>BSBM01000066.1:18600000-18925000 GCA_027924585.1 Larix kaempferi | reverse complement strand
TTAGAGATCAATTGAGCCAATGGACTTAGATACCTAACCTTGGTAGGAGTATTTTAACATTTCTTTTTTCAAAGATCTGATCCCATGTCTTTGGTTTTGTTTTGTCCCTCCCATATAAGAAGAGATTTTAAAATTTTCTTATAACTATGGTTAGATACCAAACCTTGAGAAGCATCACGATCTAAATAGTAGGACCTTCCAAAAGGAACATGCATTTGAAACACCTTTATGTGAAAATGAAAATATTTACTAGGAACTTACCGATACAAGAGATGATTCATGGTGGGAATACCCTCACCTGAAGAACACTCAATAAATTAATAGATGAAATTGTTTTAGAACTAATAGAAGGGATGACATATTATCAAAACGTTCACCCCTTAGGAGGAGAAAAAGACCAAAGCTAAGAGGCTAAGTGGAAGGTGAGTGGAATAAATTGTAGGCATGGACAATCCCTTGGAAATTAAGACGTTAGAACTTTCAATTCAGAGATAGAGGAAAGAAGAATTGTTTATAAGAGACAAAACAAACCATGTTGGAGGAGAAAAGGGAAAGACAAGTGTTTCACAAAAAATGCTAATTGACAACTATTTTTGGAAAAACAAATGTTATTCAAACCACACTACATAATGTGGAACCTTTTTATTGAATAGAAACACTAACAATATTCTTTCTTATCAATACATGACCTTTAGGAATACTACAGAGTCACGAACCAACTTGATATAGGGTGGAGAACGGAGAGAAAATGGTTGTCCAGCAAATTATTGTGTAGGATTTGTTCACATCAATCAATTAAGTGGTAAAAGAACTTGGTAATACGGACATTATAAAGGATACTTGAGAGCATCTAAGTGGTATAGTGGTAAAAGAACTTGGTAATAAGGACATTATAAAGGATACTTGAGAGCCTCTAAGTGGTATAGAGCCTAACAATATGGGTAATGTGGGCATTCTAGGTGGTAAAAACATGTAAAGTTATTATGAGAAGTTCTATATTTTAGATATTTCATTTATGTTGAAAATTAGATTTATGAAAGCTTATATTGGTTTCTATGTAAATGTTATAATTGAATACTACAATAAAAATAAAAATAAGTTTTTCCCTACTTTATGATTATATCATTGAAAGTTATGTTAATCTTTAACATGACATCATTTACAATTATATGATATATAAAAAGTTATGTCAATCTTTATTATTCATCCATGACATCATTAACTTAGAAAATAAATAAATAAGAATGTACCACATCATAATAAATTAATCTTTATTATTCATCCATGACATTATTAACATAAGAAGAAAATAATAAGAATGTACCACATTCTCACATGTAATTATGACATGTTATAATATTTTCTATTATTTATCCATGACATCATAAACATAGGAATAAAATAAATAAGAATGTACCAAATTCTCACATGTAATTATGACATTTTATAATATTTTCTATTATGGAATATGTTTATGTCGCTGTGTTTTGATGAATATTTATTTTTGCTAACTATTGATTTAGTTAGATAACCTTTTAAGGCTTATTCAAGATCCATTTTAAGTCATTCAAATTCATATTGTTTAAATATATAATATAATATTTGATTTAAGTTAATGTTCTATTGATCTCGCTAGATAACTTTTTAAGGCTTATTCAAGATTCATCTTAGTCATGGTAACTCATATTGTTTAAATACATAATATTTCATAAACATTTTTTTTTGTTAACTATTGATCTAGTTAAATAACCTTTTAAAGCTTATTTAAAATCCATATTAGTCATTATAACTCATATTGTTCAAATGCATAAAATGCTTTCCTCCTTTATCCATTTTAAATTGTAATTAGAAAACTAACATATATAATGCTAACACCATGTACTCACTTGCTTTCCCTTACCACCAAAAAATCTAAGAATCTTGAGTAATACCAATAATGCACCTCAAACTTTCACAATGACTTGAATTTGAAAAAAATGTAAAAAAGTCACAATTATTGAATTTGCGAGGATTTAGAGCTTTACCATTTGCAAAATTCGATGATTCAAACTTTTTCGATTCAATGGTTCAAAATACTATTGACTTTGCCATGAAACAAATAAATCTTTGGCAATGCTTCTCGAAGAGGAAGAGTAGATGACGAAGCACATTTTTAGTCTCTTTTACATTCGATTACATATTTCTTTGTGGGTGGTTGTTGAAGTACAAGTTGCAATTAGAAGCACCATGATGAAGTTTGCAAATATTTCAATGTGAAGAGGACTTTAAAGATTCAATTGTTGCAACACCTTTGTAGTTTATGCACTTAATGAAATCATGAGATGTGGTTGTTATGTTTCCAAATAATGATGAGTGTCACTGTACAAGACACTAATAAGAATATACCTTAGATCATTCTAATCAAATTTTAGGATATATATATAGAGAGAGAGGGGGGGTTAACCATGGTTGACTATGTTGACATTGGTTAATCATTGTTGACATTAGGTAATCTAGCCATTTATAAACCTCACTGGAAGATAAGCCATTAGAATTGGAAAGGGAAGTGATTTGGATTGTGATTTGGATTGGAAATGGAGAAGGCATATTAGTTCAATCTATTTTAATATGTTCTTCATTATTATTAGTAATCATGAGATTATAAGTGACTAAAACTTTCAAGAATATTAAATCTTAAAATCTCGTTCGTTGATGGTTAAAAACAAGGAAGAATATTCCAATTTTATTTAAAATAATTCAATACCTATGTTGAAATATATATGTCTATCTAGGTAATTAAAAATAATACAATATCATATTAAAATTTGGTTTTAAATCTTTGGCAAGATTCATTAAAATTAAAATACGGGTGATTATTTAGATTTTGTAATGGAATTAGATTATGTTATTATTAATAAATTTTTAAGTAATGATGTTATAATAGATTAAAATATTGTTTTGATTATTAGTTTTAAATTTAAATTAATTATTATATAATTATCTAATAAATAATTTTAATTTATTTTAGTTTTTAATTTAATAAAAATGTAAAAACTAAATTTATTATTATTTTAAAAATTACAAATTTAATTAAATTTATATATATAGTGTGTGATAAACATAACACTTACCAACCATCCATTTGATCTCCAAATTACAATGGACAACATCTAAGAGAAACATTCTCCATAAAAACGAAAACAGTTTGATTTGATGAGGTTACATCATATATAAAGTGAATTATTGACTTTGTAATTATCTTTCTAAACACCCATATAATTGATTTAGCTTTTTCAAAGCTAATATTTATAGAATTTCAAACTAATAATCTAACACAAAAATTCCTTAATAATATACCCATTCACCGCATCCATAAACCCATACATACATTGCTCTTTACTCTGACTCTAAATCTTGACTCTGACTCAGACTCCCGTCCATCCATTACCCTTGACTCTGACTCAGACTCTTGTCCATCCATTAAAAGCTTTTACTGGGATGAGGAGACACTGCAACTCCGTGAGTGGGATGAGTTTATTCTACTATAGACTTGCAGTCGCGTAGTTAGACGCGTTCTAAAATATTTATATGAAAAATCTAAGTAAACAGACAATACTGTGTGAGGATCTACAGCGGATTCGAGGGATTATCACTGTTGTTGTTGTGTCCATGTGCAGAAGTATCTTTATCCCAGCAGAAAAGCACGAGACTGTCGGGTTTTAAGGCAAAGGTTTGAAGAGAAAGGGGAATTGGGGGAATAGGGGGCACGTCTACAATACCTTCCAATATCTGCAGCACTTGACTCATAGATGGCCTCGCATCTTCATCGTCCTGGATGCACCATCCTCCCACGATGACAGCCCTCTTCACTTGTTCTGGGTCTGCATCGTTCAACAATTTCTTGTCAAGCACTTCGATGGCGTTTCCGCTGTTGATCTGACTTGCAGCCCACGAGGGAAAGAAGATCTCGCTGGATTCAGAGTCCTCGTCCATGTCTCTTCGCCCTGCAATTATTTCGAGCAATGTTATACCGAAGCTGTAGACGTCGGCTTTGGCAGTGATGGGCAGGCCGGAGAGCCACTCGGGGGCTAAGTACCCTCTTGTTCCTCTCATGGTCGTCAAGACCTTACTATACTCCCTGCCCAGGAGCTTAGCCAGCCCGAAATCGGCCACCTTGGGGCAGAAATTGGAATCCAGGAGGATGTTTTCCGGCTTGATGTCACAGTGGATGATGCAGTCCCTGCATTTATCGTGCAAGTACACGATTCCCCGGGCAGTACCCACCGCGATTCCGAAGCGGGTTTTCCAGTCCAGCACTTTTTTCTGAATCTGATCATCATGATCGCTCTGGGTTTTGTGGGATAAGAAGGAGTTGAGGGAACCATTGGACATGTATTCATACACCAACAGTCTTCTGGAGCCCTCGGTGCAAAATCCTCGGAGCCGAACCAAATTCACATGCTGCGTGATTCCGATGGTACTCACCTCCATTTGGAATTGCTTTTCTCCTTGACTCACACCTTCCAACTTCTTAACCGCTACCAGAGAGCTGTCACGTAGAACCCCTTTGAAGACGGAGCCGAAACCTCCACCTCCGAGGCGGTCAGAAAAATTCTTCGTTGCAATTTGTAGCTCTCTGTAAGTGAATACAGTAAGCGCAGCCGGCGCGTATTCTGTTGTAAGCAAACCAGGGCGCCTGCAACACCAGTGAAATAGCAAAACAAGTGCTGTAATAGAAACCAGAGCGCCTACCACGCCTCCCACTACACCGGCGAGAGTCGCTTTCTTGTGGGAATTAGAGCAATCCGCGTCATGTACATCGGAGGCAGCTAATCTCAGAAACAGAGAGATCCCATTAGATGTATCGTACAGATTTAGTAATTCATCGAACCACATTATGCACGTCCGAGAAGTACCGTTATCAACGTAGGCATATGCTGTGCACGAGCAATTGCCGAGACAGGCCGCTTGGCACTGCCCTTGTATTTTGTATTGAATCCCGTGAGGGGGCATAGATTTGCCACTCAACTCTAGAAATCCATCGGTTGTTGTCCTTTTTCCGGCATGGCTGCATCTTAACGGCGTTTTCCGAACGCAGCCGCTTGACCACAGCTGAGATTCCCAATCGCGGCTGTTTTTGGGGAGAAATCCCGGCAGGCAGTTGCAGAACTGAACATTGTTACTGTTGCACGATCCATAAGGCCCGCACACGGCATAAACCTCGCACTGATCCCTGGGAAATGTCATGAACAAGACCCATTCGTTATTTTCCAGCATAAGGTAACATCGAAGTTCTCCCGACACGTCTAAATCAAAACGCCCCATTAGCCCGGACTTCATAGAGTAAGTGAAATACTTGTCCGAACCATTATAGACAAAGCTGAAATCGTATATTGAACTGTGCGTCATTTCCGGCATTCCACTGAAGATTTCTCCATTCCAGACACCGGTTCCCCAGTATTTGGTCTGATTCTTCCACAACAGAAGGAACTGATCCGATCCATTTGGTTCAAACTGATCGGAGAATAGCCCAGGACTCGGATCCCAATAGCTCGTCCACGACGTTAGGGACTGGTTCGCCCTAAACTTCATCCCTGGTAACCTTGTATTTCCCGGATGGTCGAAGCTCTGCCAGATGATTTCAGAGGTATCCTTGGCATTCAACACCACCAAGTTACCAGAATCCATTATGACAGCAGACCAAGGCTTCTTCCCGTTTCCTCTGGAGGACCAGAGGATTGATCCTCCATAAGCCAGTAGGAGACTCCCGTCCTCTGTGAGATTGAAAACGCCGGAGGTGTTCTGCATAGGTTTCTCTCTGTTGGCTACCCAGGCGATTGTCTGCTGTAAGGCAGTGGCATACCAAATACCCACATACCATTTATTGATATTGTTGTTGCTGAGATTGAAGAATCCCAACTTGAACTTACCGCCCTTTGAAATGCAAGTCTCATTGCCTGTCAAAGAGGCGCCTAATACTATCCTGTCCGAAGCTGCGTCCGCCTTATTGCCGTGAAGAAGGAGCAGAGAGAGCAGGAAAAAAGCCGACAGAATGTGTGGGAGTTGCCCTCTCATGCAATTTCCGCTCCCCATTCTGAAATCAATGAGCTCCTCTACTGCCACAGGATACTCAGAAGAATAACAAGCTCCAGTGTGTATGAACGTAATCAAGAGTTTGCATGTTATAATCTATTCAATTTGCACGGCATACCGAAATTAATGGCGCACTACGAGTCAATACGGCATACCGAAATTAATGGCGCACTAAAGTTTCGTTGAATTTACGTTAATGGCGCACTAATAGATTTATTGCCTTTAACTTTACGTTAATCTAAATTAATCAGTTGTCAATTGTCCAATATCTTTCTTGCCTTTCAGTTTACGTCAATATAAATTAATAAGTTGTCAATTAAAGTAATAGATTAAGCATTAAAATTACATTTTGATGAATATTATGAATGGAAATTATTATTTTAATTTTAAAAATAAATTTGAATTTATAAGATATTATAAGGAAGTTATTAATCTTAATTTAGAAGATTTAAAACTATGTTAATTGCTCTGATGATGAGCTCCTTTAAAACTATGTTAATTGCTCTGATGATGAGCTCCTGCGGTTTAGGCGTCGTTGGTTCTTCCAAAAGATGCAACCAGGATTGAATTCCACCTTCTTTGGCAATCATCTGACTCATTTCAAGTAATTGTTCGGGTCCGACCTGCCTTCTCCCCGAGCTTCGATCGGCGACCCCGCGTTCATCCCCCTTCCAGCAGTCCGCAGCTTTTCCCCCGCCGACCACCGCGTTCACTCCTCTCCCCCGAACTCCGACCGCCGACCCCGCGTTCATCCCCCTTCCAGCAGTCCGCAGCTTTTCCCCCCACCGACCCCCGCGTTCACTCCTCTCCGACCCCTCGCGTTCACTCGTCTCCGACCGCCGACCCTCGCGTACACTCCCTTCCAGTCCACCGCCGCCAGCCCTCATCGCCAACCGCGCCGCGTTCACTCCTCCCCGAGCTCCGACCGCCGACCACCGAGCTCCGACGCCGACCGCCCCCATTCACTCCTCCCCTGGATCTGAACTCAATAACTTCCTACTAATTGAAAGGAGCTATAACACTCTGCCGTTTGCAGGGAGAGAAACGGTTAAATTTCTCTTCAAATCGAAGGGAGCTAGAACCTCCAAGGCTGCACTGCTCGCGTTTACTACGATCTCCCAAAGGAATAGCGTGACCTTCTTCAGCACTTTTTACACCATGAGACGTGACGACTTCAGTACTCTATGCGGTCCAGTGATCATAGATCAAGTTAAAATCTTTTCTCTTCGTTAAGCGTTTTGTTTCTATCTGTTTGCAGATTTTGTTTTATTGTTGTCTACTATATTATTACAGTATGTATGCATTTGATTAGTGCTTATGATCTGATCTGACACCTCCCTGAACAGAGGAACGATTGATATTGTATTTGAAATTTCTATAGCCTCTTGGATCCATATACCCGTTGGATCCTGACAATGCATAAGCCTCTACTTGCCACTAGAATGAATTTATACACCGTTACTCGTCCGTTCAATCAAGGGTTGTTCTCCTTGTCTTTGTTCGTGTATGTAAGGATGCATAAACATAGCCAACCAACTTCCAGTTCTAACGTTTATATTTGAATTCATTGATGGTTTTCCTTCACATAATATTCTATATTCTTTGATTAGACATAAATCATATCAACTACGTAAGATAAGGAGCACACATTCTATAGAATATGAGATACATTTCTCTGAAATTCTATGCACATGAATATTTGTTTGCAGGTTGAAGGTATATTTGGTCAATTATACTAACTTAATAAGTGTGTATAATTTATTTTTTTTAAATATAGATTTTATTTTAAATTATAATTTTACTTAATTTATTTTAACAGTGTTTGTTACATTTTAAATTATTTTATACCATTGAAATTTCTTATATCTTATGGAAACCTCGTTATCCCACAAAAAAGAATCATATAATTCCACAACAGAATACCTTATCCTACCTTCAGCTATAGGTGTGTCTGATAAATCAAAACAATGGATTCATATGCTTCTCCATTATTTTCGTTCTTGACACGGTCACGATAAGCAAATTAGACACCAGACCATGATTATATATTATATTTGTTTATAAATATCAGAGAACTGTGGATTACTTATATCCTTAAGAGATCAACTCAGTTTGAGCAGGATTATATATTATATTTGTTTATAAATATTGGAGAACTATGGATTCCTTATATCATTAAGAGATCAACCGAGATTTGCAACTGGATTGCGGCCTTACGTTCTGTTGTCATCAGAAAACAAGCAATTACATGATGAACGTGTTGTTTCTGTTGTTATAAAGTTAAATTAAACCTTAACAGCAATTTGTTTTTAAAGTGCCTACCAGCGATCCGCGAACACTAAGTTATTTCAAATTTAAAAAAATCAACATCGAAGAGTGATCACCGACATGAAAAAATTACAAAATGATGGCGTCAGTTTAACACCCCGGGATTATACAAGGTAGTTATAATGGGTGTAAGTTAAATTATTGATGTTTTGTACTTACTTTTTGGTGATTTTTTCAATCAAAATTTAGCGGAAATTGTTAAAATTACAGTTTTAAGTTGGAATATAATTTACTGTGTTGAATCTATTTCTACAATCAAAATTGCAATTTGAATAATGAAAATCTCAATTTCAACAAAAATTACATTTGTGACAAATATAGATAGAAAAGCTACAAATGATATATATATCAAAGACTATGAAGTAAATGAAACAAAAATGATAGTGAAGCTAACAAAATTAATTTTAAGCAAGCCAATTATGAGAACAAGCTCTCTACATTTATTAAAAAAATGCTTTTGCACAAAATTTTAAGAATCAGTGAAAATGAAATTTTGTCGACAAACCTGACCATTTTTTATGAGCTTGTCCTTAATCCAGCACATATTTTGTCAACAAACCTGACCATTTTTACGAGCTTCAACCTGACCATTTTTATGAGGTTAACCTTACGAATTCAACACATATTTTGTCAACAAACCTGACCATCTTTGATGAGTTCGTCCTTACGAATCCAACACATCTATTGGAGTTTGATGCCTCTTATTATTTCCCAAAAGACCTATTCGTCAATCCTGATTGCTTAGAAAGTTATCCCTTTGCCCAGAAACTTGCCAAGTATCTATGTTCTCTGTTCTCTGACCCTCTGATAATTTTACATTGATTTGCTTATTTCCCTCGCATTGAAGTGTGTTCTAGCCTCATTGCATGGGAGAGGCAGAAATACGTTGAAAGTGAAGTTTTGTTGAATGCCATATTCTAAAACCAAGTTTTCAAGAGTAACCTGACCACTGCTACGCTATGACTATTGCAAAGATAATGAAACTCATTATGAAATGGAAAATTCAATCGCAAATTCCGCAATGGTCGTAGATAATGTGAGATTTTACTCCGCAAATGGTTGGCAGAAAGGTGAGATTTACTCCGCAACGGTCAAAGATGAAGTGAGATTTCTCATCTCAAGGTTGGCCAAGAAAGATATTTCTCGCAGCAAGGGCGGTCAGTTTTGGAATTCTCGCAGCAACTGGCGACTAAGACATGGAGTTCACGTCGCTTGTTGGAAACTTGTGATAACCAATTCCTACGGTTATTAAGTAATTGTTTATTTGAGTAACTAAATTAATCACTTAGGTGTAGCGGTGTAAGAGCTGTTATTTATTTATGTAATCCAGTAGAGGAAAAAGATTAACGAGAGTAGAGGAAAAAGATTGACCAGAGTGATGTGAGGAATGGTTATAAACTTGTAAGGCCGTTGTAAATAATAAGAATATCGATACTATTTGATGAAAATTTTTGAATCTCTATCAAATTTATGCTGTTAATGATGTCTGTGCTATTTAACTTTTAGTACAAGCACCTTATGCTGTTAATGATGTCTGCTATTTAACTTCCTCTACCAGCACCTCTGTGGGCGGAAACAATTGAGCTTCACGCCAAAACCTGTAACATATGTCCCATCGTAAAGCTAAAATCACGTCGGTTGTGCTCCTCACCCGTAGTCTCTCTGGCGGATGATTGACGACATGGTCTCACTTCATCCGCAAAATGTTTGTTACACATCTCTCATCGCTGCCTCTGTTGAACTCGAATGAAAGACTTGTGCTTTTGCTAAGATACCCGTGAGTCTGAGCAAGCAAATGGTAAACGGTATGAGCAGCTTATAACAGCTAACAACCACCAACGTATCATCAGTTGACATGGCAAAGTGGAATTACGTTGATCTTATCGTTTCTAAATGCATAATCTTTGTTAAGTGACATTTGAAAATCTTTACATTTTTATATTATTTCTTTAAAATAATAAAAAAAGGGAAAAAATCATTCACTTGGTAATACATTGTTCTTCATTAACCATTAGTAAAGTTTTTTAATATATCCAACATTGAAAATGATTGCGTTCAAATCTAAAGGTGAAAATCATGCACTTATATATGAAGTGGAAAGGTATTTTAATAAAAGGGAGACCATACTTGGATAAGAGGGGGAGCTTAGTTTAATGCATAGTTAACTAGAGGATAGGTTAGCTTTAGTGGTAGTTAAGAGAACGTTACCTTAATTATATTGCATTTTATGTTTGTGTTAATTTAATTTTGTTTTATTCTTGTATTATTTTAATTAATTTTGTTTTTAATAAAAGAGTAATGAAGCTAAAAAGGTTATTTTCTTCTTTTACATGGAAGCTTAGGCTTGAAAATGAGAGTGAGATATTTTCATGGCAAATATGCTCCAAGCCATCATCATCAAAATTGAGCTCAAGTCGTGAAGCAAAAGAAATCAATGAGGATGTGCGACGACAACAACACAACGAATTGTCGCTCTGGTCATACATTTCAAGCATGCCTTATACCATTGGGGTGTTATCAACAGGATCTATGCAACCGTGGTCATGATTTTCGCCTATCATATAGTCCATTAAAAATTCCAAGACCAAAGGGTGACTGCATCATTGACGACTTGAAGGGTCAATTTGGTCGAAGACCTTAGATATTGCAAATTGTTATAACGCAAGCATGGTTCCAACTTATGTCATCACATACATGAACATTCACCTTCTGTGATCACTCAGAAAGCAAAACATGAAATGAGGCCTCCAAAAGGCATGTGGGATGGCAGGACTATAGAAATTGTTTCAATGCCAAGCTGACCAATATAAGTTGCGGACAAGACATTTGCAGTGTCTTGAAGAAGAACGAAACACGCTATTGGAAAAGAAACATTTTCATCATTGGTTAGCAATGGCCATAGGTCAGTTTGAAAGGAAACACATGTTGTATCGTCGACGACAACACTTCTCAGTTGATGAAATTATGCTACATCAAGACCGACTCATGCGACATAACACACTAAAATTCATCGATGAAGTCGAAAGAAGCATTGCAACACATTCAAGAAGACTAAAGAATAATTGAAGAGGTTGCAAATCAATGAATGTAGGTTGCAGTATCAAACAATCATTCCACTTTATCAGATTGAAAGATTGTTATTTGCATCCATGAAGAAATGCTTTGCAGTAAGAAGTTAGTAAAGTTGACATTGCCGTATAAAGACAAAATCACTAAAGGACAAATTGATGGAATCCCAAAGATCACCCTAGAGTGAATTAAAACAATTTTGTAATAAAGTTATTCAAAGAATTCCAAAACTCTCAAGAAAATATCAAACAAACTAATTTACCAAACAATCCTATTAAAAAGTATGATGTTTAGAATGAATGTCCATTCCCTACTCCCACTCCATTAATCAGAATGAATCAAATGAAAAAATATGTGAAGAATATTTGAGATATGTAGGTACATTAGTTTTTTTGGATTCATCATATTATGATTTGGAAGAACCATGCGATTATAATCTATCTGAACAAGTAGAAGAAAATAATCAGAATATACTTATAGTTGGAATTATGAAAATTCTTTATTCCCAAAGCACACCACCATTGAAACTTTAGAAGAAGAGAAATCACTATTTGCTATGGAGATGGATGAACCGATTGTTGAAGATATGATTACTAATTATGATTTTTTTCTATTGAAACCGATGTTAAACAAAATCATGATGCTTCGATTGATAACTTATTGGAACTACAGTTGATCGACACATCCTTTGAGTGCAAAGGTGTTTAAGGAAAATTATTCAACCATTTGCATACTTTAACATTGAAAGAGAAATCCAAAATCCACCTGTCATCAATGATGTTGGGTCATAACTTTATGTATCACGGAATGACGACATGGAAGAAGATGTAAAAATTTATATTGTTCACTTTCAGGACTGTAATGAAGGAAAAAATATTTTCACTAATGTCCTTAACAAAAATCAGACTAATAGTGATTTGGTTTATGATGTTTGAATAGAAAGAGATTGTTTATGATAGTCCATACTGTCCTTATGAGGATGACATATTTGATATTGAGAAGTTTCAGGTTCAAGAAGAACATGTTAATGAGCATCATGAGGAACTTCATCATCCAATGATGGTTATGTCAGGTCCTTCTATCATTATTCCACACTTTGAATATGATTATGAGACAATTGTCATGTCAACTAATTCTAGATTTTCATCTCATGATCCTAATAAGGTACATTATTTATCTTAATCTTTTTCGCATGAAACACATACCTTATCTTATGGTTTTCATGATTTTATCGAGACATGGTTGGAATCATCATTCCATGAACAGTTTGTGTGATGTAACATGTACTTGATTTTTCCAAATGTGAACAATTTTGGGACTAGTATAATTTTTTTGACCTTGTATTAGACAATGCATCAGTATTATGAAACCACGAGTGGCATTGATAATTCTGTGAGACCAATATTCCTTTAATGGTAACACTCGATCTATGATTTCATTTAACTTTGTTGAACCAATGTAGGTTAAAGGTTAGGCATAATATAGGTTTTCTTTGTATTCTAATATTTCAGAATAAGAGTTCGTCTCATGTATTTTTTTCTTTATGAATAAATATGCATTTTTTTCTTTATGAATAAATATGCTACATAGTTGTTTAAGTTTTGTTTTGATAGCTTAGCTCCCAAATATATGGTCATTTTATCCCTTTGTAGATTTGGCGATGAGATATGATATATTTCTTTGATTTGTATTTTGAACTAAATTGAGCATTCACAAGGCATGTGTAGGAAAGGTTCTCTGCTTTATGCATCTAATGTCTCTATGAGAAATGAGCATGAATAAATATGTGACTTCAAAAGAAGCCACTTTTAAAATCTGGATAAGTTTAAGAAAGTTCATATCTGCAGAGATATGGGTTTGAGAAAAGGCATTCTCGAATTTTGACTAAATGTGGAACAATTGTGATGAGGAAGGGAGAAACCTACCAACCATGCAAAATAAAAGTTGATATTCTGTTGACCATGCATAAGAAATCCCTCATCACATTGATCATGAATTTTTTTTATGTTCTCACCGATAACATATTTTTGGCTAGTTCCAAACATGATCTTGATAGTTCTATTCAATGGGGAGATATTTTCCTTGTCCCTCCTTGTCATGGCGCTCCATATTTATCCAATTTGCATAATGAACTCTCGATTGAAGACGAGACATGTAATTTGCAATATGATATCTCAAAAAATCTTGATCATTTGAAATGGGAAATTAATTATTTTGATGAGGTGATTCATTGTGATATTTGTCTTACTTTTTCAATCACGAAATTTTAAACTATGACCATGTTATCATTGATATTTTTGATGATCCTCTCAGGGTTTCTCCTATTCACAGCATAGATGCTCAATCCATTCTAGTTATGGGTAAGAACCTTGTTTTTCATGAATCTAACCTTGGGTACGAATCTTATGTTTTGGGGGTAATCCCTCATTCGATCTACAAGGATTTATCTGATTACTTAATTAGCGATGCTTGTTCATCTGACAAGGAAATTGAATTTATGTAGCTCCCCAATGAAAATGAGCATATCATTCTTGAAAGCGTACTTTTGTACCAGGTTAACTTGCAGCCCATTAATGATGAGCCTTTCATTATTTCTAATTTTGAAGAAGAAGGCAATCACCTTATTTTGGATCAATTCAATCATGAAGAGGAATTAAATGCATTTTCCCTAAGTCGTTCAATGATGAGAAATTTGTTGTTATGGAGATTAATAATGATATTTAGAGATCGACGAGGCTTTAGTCGGTTTCAATTCAATTATTGTCAATGATACTAACTGCATTATTCTAAATCAATCCAACATGGTCTATGAATTAGACAAGGGAATTCTCAGGTTTAAGTTCAAGGATTACATTTGGGATTCATGGGTTAAAAAGTTTCTTAATCTCACTAGCATCGACTCATTTCATTTGCATTTATTTTTGTTTGATTCTATCAGTACTAACTTTTCTTTGCATATTTTCACGATCATATCCATCTTTATTTCAAGAATACAATGCAAAATATTTGATGGATCTCAAAATCTAAGCAATTGTCATACCATTTTTTATGCATTCATATACAATAAATTGTACCCTGCATGACTCATTTTTCTTCTTTCGTGGGAGTAAGGCTAGGTTGGATTTATTCACAGGTCATTTTGCTTTGTCATGCCTATGTATTTAGCTATTATTTCATTGCATCAGTTTAGTAGTTTCATTTTGCTTAATCAATTTCTCTTTTTTATTTCTTTTTTGTAGCTACCCAAATAAGTTCACATGGAATTTGACGTCTTTAAGTGCAATGTGCTACCATGCTCTTTCACAAGATTATTTTGTCATTAAACTCTAACATGGTGATAATCAATTTTGTTATACAAGAGAGAACATGACATGGAGAGAGAGGAAGTATTGGGCGGTTCCTAGTGATGAGCAAATGGTACATTGAGCTGTTATTTGCCTACTATTTTTGGTTTCCCGGTACTTCTTCTTGTCCTTCTATTTTTCCCATTGTGCAATTCTATCCTCACTCTTTTCACTCCATGTTATTTTCAGGGATGAAAACGAGTGCGTGTATGTGCGTCATGATTGCATCTATGTCTTTTCATTCATTCACTGTTGATTCAGCACATGTCGGCTTGTATTCCTTTATTTGTTTCTTTTTGTTTGGATGGATGTTGATTCCCAACATCAACATGATTCTGAAGTGTCGAAATATTATTACTAAGAAAAAAATATTTTACTTTACCACTCAGTCATTCTGCTTGCACCATCATGTCCTGAGCGGCGTGCTCTTCCCATCCATGTTCACTTTTGTTATTTGCATAATCAATTGACCTTTGCAGAAGTTGTGCAAGGTTGCATCTTATGTGTCATCATGGTCAAAGTTAAGTAAGTTTGCATCTTGTCATTTCACATTATATGTGTCGTCATGTCCCCATTTCAATATCATTGAGTGCAGTTCATTTTGCACATCATGCTCATTCTTTATTTGGTGAATATGTTACCATTATCATTGAGTGCAGTTCATTTTGCACATCATGCTCATTCTTTATTTGGTGAATATGTTACCATTTGGACCCTTCCGAATTGAGTTGAAGTTATGTCTTATTAAACTATTATGTTTTGTCGGTTAAAGTTGATCAAATTTGGATTCTTTGTTAATTCGTTAGTTGCACCCATTCGTCAACACTATCATCACACTCAATCCTCGTCAACACTATCATCACACTCAATCCTCTAAGTTTAAAAATATCTCCTTGGCATCTCCTTGCGTGAAAATTCGTATGTCCACCTTTTTTTTAAGAAAAAAACCTCCCCCCTCATTCTTTTGTAAAATCCCTCTTTTCCCTTATCTTTAGAAAAAATTAATATAAATGTTATTACCATGCGCCTTCCTAGTCCCATTGAATTATTGTAAATAATATAATAAAAGACCTTATAACCTATTCCTTCGTCCTCCCTTTTCCCTATCCCGATATATTTTTATTTCTAAGTCAAAAACAAAAGTCGTTGGGCAAATGAGAGGAGTGACAAACCCCATCCCTAGATAGAATCTACATGTCAACATTCAACTATAGGAAGAAATGGTAACACATATAAAGAAACAAATAATGAATGAGACAAAATGTAGCAATGATCATGGTGATGGATGTCATGTCATAGAGAGAGGAGGAGTAGAAGGAACAACGGGGTAAACTAGGGAACTCAGCAGGAAATTCGGCACATATGCAAACAAAGGCACACCCAATAACACACAAATCATGGAAGAGGTAGCGTAAAATGAACATGTGTGTAGCATGGAGCTTAGCATAGTGAAACACTCACTGAGCAAGGGGATCCATCGAAGAGGGATGAAACAAAGAATAACACATGAAAAACGAAATGCATATATCCATAGGAGGAAAATAGAGCTGACTAAAAACGACTAACACGAAAAGGGATGGGAGTGGACGAGTTGACACATGAAAATACAAATAAAATTCCCATGTAAATGAAATCTACATAGGCATACCAAAGGGAAAACCCTAGGCATGCAACTCGGGCCTTATTTGCATTGGATAGAGTGTATGGTAGTGCGTAGGTTCCCACAGGGATGAAGTGGGGGAATGTTATAGAATGCGATGGATTGGAAGAGATAAGGGTCCAATGATAGATGGAAAAGGAGGCATGTATCTATGTAGGAGTTGGAGGGTAGACTTTAATAATAAAAAAATGGCAAAGGAAGAGGCATCATTACAATTAGGCACAATAGAGAGTAGAGGGAACAACAATAAGGGCAGATATAGAGAATCAATGCATTGAAAATAACTGCACAAAGATCAATACTACCACACACCAACAACACCGGGTAGAGACAAGAGCATGGCAGAGAGTCACCAACGTGCAACAACACACAACCAAGAGACTCATGCATAGGTTACCTATATGTCGAAGGAAAATGGGAAGTGTTACACCATAGAAAAGAGAGGATGCATGTTAACCATAGTTTTGGTAGAAATGAGTAAAGGAATACCACAATCCCAATGCAAAAAACCCTACTTCAACAACCCACATAGTAGGATAATCTATCCTCCAAGAGAAGAAACTAAAGTAGTGTTAACATATGCAGAAAAATATTATGCATAAATAAAAATTGATGCCAAGTCTTCAACGTTCTCTCATAGGGTATACTTGCATACCAAATACGCATGCATGTTCAAAGCAGTAGCAAAATCTCATAATCACCTAGCAGAAAACAATGACTTGCTTTTAATTCTTGTCCACAACTAGGCTATAAAATTTATCTCTCTATGCTTTTGAAACAACATCCATTTTCAGGTGGGATTTTTCGTAGAATTTTATGTCATTGAAGGCATATATTGCAATCCAAAATCGGCCCTTGTGCAACCAATCGAGTATATTATGACTTGGAAAAGGATTGCAATATTGGAAAATAGATGACCTTCTTGATAAAATCCAAGGTTTCTCATTGTGAAATAAGATGGAGGTATTTGAGTAGAAAAATATTCTCATAACATAAGTGATAGGAACATTTAATTGTTTAAAATGACAAAGGTCGAACAATTTTTTTATTAAAACATGCAAAGATCAAAAGTCCGGTGATCATCCCTCCATCGTTCTAGAGTTCTTTCAAGAACCGAAGCTAGAATTTTTATGTTGAATGTTAAACCTTTGGTAAAAAAAAAACTACAGTAGTAACATTCATGACAATCAAACTCCTACGAAATATGCAACACCATTTCACCCTTGCATTTCGAAATTTGTGCATCTGTGGATGGACATCATACCTTGACCACTTGGATTATTTTGTGAAAGAGGGAAGGGTGAAAATGTGAAGTTGGGTAATGCTCTTTTGATAATGGAGCGGAAAAGAAAAATATTGCACGGATAAACACACAAGAAAAATCAACTTCAAACTCTCGGTTGAGAGTTTAAAAAACTCTAGGCTAAGAGTTTGTGAGAGTTCAAATTCTTAGTTGAGAGTTTTATAAAACTCTTGGCTAAGAGTTTGAACCAATCACAAAACCGTATTTTAAGAAAACCTCTCCTCCGAGGGTTTGAACTAAACTCTCAGCTAAGAGTTTGGAAGATATTTTCTCAACTACGAGTTCTCTGTCAACAAAACCTATGAAAATATCCTAGATCTTTTCAGAACCTACAACTTTAGCAAGGTCAAACCCATACAAATTTTAAATATTATTTGTCGAACTTGGTACCAATGGATTCATATCTGAATCTAATTCCCAATGACATAAGAATTGTTTCTATTCATTTTGAATTTCTATTTATTAATAAAAAAATTCTAAACCTTATCCCTTAATAATTTTATTGTTTTGAAAATCACCTAAAATGAAAATTCAATATCATAACAAAGACAACACCAAAAAAATTGAAATATTCATAGAGATATTCCTTGCCATGTTCTCTTTAAAAGGGTACTTTTAGTTTTTTCAATAAGAGTCACACCAAAAAGAAAATTAAAGCTCACCAACATGTGTCAATAAGGCACCATTTTCTGAACATATGCTATTTTGATAAATAATAAAAAATAGTTCTCAAGTCTGAGAAACCTCAAAATATAGTCCATGCACAAGTGCAGTGTGTGTATATTATGAGCATACATCATTTTACCTAAAATGAATAATCATCTCTCAAAAAACCAATTCTCATCCAGGTCACTCATTATCCATACCTAAACTTTTCAAGTATATGCCATTGGTGAACACCAAATTTGTCCCACGATATGTCCATAATTTTTTTTTTTTAAATACAAGTACAAAGATAATTCAATTCTCTAAAACATTTGTGTTTACTTCAAGGTAAAATTCCTATGGGAGATATGGTTTTAAAGGGGTTAAAGTTGAAAACATAAAATTTTGCAGTTTTGTTTATCAAAAAACATTCGTAAAATTGTTACCCAACTTCATGTTTTCACCCGACACTGAGTGTTGGTTACTTGCAGCTCACCCTCATTCAGACGCACATGGAAAACTAAACATCGCCATGAACTTTAAAGATTTTGAGGTAGATGAAATGCTTCTCCTGCCCTTATGAGGCCTTTAAAATTGAAATGAAGGCACCGCATCAAGACATCTTGCATTGGATGTAAGAGGCAAGTACTGCTAGGTTCTGCACTATCTAGTTTTTTCATACTCGGTCGTCCATGAGCCTAACAAGAGGAAATTGCATGTAAGTCTATGTTTCAGGTCCATCCATTAGGTTGAAGGTAGAGTGTCCTTCCATTGGAGGTACGTTTTGTTTTCCTGCATGCATTTGTACTTTCTTGTTTATCTTTTTATGTCTGACGTCAAGCAAAATTGTTACCCAATTTCATGTTTTCACCTGACACCGACTGTCAATTGCTTGCGGCTCACCCTCATTTAGATGCACATGTAAAACTAAACGTTTCCATGAAATTTCAAGCTTGTGAGGAAGCTGAAACACTTCTCCTACCCTTATGAGGCCTTTAAAATTGAAATGAAGGCACTGCATCAAGACATTTTGCATTAGAGGTAAGAGGTGAGTACTTCTAGGTTCTGCACTATCTAGTTTTTTCATACTTGGTCATCCATGAGCCTAACATGAGGCAACTACATGTAAGACTATGTTTTAGTTCCATCCATTTGGGTGAAGGTGGAGTGCCCTTCCATTGGAGGTATGTTTTGTTTTCCTGCATGCATTTGTACTTCTCTGTTTATTTTTTATGACTGACGTCTTCATGTGTGCGGGATATTGTCAGCAAAATCTAAGAAGGGAATATTCCTTCTGTCTCAGTTTCATCAATATGAACTTGATTCATTGAGAATGGTGTAGGTCTCACAAACCTCCTATTCTTAGGGGTTGAACCAGCTATAGCCTATTAAATTTTATGGCGAAATTTATCCCATGGGCTATTTTTTTACCCTTTTTTTCCAAATTTAAACGATTCGCCAATTTCCCTTTTTTCAAAAATGATTCTCCCAAATTCCATGGGATAATTTTTGTTTACTCTAAAATCATCGAAATTGTCCAAAAACTATTTAAAGTCCTTAAAATTTTGAAGTATATTTACCAAAAAATCGTCGAAATTGTCCAAAAACTATATAAAGTCCTTACAAATTTGATTATTTTTATAAAAAAATCGCCAAACATTTTAGGTTGCAATTTAAGAAATAGTAAGATTGTCCAAGATTTATACATGTTGAGAAAATTATAGATCCTTAAAATTTCCATGACATTTGTAACTTGATGACTAAAAATTTCCATTCTTATTAAAAATCTTAGTTTGAGCATATATGCATCTTTCCTCCACTTTTATTATAAGCTTCTTTGTTATTTTTATGTTTTTTTTTACATTTTACAAACTATACAATATGTATATAGTGGACTGTAAATACTCTTTATTTTTATCTTTGTTCACTAACTTGTACATAAATTTGATTTTATTCTTTAGCGGTTAGCTTTTCTGTTGTCCTATTTTTCATAGTAAAATAGATGCTATACACAATTTATAACCGTCTTTCATTTCATGTAAACTGTTATAATTATTGAATTAATTTTCAATATCAAAATTTCCACTTTATTAAGCACAAAATATTTCATTAACAGAACTATGCTTTTATCTGCCTTTAAAAGTTCTACAATTAAACAAAATTGCAGATTTCTTTTTCTACATTAAAAGAAACTTATTTAGTTTACTTAGGTGTAAAAGAAGTACTAATTATTGCTGCATTTATATACTAATGACTAAAGCTTCATTTTCCAAAAAAATTAAGCACATAAGGCATTCGTGATTTTTTTAAATATTTTATTTTGCATTAATTTCTTTTCTTATTTTAATTAGATGATTAATTTTGTCTCCATAAATTAATGCACACATTGTTAGATATGTTTAAATTAGTTTTATAATGGACTAACATTTTTTTTATTTTAAAAGCATTGTGCATTTAATCACACATATCCCAATACACTTTTACTCATTAATGCATTTAACAACATTGATTATATATGTGAATCCCATTTATTTGAAGGCTATAAACGCAATCCAGGCTTTCATCCCCATATTCCTCTTGACTAACCCTTCAAGGATGTTATTTTTATTTTTTCCTGAACCATGTCATTTTGAGCATCAACACCCAAAATATCAGGTTTCGAAGACAAACCATAAGGAAAGAAGGCCAAGCACTAAATGAAACACAATGAAAGCACCATGTAGGAAGAGGAAGATCAAGGTGAACAATGAGGTGGAGACAAAAAAACCACTAGAGATTTCTTGGTAAAAAGACAACAAAATTGACCACTAAGGAGGGGTCTTCATCACTGCTTAATTTGTTTATACAACTTTCAAGCCCGAATTGGGAATACCACCCACGTACAAGGAATAGTTGAGGAGAGCTTGAATGAAATTGGATTTTCCCAATTTCATGAGACAAATGGCATGGAATATTTGTGAGATGACATCCTTACACCTACCAAAAATATAGGGTTTCCAATAAAATCCACAAGGCAATAAGACAAAATATTAAATGAAACACAAGGAAAACACCATGTGGGACAAAAATAGGAATACAAAGGCCAACAATGAGGTGGACAAAGTGAAACCACAAAGTTGTGCTTCGTAAAAATTACAACAAAATTGACAAATAAGGAGAGGTCTTGGTCACCACTTTTGTTTAGATGAATCTCAAGCCCATATTAACAATCCCACCTATACAAACCAAATAAATGAGGACACCTTGAATGAATTTTGGGTTTCCCGCTTCTATGTGATGAGTGGCATGAAATATTTATGATCTTCCATCCTTACACATACCAAAAACTTGAGGTTTCCAAAACAAGCCACAAGTCAAGAAGACCAAACACTAAATGAAACACAAGGAAAACACCTTGCTAGATGAGAAGAGGAAGAAAAAAGTGAACAATTAGGTAGAGGAAATGAAACAGTAGGGAGGGATTGGTAAAAATATACAACAAAATTGACAAATAAGGAGAAGTATTGGTCACCACTTAAATTTTTTGAGACAATTTTCAATATTTCCTATGCACAATGAAGAAGAGAGGAGACCTTAAAAAAATTTGGGGTTTCCCACTACAATGAGATGGGTGGCATGCAATATTTTTGATATTCCATACTCCCACCTATAGAAAATATGGGGTTACTGAGATAATCCATAAGGAAAGAAGACTAAACACTAAATGAAACACAAGACAAACACAATGGGATACGAGAAGAGGAAAATGAAAGTGAACAACAAGGTAGAGGAAATGAAACCACAAGGGAGTCATTGGTAAGATAGACATCACAATTTATAAATAAGGAGAGGTCGTGGTCAACACTTAAATTTTTTGAGATGACTTGGAATCCCAAATTGGCAAGCCCATCTGTGCACAAGGAATAAGTGAGGAGACATTAAATGAATTTGGGATTTTCCACTTCCATGAGATGAGTGGCTTGGAATGTTAATGATAAACCATCCTTGAACCTACCAAAAACATTGGGTTGTTGAGAAAATATAGAGGGAAAAAACACAAAACACTAAACAGAAAAAAAAGGAAAAAACCATGTGGTATGAGAAGAGGAGGATGTAGGAAAATAATGAGGCAGAGGAAACATAATGACAAGGGAGGGCTCAGTAAAAGTACAACAAAATTGGCAAATAACAAGATTTCTTGGTTACCACTTAAATTATTTAAGATGACTTGCAAACCCAAATTGGAAAGTCTATTCATGCACAAGGAAGAAGTCGGGATACCTTGAACAAATTTGGGGTTTTATACTTTATGATATGAGTGGCATGGAATATTTTTGAGCTTCCATCCTTACACCTACCAAAAAGATGGTGTTTCCACACAAGATATAAGGAAAGACAAACAAACACAAAAATAATCACAAGGAAAACATGATGCGGTACAAGAAGTGTATAATGAGACTCTAACACTAATTTAGATTGAGAAGTGGTTAATGAGATTCATGGTGTTCACTAGTTGTTTGACATAAAACCTATGTTCACTAATAGGCCTAGTATTGGATTAGTTCTCATGAGGTCATTTGTTACTCAATTCATGAGAGGTTGAAAGTACATGGTGATGGGGTTTTTGTTAGTAATGTGGGGAGATTTGTCTATAAGAGTGATATGCTAGAAGAGAAGCATCTCATGAAGAAGCAAGGGAATAAATATATGGTGCTCATACACTATAAAAATCTTCAAGGAACTATGAGATTCTAAACAAACAATGAAATCAATCTTTGTTTCATAGTAGAAAAGACATCTAAAGGTAAAATAGTCTTTTGATTCATAAATATGCATACACAATCAAAATTCTTGAGCTACAAGGTTGTTGAAATTTGGAATAAGTGGGGATTCTTGATGAGTTCCATGCTTATGTGCATGTAGTTGTGGAAGTAACTATGATGGATTTTTGAAACTTGTGGTTCATGTGGTTCAATCCATGTGGATTTTAAGTAGGATTTGTATATTCAATTTTAACAGTTATATTATTCTCTATTTAGTGAGTTGGTACATCTTAATAGAGAATTGGGAGGGGGTAAGGTTTTCAATATTTGTATTTGAATGTTGGAGGAGAGAAAAGGATCTTCCATACCAAATTTAGTAGCCCTTACACCTAGATGAATTCATGATTAGAGCGATAGATATGATTTTATTAGTATTACATGTATTGAATCATGTGCACCATGGTTACAACATGGAAAATCATGGTCGTGAGGAAGATAATAGAGTACAAACTTGTTCTGTTTGCATATATATGTTTTGAAACAAAGCAATGATCCCCTTCCTGATGTCACTCATGGGTTCCAAACATCAAAATTACAAAGGTGGAAAGATTTCACCAAAGTGTGAATGGAGCAAATATTACCTATAATATCCATAAATTGACGCTTTAAACATTGTCTCTTTAAGGTTTTCCTCATTGTGTATTCTCTTCTAAATATTGTTATGATGCATGTATTTTGATATAATATCAAATCAAGTACAACACCAAGGTAAATGTAGGATGTCATCATTTACCTTCTTGTCGCTATGTTAGTCTCATTCTTTCTAGGTGTTTGTTCAGTTTCGAGTATGCTCTCACCCTTGCATTGTGTAAGATCTTGGATGATCAGAAAGAAGTTTGAACTAATTTCATGCTTTCTAAATTGCCATCAGGCCTTTCAGTAATATAAAAGTTTTTGTTTTCTCGATTGAATCCTTGTTGTCTGAAATTCATCTAAAGTTCATCCGAAGTTCTCTTAGGATCTGGAAGCACGCGAGGTCTACGATCCCGTAAGGAAGGAGGCCACTAAGGGAAATAGACAAGTGTTGATCTGTTTGAAGGTTCATGTAGGAGTTCATGTAAGATTTTATGTAAGAAACAAGGAAAATCGAGACGCTATCAAGCTTCATCTTCGTCGAAGGAAGCCGCTGACGAAGGTGCAACGCTGCATCTTCAAATTGGTATCAGAGCCTGGTTTAGCGATTTACCTGGTACGATTACTATGGATCGATCTGCCTCATTTAGAGATAAAAAATGCTGAGGATTTAGCTTCTCAAAGTTCATCTGCTTTATCTGATATGTTTGAATCTTGTTCTACTACTACTTTAAATACTGCTGATATAGAGCTTGTAGAACAGAATCCCCAAGCAGCTTGGAAACTTCCCACTATTGCACCCAGCCAAGTTTATAGTGATCTAAATATGTTTCATATTAAAGCTGTTAGTCGAGTAAAAGTTAAAGAAGTTGTTTCTGAAGTCCAAGAAAATTGTGATACTACTCAAACTATTGCTCTTTTAGATCCTAAAGAAATCCAAGCTGAAGCCAAAGGCCATAAAACTAAATATCTTCATCTAGGATGTATTCGTGTTGGAATTAATGCCTTAACCCATAAAGGTCTTAATACATATGTCCTCTGCATAGTTTGTGATATGACACATAATAAGTTCAATGATTCTTTAATTGGCGGTATTGTTGCTCCATTATCAAATGGCCCCATATGGTTTGACTGTTATCCAAATTTCTATGTTTCTTCTTTTGATGAACATCTGGCCGATATTCTTAAGTTACAGATCAAAACATCTGGTTTTGATATGCGTAGTAGACATACAAATATTTCCATTCAGACCCGTGGTTGTTTCCTCCACACCAATACAATGTATCCTGATGTATTGCATACTCCTAGCCAGGACTCCCAAGCTAGTACCCTCATACTTAATGATCCCCTCAATAAAAAAAATGAACATCAAACTATTAAGTGGGACCAGTTATCTTTTCCCACCCATTGGGTCTTTGATACTCCTCCTGTTCCAAAACAGCGTGCCATTACTACTGCCAACATCCAAGTGCAAAAGCATGTCCCATTATGATGATTTCCACAGAGAATGGATGCAACGTATCTATGAGGTTGCAGATAGCAAAAATCTGCTTTGGAAGCAAGTGTATCTTGCTGCTCTTCCCAGTAAGTATGTTGATTATTTTAAAGCCCAATGTATCTTCCAAATGCCTTATGGAACCTATACATGGGGAGAAATTTATTCAATAATCACCTTTGCATTAGTTAGCCTTTTCACTACTACAAAAGTAAAAAAATCTATCCAAAAAATGTCCAGGTTCCTTGATAGAAAATCAATTTGTGCAAAGTACGGCCTTTCAATCGAATACCCAGTGAGAAAAAGAAAGAAGGCCAAGAAGATCCTCACAAAAATAAACAAACTCCCAAGGCCTCAAGAGTATTCCCGGTTTGGCAAGACCCCTAAAAATTTTAGAACAAAGGGTATTACAAAAGGAGACCAAATACTCACTACTATACTCCTGATGGCATTAAGATGAAAAATTTCAAAGCACAAGAAATACAAAAGCTTACATGTTGGCTGTGTGGCCAAGCAGGGCATATTTCCAATAGATGTACGTAAGGAGATGCGTCAAAAAGAACTAGGGGAAGCGACTCCCAAGTTAAAGCCAAAATAAATACTGAAAGAGCAATGGGACCTAGAATCCCTATTCACTGTAATCGTTGTGGCTCAGATATGCATGCCCCCGAAGTCCATTTATCAAACAAGAAGAAGTTTATATTGTTCAAGGAAATTTCAGTTGTAGTCCTGAAACATCTGAATTTGAATATGATACCAAAGATCTATTTGAGCTAGAATATGAATCATTATTTATTCCTCAAAATTGTCAATGTTCAAATCCAAACAGGTGCTCTTGCATCTCAGGAAGTTCAGAAGATTTAGAGACAGAAGAAAGCTCAGAGGAAGTAGAAGAGGAATTAAACAAAAGCATGCCTAAGCTCAAAGTATGTAGGGAACATAGCAACGTGGGTGAAGATGCTTAGATGTTAGCCCAGATCCAAGCTCTGCCTGAAGGAGAAATTAAATCCAGCCTCCTAGATTCCTTTTTAAAGACTATGATGAAGACAACACACAATTCTGCTCGAGAAACTATATCTGGTAAGAAGCCTATTTTGTTGATGCCTCCTTCGAAAGAAATACTAAATCATTCATAAGGCATAATAGGAATGAAAGATTGCAGCCTCTCACATTGAATGATTTAGGGAAAGAACTGAACATGTTAAAAGGACAAGTAACTGATCTTGGACAAAAAGTTCAAGATCTTGAAGGGCAGTTCATGGATGAAAAAGGATATAAAGTTGATCTATGGGCTAGGGAACAAATACAGAGGCTAAAAGAAGAAGCAATACCTTCTTCTTTAGAAGAAATACCAGCAGCGGAGCAAGAAAATACAAACATCTACATGTTTGATACCACAGGGTTTGAAGGTTTAAATTCTATGAAAGTCCTGATTATCCAGCATCAGAAACCTTTAGTAATAATTCACCTAAAAATTCAAGATAGGGTTTTCAAACTAAAATCCATCATTGACTCAACAAAAGATGTAAATATGCTACATAAGGATTTCATTCCTACCAAATATTGGAGAAAGACATCCCATGTTATCACTGGGGTAGGAAATACCCAAATTTCCTTGGGTTATGAAATTCCCAAAGCAACCTTGTGTTCTGAACAACATTTCTTAGACATGAAATTCTTTCTCTTAGAAATACCAGTTGCTTGTATACTTGGTACTCCTTTTCTTGCAGCTGTTGAACCGTATGGCTCAGCAAGGACTCTTGAAGGAAAATCTGGATATTTTATCACTCTTCCAAATATTAAGATCTGAAAAGGGAATGCAAAAGCGTTTCGGGGCATCAGAATTATTCTTCCTTTTGTCTCTACTCCACAGATGTCAACAATGGTACAGGTTGCTTTGACCATTCAACAAAAAGAAAAGAAAATACAGGAGTTGAAAAATTTGAAGGTTGTCCTGAGAATTGATGATCAACTAAAGCTTCCACAAATTCAACAAAACATCTCGCATATCAGAAGACAATTTGAGAATGAGGTGTGTTCTGAAAACCCCACTGCTTTTTGGAAAACAGCTAAGCATTTTATCCAACTTCCTTATAAAGAAGGATATGAAGGAAAACCATGTAAAAGTAGAGCAATCCCCATGAATGCCCATTATTAGAAGCCTTGTGAAGAAGAGATTAAAGGTTTGTTGGCAAAGGGATTAATTCGACATTCTAAGAGTCCATGGAATTGTTATGGGTTCTATGTAAATAAGCATTTTGAGTTAATAAGGGGGGGTACCAAGGCTTGTTGTAAATTATAAACCCTTAAATAAAGTTCCCTCAGATGATACTTATCCTATCCCTCGAAAGTCCAGTATGGTAAATAGAATTGTAGGAGCCATAATATTTTCAAAATTTGATTTAAAATCTGGATTCTAGCAAGTGGCCATTAAAGAAGAAGACAAGTTTAAAACAACTTTCAGTGTTCCTGCTAGACATTATGAATGGAATGTTATGCCCTTCGGATTGAAGAATGCTCTTTCAAAATTTGAGAGGGTTATGGATGATATCTTGAAGCCATACTTCGACTGGCTAATTGTATATAATGATGACATTCTTGTATTTTCTGACTCAATGGAGAAACATTTCAAGCATCTACAAATTTTTCTAAAAGTTATCAAAGAAGCTGGCCTAGTTCTATCAAAAAAGAAACTTGAAATGTTTCAGACTAAGATTAAATTCTTAGGACATGTTATCTCTAATAGCACTTTGATTCTACAACAACATGCAGTTGAATTTGTTGATAGGTTTCTAGATAAAATTCTAGATAAAACCCAGTTGCAAAGATTTTTGGGTAGCCTAAATTATGTTAGTCATTTTTATAGAGATTGTGCCAAAGATTGAAAAATCCTAAATGAGCGACTAAAAAAAGAACTAGCCCCATGGACCCAAGAGCACACCAAAGCTGTCCAGAAAATCAAAGCCAGAGTAAAAACACTACCCATTCTTCATGTAGCAAATGATGAATTGGCCAAAATTGTTGAGACAGATGCTAGTAATGTCGGATGGGGAGCAGTTCTGAAGCAAGTCCTGCAGGATCAAAGAAAATAAAAGAAAGGTTGACGAAATTCTGCAATTTTTTTCGGGGGCATGGAAGGATGCAAAAAAGAACTATTTTGCATTAGAAAGGAAATCAAAGAAGCCTTAAATGTTATTAATAAGTTTGAAATCTTCTTGATCAACAAAAAATTTCTCCCGCGAACAGATGCAGTAACCATGAATAAAGTCTTGAATAAAGAAGTTAAAAGGGCCAGTGATGCTAATTTTGCAAGATGGCAAGCCCTGCTTTCTAATTTTGAATTTGAGATTGAGCATATCAAAGGATCTGATAACTGTTTTTCTGATGTTTTAAGCAGAGAAAATTTAGTACAAATTGCAAATGAACCTGCACAAGTCTACACTATATCCAACGAGCTTGATCATTGCTTAATCATAGTTAGTGAATAGAAAAATAACCATGAAGAGACTAGAGAAATTCCAAACAACATGAGTTGGACTACGTACAAACAACAATGGAGACCAACCTGGCAATTGCGTAGCACCCAAGTTCTCGATCAGAATCTTCAGCCGTGCTCATTACTCCCGAGACTTGTACCTGAGATTCACAGAAGACCCACTTCATCAGTCTCTGTTTTAGAATTGGCATATGATATAACACTCCAAAAGGATGCAAATGCGTCTCAAGCACTAACATACACTTTTAGGGATGTAGAGTCCATCTGGAAAAATTTCACTGTTCTCCCTGCAATGGAAAATAAATAGTATTGTTTGAATCATCCAAGGAACCTACGTTGGTGGCCAGTAGCACAATCAGATCAAATCTTTCCAGGTACTCCATACAATTATTCCGAGTACAAGCAAATGTGGTGGGATGTTTTATGCAAAGATAATGTTCACAGAATATACACCTCTCTTGTCAAATTTGGGTCTGTAAGGACTACTTTACAACTCGATATTCCTGACTGGTTTTTTGACTGGTGGAAAACATTCGGCATCAACCGAAGCTCAGTGGACCCATACATCGTAGAACATGAATAAAATGCACATGGCGTTGCACTTGAAACGATACGTGATTTGCAAGATTCCGAAGTTATGGATGAAAGGAAGGTATTCGGTTGCTTTCTAGCTAGCCATCATCAGTGGCTAGTGTGCATGAAAAATCAAAGTACAGAATCTGCAAGGACGTCCCACTATTATCAAACAAATTTACATCAATATGTGGGATACATTAGTCTATCCTGAACGATATGGAATAATGCATTATGATTGATGTCTTTTAGGTCGACCATGGTGCCTGACATTTTTCCGTGGGATTCTATAAAAATCTCCACTTTGTAGTTTTTAGTCTTTTCGTAAGGTTTTCCGTGGGATTTGATTCCTAAAAATATCCACTGTGTTTTATCTTTTGTCTTGTCATTCTAAGCTTTCTAGATGAATATCTATAACTCGAAGCACTTATCCGAATTTTGGTGTGGATTGACCCACATTACAAAGAATCTACAGAAAAGTTATAGGTCTATCAATCCCGATCTCCAAAAAAGTGAATGATTCGAAATATGTCACTTACTCAAAATTCTTATAAATAAGAGGAGGAGTGGATCATTGAGGCATTGGGGTTTTGGGAAGGTATCAGTCTGCATGAGTCTTCTAAGCTCCCTTATTTGAGCTTTGAGTCTTTCTAGGTGTTTGTTCAGTTTTGAGTATGTTCTCAGCCTTGCATTTTGTATGATCCTGGCTGATCAGAAAGAAGTTTGAACTAATTTCATGCTTTGTAAATTTCCATCAGGTCTTTCAGTAATATAAAATTTTTTGTTTTCTTGATTGAATCCTTGTTGTTTGAAATTCATTTGAAGTTCATCTGAAGTTCTCTTAGGATTTGGAAGAACGCGAGGTCTGTGATCCCGTAAGGCAGGAGGCCGCTGAGGGAAAAAGACAAGTGTTGATCTATTTGACATGTGATTTTTTATATGTTGACTTAGTGGACATAAATTGTCATTGATGAAAGGCCATAGTTGTTAGTATTTAATATGGTATTTAGAAGGATATATATTGGTTTGTATTTAATGATATTGTAATGTTACCTCTAGAATCACTGTATAAAGGGGTCTAATACTCATTGTTAAAGGCTAGCATGACTAATGTAAAATGTCAATGATTGGCCATGAGCGCCAATATATGTCAATGTAATACATTAAAAAATCATCATTGCCACTTGTTTGGAGTAGATATTTCTACTTGATGAGGGTTTCTCTACTATACACTCGATGTCTTTCTTTTATTGGTAATGTGTTTTTTATTTATATTAGTCTCTAACATAGTATTAGAGCCTTATTTTAATATGAACATGTTAGAGAAGATATGGTTTCCTATACATGTCAATTTTGTGTAATCAATTTAAATGAACAACAAAGTATGTTTCACAAGATTGAATCTCACTTCATGGACACTTTATGGCTCCTTGGATAAAATCTAATGAAGAACAAGGTTATCTTTGGAACAAGATACATGATTTTTCTTGAGTTCTCACAATTTGAGGTTAGGTATTTTAGTTTTGTAGTAGTGTTTCATTACATAATCTAATATTTTGAATGAATTTGGATTTTCCCACTTCCTTGAGGTGAGTGGCATGGAATAATTGAGCCAACATCCTTACACCTAACAAAAATATGGGGTTTCCAAGACAAGCAACAAATCAAGAAGAACAAACATTCAACAAAAAAAGAAGGAAAACACCATGCGAAATGAGAAGAGGAAGACAAATGTGAACAATGAGGTGGAGACAACAAATCCACAATGGAGTACTTGGTAAAATGAAAACAAATGTCAAATAAGGAGAGGTATTGGTTACCAATTAACTTTTTTGAGATTACTTGGAAATCCTACCAACATGCAAGGAAGAAGTGAGGAGACCAAATGATTTTGGGGTCTCGTACTTCCTTGAGATGCATACCATGAAATATATATGAGCCACCATCCTTACACCTACCAAAAACATGGTGTTTCCAAGACAAGCAATAAGGCAAGAAGAGTACCAAACTAAAGAAACTTTGTTGCTTAAGGAAACAAATTTACCCAATAGTCTTAGTGAAATTCTAATGGCCATGAGTGAATTGAAATTCAAATATTCAAGACATAGGTTGGCCATTTGTAATACCTTGGATGTTAAGCCCCAGATATATGTTACTATTTTTTTGTTATTGTGGCACAAGGTGACGGGATTATGGACTTGGACATTTTTATTGTTGTTGTTGTTGTTTAATTAAATAACTAGCTCAACATTGAAAACTAACAAGAATGGGGGGTCATGGATTCCAAATGTGAGGGGGTTGGGGAGTAGGAGTTGCTGCTCTCCCTAACATTACTTGCTGGACTCTATTTTTTGTTATTTTGGTTTATTTAGGTACTATTACACCCTCTTTGATGTTTGGTGGGACCCTCTTGACTATTGCTACTTCCATGACCTTGGTTTGGTGTCATTTGTAACTCTTCATGTGCTAGTGTGCCCTCATTGGTTATTTTTAGCTAGCACTCTTTGAAGCGTAACTACCAACTTTTGATGTACCCTTTTTCTATTTTGGGAATGGAATCTAAAGAATGATTAAATCCTCTACCAATTCGAGTTGGCCTCTAACATTTGGAGTTACCTCTTTTGTATTGGAATGAGCTTCCTATCATTCTCTTCTCTAGTTTTTCCCTTGAGCTCTCCAGTGTAGTGGAATTCTCTCTTATTTGGTAAATACATGCTCTCTATTAGGAGATGCATTGTATTGTTGAATATTGAAGGCCTTGTAATGAGATTTGAAGACCCTATAGTGGGGATTGGAGATTGACTGTGTAGGACACAACATGATTCATTATCCCATCACTTGTCCCTATCTGAATCTATGCATGTGAATCTCGATAGTAGATGGTTATGTCCTGAGGGACTTGTGTATTGAAGGGAATCCCATTGCACCAGGTAGTGTAGATGTAAGGGAAAGTTTATATGGAGAAAGGTGTAGTTGTGATTTCTGACAATGTGAAAAGGGAACAACCATATGTTCTGGTTCACCTATTTTTGATTGTTTCTTGGTTGTGATACATGTTCCATTATGTCCATAACATCGTTTCCAGTAAGGAATACATTTTGTTTCACTAAATTTTTTTCCATGTGACTGAGATATAGTTGTTTTTGTATGGCAGTGTTTCCAATGTTGAGAAGAACGCAACTACCTTTTTTGTTTGAGAGTACCCTTTCTTATGGATCTATGGCCTCAGCTTAGGGGCGAATTTCATGTTGAAATATGCATGATCATGGCATGTCTATGGCTAGGTGGAACGTTGTCCTGTTGATTCTAGTTTCCCATGATTAAGATGAGTATTTTATTATATGATTATTTATTGCATTTTTGGAAATATATGTGCTTATGGATATGATTTTCTTATGATCTGTATGGTTGTAGGTGACAACCTTGAGATATTATTTTATATGGTTTTAGATGACATATTTATCTAAATTTGTTATGTTGATATGGCTATGGATGGTAGTAAGTGATGAGCATTTTATTATTTGATTATTTACTCCATTTTTGGAAATATATGTGCTTATGGATCATATTTAATTATGAACTGTATGGTTGTAGGTGACAACCATGAGATCTGATGTTATTATTTTTTATATGGATGTAGATGAAATCCTTCATATCTATTTTTTTATGTTATTATGGTTGTAGGTTGCAGTCAGTAGAGCTGATTTTTAATAATGTTAAAAAGATCAATTGTGGCAACATGTAGATTTGTTTAATTATATTGTTCATGGTAGCTTACATAACTGATTTGATTAATGATCTCATATGGTTGTATTATATATTATATTTAATTTTTAGATACACATTGATAGATTTCTCATTTCTGTTCACATTTATGTCTACATTTACCTTTCATAGTATGTCCATATGGAAAATGATATGCATCGCAAGTTTGCATTTCCTTTTAAAAGGATGATTGTTTTATTTTGACTAGCTTGTTGGCATGCTGGCCTAGCCTAATTAGATAACTTAGTACATTGTGCATTACCTTGATTCAACCTTCCTGTAGGTTTCCTAGTGACCTTGGCCTTGGTGTAGGGGTTGGGGACATCACAAAGTGGTATCATAGCTTAGGTTCCAACTATGCGGATGTTGAGCCTCCTACGGTTTTATCATAATCTGTTGGAATGTGTTGTGAAAGAATTTTGACCTCCCTTATGAAAATGTAAGAGGTTTTTGTGCTAACAATGATTGATAATGAACACATTGCAGCCTAATTTATTTCAGTTAATGAATGAGCATGCACTACGACTATTAAAAACAAATTTTAAGCCCATAATCGAACAAATGAAGACAAAAGACTCAGAAGTATAGTGAATAGGAAGCTACAACAAAAGAGATCAGATATTAGGGGTAAGCGAAAACCCTGAAGAGGAGTTTGGAAGAAGAGAAACTAGGGAAATGGACATAATAGAAGTAGTGAAACTTTAAGTTTGGAAGATTCAGTAAGAAAGTGTAGAGAATATAATGAAAGGATCATCATTCACATTAAATAAAAAATAATGCATGATCTGAAACAATTACAAAGAACCCAAAGAATATCTCCAAGAAACCATCAGGAATCCATAAGACATGAAGCAAGAAGAGATCATGAAATATCTAGATCATCCTCAAGGAGACCTCATCATATTCCCTTTGTAGTGAAGAAGAAAATGTATTCATCAAGCAGTTTAGAAAGAATCCCTAAAACATCCCCATTAAGATATAAGAAGATAAGGTTTGCGCATAATGAATTGGTGGGAGAACTAAGAATAATCAAACCCCCAACCTTTGATGGAGAAACAAAGAAAGGTGAAGATGTTGAATCGTGGTTGTTGGGACTTAGAATTTTTTTCCAGTTGCATTAGTACACAACAAACATGGAATAAAGGGTAGCCATCTATAATTTGCAAGGTAAAGCATCCATTTGTTGGGATCAACTAGTCAAACTGAAAGATATTGATGAAGATAGAATCTCCTAGAGAAAGTTCAAGAAATAATTCCAGAAAGAATATCTCTTGGAGAAATACTATGACAAGAAGATGGAGGATTTCTTTGAACTCAAGTTGGGCAGCATGACCATGGAAGCTTGTAAAAAATGGTTCATAGAACTCTAGAAGTATGTATATTTCATAAAGGATGAGAAAGTGAAGATTCATAGGGTCCTTAGTGGTCTAGCAGATTCCTATAAAGATAAGATCCAATATGACATACCAAAGTCCCTTAGATATTTCATTTGGAAAGAAAATAACCTGTATGATTAGAATAAGAACAAAGCCTTATATCAGAAGGACTGGAACACTAGTACAAAATGAGATATAAATGACCAAAAAAAGACCAAAATCTACATATAAATGACCACTTTTGAGTTGGTGACCACTAGTAGCAAATTAGTGGCCATATATCACGCAACCAAAAATGTGGTCATATTTAGCTTGGTCATTTATAGCTTATCTTGTGGTCATATATTTGGTCGTATATTTGGTCATTAATTTGGTAATATATTTGGTCATTAATGGTCACGTGATAAATGACTGCTAATTTGCTACCATCGATTGCCAACTCAAAAGTGGTCATTTATATGCATATTTTGGTCATTTTTTTTGTCACTTATCTCTCATGTTGTAATGGTGGTCGTTTATATGCAAATTTTGGTCATTTTTTTAGTCATTTATGTCTTTTTAGTGGTTTCAGAATATAAATAGGGCACGATGGAATCGAACCACCAACCTTCTGCCTATAAGGCAGGTACTCTACCATTGAGCTAGCATCCTTAAATATAATTCCGTATGGATTGATATGAGAATAAAATTTCCAATAGTTAACACCATATTTCCAAATTACGGAAAAGGGTTGCTTATACTTTCTTACATTGGAATTACAATTTCTCTAAAGAACACTCAACTTGAAAAATTAAGTGCATTGATTGACAGATTGCAACACTTTTAAAGTCAAGCCATAATAGATGGTTAAGCCCCTCTAGGATGATCAAGCAAATAAATATATAATAATCAAAATGAGAAAGTGTGAATGAAGATGAACTTAGTTTTCATGTCAGCAAACCTTCTTTTAATCACACAAGAACTAGCTCTGAACTTTGAAGTTGTTTCTTTGCTTTTAACTGCAATAGAAAATTGATCACCATGTTCCCTTTCAAAGAGAGGTATTCTCTTTCAAACAATAAATCTAACACCATATGAACACTCGATGCATACTATTAGTACCAAAGTCTTCCCCGTCAATTTTTTTGAACTTTTTCCAAAATGCACAAATTTTACCAAGCTTGTTTGCACCTTAAATTCTTTTGTGTCCAAATTCTCCATTTTTCCCATCTCATCAAATTCCCAATTTGGCTTGTCTTGCACTACTCCATTGAGTCAAATGTCTAGCTTACCATTATTTGTTTGGAAAACTAGACATCACCTTTTACTAAAATATTACCCAAAGGTTTAAATACTTATTTAAAATTATTATAAATTATTTGAGTTTATATAATAATTTTATAAGTGTTTTATGTTAATCTTCGTTAAAAAAATAATTTTTTTTTTACTTAATTCCCTGCCTAAGTCGAGTCCTGTCCACTAATTATTTTTTTAGTGTTTCTGCAATGACATCCTCCACCCATCCTTGGGACACACCACTTTATTAAATGACATCCTCCACCCATCCTTGGGACACACCACTTTATTAAATTTTTATCATTCTCAGTACGCCTGGGTCTACATGCTGGCTATTGGAAACAAGTGCCTCTCAAAGTGTTTTTGGACTTGAGCTAGTCAAGATGCTGTGAACTATTCCATGGTTATGGACTTGAGGATATCCTTTATATGATAGACATCATGCTCCCTTAACAATATACTTGGCTACGGGCACGCAAAAATTCATTCCACTAGAGCTATAGCGGTAGCTACATTCACTACAAAATTGAGCGTTCGGTCTTCATATAATATAACCACTGGTGAATGCAAGAGTATGACACTTTTGACAGAAGGGACGTTCTTCTTTCCAAGTCACCCCAACAATATGCAAATGCAATGTACACAAGTCACAATATCAATCCATGAGATTTGATATTTCCCACACGGTCTTTTCCAAACAGCATGCAATCTTCACCAAAACGTAGTTTATTAGTCACAAGCAAGAAAGTGGATCAGTCTCCAAGTCTCTATGTTCGTGTAACCACTAAAATCCACACACTAGGTTTTGTAGGTCTCCACTCAACTCCGCGCAGTAAAAACGTGGTGACTCTTATTCTAGACAGAAATTTGAAGAAGAACAATTGAATATTGGTGACTGGAATGGTATGGAGGAGGAGCACTCTGGAAATAATGATCTCAAGGATATTGGCCTCCAAATCTCAAACAATGAGTGCCAACATACACATATATATAGCATTCAGAAGTAGGTCACAAGCAGCTATACCCAATACGGATTTCATGTGGATTAGGGATTTTGGAGAAAAACAAAACTAAGAAAAACGCTAGGAATTCTCATGCTAGGAATTTCCTCAGGATTAGCTTAGAAGGGAATGACCTATACTTATATATGATTGTAGCAAAGAATACCAGAATCGTCATGCATCCAAATGCCCAACACAAAGATAAAACTTTCCAATACGCAGGCAGGGATGAAACTACGTAGGGAAACTATGTATAGAGAAACACACAAGGTGAAATCTAGGCAGAATGCAGGGATGAGAGCAGTTTTGGCAGAGAAGGATAGAGGAGGAAGTGGGTAGACTAATGATTTATAGGATTTGAAACCACTGTCAAGTTGCCCACAATGGAAAATAGAGAAATTGGCTAGCCAAATACACCATAAATCACAAACATAAAGACAAGTTAAATAGGCCTGAACACACACTTCCTTATTAGGATATGTACAGACAAAAAAGACCTTTGGTTTCAACTTTTATTAGGATATGTACCTTATTTTCACATTTTTCTAAAGCAAAGGTCATCTGGGAAACTCATCTTCACTGCACTGATAAGGAAATTTTTGCATGATGGGAAGACACCTTTACAGCTTGGAATTTACTTTCTCTGAAGCATTTATGATTGGAATCCAGAGAATCTCTTGCCATACAACATCTAGAGTGCATAAACAACAATGAAGCGTCCTAGCTAAGGCCAGTTCTCATATCAGTTACAATGGTTACTGATGATTTAACTGAATTACAATTGTTTCTGTAAGGTTTAAATTTGTATTCCATAAAGCTGGAAGTGTTGCAATAATCTCATAGTTGAAGAAGATGAAAAATGCTTAAGAGATGAAAAGAATGCCGAACCTTTTGGGCATAGAATGAACCAAGTTCTATTTTGAGACAAATTGGCATTTGCCCAGTGAAGATAGAATATCCATTTCTAAAAAAAAGGGCCAAACTTGTTATCAAAGTGAAGTCAAGCCATGAGATGTTATGCAAAGGTTTTGTTATTTTTTGTGTTGATCAAGAAGTTTATCAGCAATTCCAACAATTGCTTGGAAATTGTAAATGGTTCAAGTTTCTGAATATATAAGGAGATAATTGCACATTCTATTCTACTTGAACCCATAACTAATCAAGAACTATTTGAAGAACTAATCAAGGCTAGGGTGTTAAGGTTTCAAAGGTAAGTCTGGCAATCCTCACTCATTCAGTATCATTTTTATAGTAGCCATAATGGGCACCTATCTCACTGCTTAGTATTATAGCACATTAAGTAGTACCTATTGAAAACAATAAGACCATTACTAGTATATTGTGTGCCTCTCTTGAGTGCATGAAGAATCTCGGGCATAATTGGCACTCGGCATGGACGGAAATATCGACATCTAGTTCAACACATGTATCACTTACTAGTAGAGACTAGTAGATTACTAGTGTCTTATAAAGATTAGATTTGATAGGAAAACCATGAATAGAATATAGATTTCAGATTATTCCTCCATCCAACCCTTTGAGGAGAAGATGAGAACTAACTACTATAGTTTAGGGAATGTTCCTGAAGTGTTGTTCCAAATAGTCACGTTGACTTCACCTCCATAAATAAAGAAATGAGACCTTGTTTCAAGGGTATATTTGAGTAAGAATAAATCCATTTTATGTGCCCGACTGATATTATGTATTATGTGTTGTAATGCATTTGTATTTATAAAAAATGGATGAAAATGGAATAAGGGGTGTTCAGTCCAAGAGATTGAGGATTCAACCCTCTAGGTTGGAGAGAGAATTTATGGCCAAATGTATGCCAGAGTTAGATTAGCATGCCCTTGTCTAGAAATCATCATTATAAATTTCATCTTGCTCTCCAATACATAAAATAAAATGAGCAGAAAATTGAAATAAGGTTGAATGAAAGGTGTTACAACCTACGGGTTTCTTTTAGAAATTTCGAGTTAAAAGTGTTCCTGTGTTACAGGCTACATGTTTGTTTTATTGTCTATTAAGGTTACAACCTACAAGCATCCCATTAAGATGTTAAAATTTGTTTGTCATATATTCCAACCTAGAGGTTTTTCAAATATTATAGCCTCTAGGTTGGTCAACAGTCAATGATTTTTATATTACATCATACATGTCTGTTAAAGACTCAAATATTCCAGATTTCATTTCAATATGTTTTTCATTGTTCAGGAATCAGAATATAGGAGATTTCTAAAATCTAATTCCTGTAGGAGTCAATGATTTTTATATTACATCGTACAGGTATGTCAAAGACTCAAATATTCCAGATTTCATTTCAAAATGTTTTTCATTGTTCAGGAATTAGAACTTTAAAGGATACCTCCTTGAAAGCTACTATTCTATATCAGCAAATAGTAGGATTGATGACTTACCTGAACTTTGAAGGAGGATACCTCCTTGATGGCTACAGACAACGACCTCTTTTACTCCTTCAAATAGATTCTACAAAGTAAAAGTCTTTTTTTTCTTGGACTTATGGTGGACTTATGGTATCTACTTCTAGTTGAGAAAGGTTCAAACTGAAATAAAATTTGATTTGATATGTAAAGAATTACAGAATGAATACGTTTGCTCAAGTCATGCTTTGAACATTCTCGAAACAAGTGTGCACTACCCACCATTCCCATGTACACAACTGAAGTTAAGTAATATGGTCCCATTCACTGACAAAACCAATTCATTTATCATACAGTGCTGGATGGCTCAACTTTAGTGCAAGATACAAAATTTTCATTATATACACTACCTTTGGCAGATGGCTCAATTTTATTGTAAGATAGAAAAATCTCATTTTTTGATGTTTAGTTTTGGAGATCTTTTACTGATAGAAATTAGCAATAAAAACACTCAATATCGATGCGGTTGATGGCTCATCTTTCTCTATGCTTAGCCAAATGCTCATCAATATCTCTATAGAAATCTTTGAATCAATTCATCAATAGCTCTATATAAATATCTAAATCAATTCACGAAAATTATAGATTGATAAATTTTAGGAATATATATTTTGCAAACGATTTGAATACCCTTGATCAAATTCCACCATAAAACCAAACAGAACAATAAATTTGTAAGTCAAATTTGCAGCATATACAATATATATACCACTCTCATACCAAACTAAATTCGCAATCAAAAGTTATATGACTTCAAGTTTTCTACCCATGCCGAATTCTGTATGTTTTAGACTCTCCAGGTGTCTTGTGTCTTGTTCTCTTTGTAAGTGGCGACATCGTACAATTATATACGAAGATGGACGTATAACAGGATAAACATATGGAGAGACCAAAGAAGAATGACTTAGACATTTAAGAAGACACTGAGGGAGGTTTAATATTATAAGAAAACTAAAAAGTGTCGTTAAATTTTAAGTAAAGACAATTTCAACTAACCTCATATGGGTGGAGTCCAGAGCTTTCGTTGCTTCTTCTTGTGATTCGTGCTGGACAAATGCAAAATTCCTTCTAATCTTTACATCTAGCAGCTTAAGGCTCAAAATTCCTTTAAATATCCCTGACTCTGGTATTGTATGGATCAAAGTTTATCACAAATAGAGTCTTTGATGGTTTCAAACCTGTATCAGACCTCCTGCCATATTCAGATTGGCGAAAAACCTCGATTGTCATGTTGTTGTACTGTCAAGCCCTCGGATTGCATCCTCTGCATCACACTCATCTTCCAGGTATATAAAAGCATAACCTGTAGAAAGAACAAAGATTCAATAAAGAAACAAAAAAATGAATTGCAGTCACATTTGCAGTGTGCTGAGACACATGATTTCATATACATGCTAGGACAAAGAAAAACAATACAACACATGCTCATCATTGCTGTAAATGACTTGGTGCATTAGGGGTCATCAGGCAAAACCCTTGCATGTTGTACTAAGTGGTATCAAGTAATTCTAATCCATATGGCTTTTACATTCATTCTTATTGGCTTATAAATTCATTCTTATTTGTTAATTGGATGGGATGGATCCTCGCGTAGGTAACAAATATAGACTCGGCCGCAAGATTGGCATCGACACTTTTGGCGAGATCTACTTAGGTACTAACATCTAGTCCAATGAGGAAGTGGCCATCAAGTTGGAAAATGTGAAGACAAAGCATCCACAACTTGTATATGAGGCTAAGTTGTACAGGTCCTTCAAGGAGGAACTGGTATTCCAAATGTAAGATGGTTTGGTGTCGAAGGTGACTATAATGTCCTTGCTATGGATTTGTTGGGGCCGAGCCTCGAGGATCTCTTCAATTTCTGTAGTTGGAAGCTTTCTCTTAAGACTATTCTCATGCTTGTAGATCAAATGATAAATAGGGTTGAATTTGTGCATTCAAGATGCTTTCTTCATAGAGACATCAAGCCTGATAATTTTCTCATGGGTCTTGGTAGAAGACTAAACCAGGTCTATGTAATTGATTTTGGGCTTGCAAAAAATCATAGAGATCCTATCAGCCACCAACACATTCCCTACAGAGAGAACACAAATTTAACTAGAACTGCCCGATATGCAAGCATGAACACTCACCTTGTCATTGAGCAAAGTCATAGAGATGATTTAAAATCCCTTGGATATGTTCTCATGTATTTTTTGAGGGGCAGTATTCCATGGCAGGGTCTGAAAGATGGTACCAAAAAACAAAAGTATGAAAATATCAACGAGAAAAAGGTTGCCACCCCAATTGAGGTCCTGTGTAAGTCATACCCCTCATAGTTTGTGTCCTATTTTCATTATTGCCGATCATTACGCTTTGATGACAGACCTGATTAAGCATACTTGAAGAGAATATTCCATCATCTTTTTATCAGTGAAGGTTTTTCAGTTTGATTATGTGTTTGACTAGACCATTTTGAAGTATCAGCAGACACAGATGGCCACTACACCTCAACCTATTGGTCCTCCTGGTGCTGGTGTTGGGACTAGCTTTGGGGCAGTTGTAGGTGCTGATAAGATGTCAGATGGTCAAGATGGAATGAACAATTCATGGAACAATTCTAGGGTTGATGGTTCTCGAAGAAGAAACACTAGAGTTACTATGAATGCTGGTAGTCTATCTAAGCATAAAAGTCCAGCACAAAATGAATCTGGAACTGGAAAAGATGTTGTAAATATTGGTCGTCCAGAGAGCCCAAATCGTGTCCATCTATCTGGTTTGCTTGGACAAACTGGAAGTACATAAAGATGAGGGGTGCTTTCAAGTAGCAGGCAAGTAATTGTGTCGGATGTCAATTCATCATCATGTCCACATGCAGTTGACTCGAGTCCCATTACATTGCATACTACAGGAGGTCAGAGGAGCTCTCCAGTAAGTTCTGCAGATCCCAAGCAATCTGGTTTTGGTCAGATTATGCCAAGTTCTAGGAATTATGAATCTACCTTGAAAGGCATTGAGGGCCTTTCCTTTGATATGGACAAAAGGCAGTAAATAAAGGGTTGCAAAGACCTGATTTACTGGCCCTAAAGAATCTCGACATGATTCCTGACATAGTTTTAAGGACAACCTTTGTCATGCAAACTAATTTGTCAATATGGGCCAGTTCGAGGAATGTGATATAAATGATTAGAACACCTTGTGCTCTGTGGTTAATTTTCGTAGGTTTCCGTAACTGCACAATGGACTCATTTTCGTAGTTCAAAACTTTGGGAGTTTGGGCTTTTGTGCAGTAGCACTGATGACATTATTTGGTCTTGTAAATTGGATATGTACCATATTAAAGTATGTAATTTGTTTGGAAAAACCGGGATATATGATTTTAAGTAGACATCAAGGTTGAACCAGGTTTTAGTTATATTTTCCACTTACCATACATCTACAATCTGAGTGGATTTGTCTTCGGAAAATTTGGTTTCATATGAAAATCAAGCTGTGTTGTTTCAAGTGAGACACATGACAACTCCCCTTTCTTATTTAGCTTATAAATTAACAAATCCGAAACAATTTGACTTTCCCTCTGCATCCCTCATCACTACCACACTGGTAATTGTTCCATACTCACCAAAATACTTCCTCAAATCCTCTTCATTTACAGATTCTGATAAGTTCTTAACAAAAACATTATTAAACTTGGCTTTTCCATTTGCTTGCTCTCTCTCCTGCTTTCTCATGAATGGCCCAACATAAACTTATTTGTCATTGATAAGCATACCATTCAATTTTTCGATTGCATTTTGCGCTGCTTTATCTTGCTCAAATCCACAAACCCATATCCTTTAGATTTCCCTGAGGCATCTACTGCAACCTTACAAGAGAGTATGGGTCCAAACACAAAGAAAGTTTGATGGAGAGCTTTATGGTCTATTGCTTTGTCAAGATTCTGCAAAAGTAATAGAATGCAAAGATAAGGCACAATGAACATTCAAATAGCTTGAAATTCTTAGACTGGTAAATTTTGGACATAAACACATTCACCGTAATTAATGACATGAATATATTTGTGAATTAGTTCCAGTCTTATGCAAGTACATAAAAGAAGAAAGCAGAACAAAATTTGATACCTTAATAAATATATTCACTGATCCACTCTTGCACATGCTGGGGTCTCGATGTGAATACATTATCTGAATTGGCTTTCCATTAAGAGGTGTAAAATTCAATTGATCTAAGGCCCTACTAGCTGCAAAGCAAATATCTAGATTCATATTAATTTCACATCAGGATAAAAAAAAATCACATTGGAGGCATTCACATATTTGCAGACCCTAATATAGATCCAGCACAACTAACAAATTAAGTCACATCAAAGGAAAGATCCAATGGATGCGTCTTTGAATATGAAACTAGTCAACTACATATTATATGCATTGTTTGTCACGTAGTACATATAAGAATTGTTGCTTGAAACTTTATGTTAGTTTTTCAGAATTTATTTCAATCTGATCTAGGATCTTAACTGAGAGAACAACATGTACAACATATCTACAGCATATCAATCATGGACACAATAATTCAAGCACACAAGAGACATAGATTTTACTTGGGGAAAACCATAAGGGTGAAAAACCCCATTGACTTCCTCAGAGATAGATAGAGCAATGATACAACCCAAGCATAAGAGATAGACATCTCCTAGCAGCAGCTTCTCCTCCTCCACAAGTGCGCCACTCTCCAAAGAGTGTGTGTGAGAATAGAATGATCAAATAGAGTGCCTCCCACACTCTATTTATACTTGGCCTGACTTGCCTAATAACCTTTACTAGGTTGGCCTTAACTTAACCACATAACATAATGCTGACTGGGCCGACCCCCAATAGGGTGGTCTAATAACCCTTTGACCCACATGACTTATACAGGGCCGACCCGAACAAGGTGGTCTAATAACCCATCAAGTATAAGTTATGACACTTACAATATAAATGATGACACTTCCGTATAGAGGAATAATAACATCTCTATAGGAATAAAAACACTTCCGTATAGAGGAATAATAACATCTCTATAGGAATAAAATATACATATATGTGAAATACATTCTGAAGTTACATATACATCAACACTTTACAACTTCCAAATGGAAATTTTCATATTCCATTGAATGTTTGTTGCACAAAAAAGAAAAGAAAAGATTTATGTTAGTTAAGTTCTATGTTACCCAGTTATGGAAAGAAATTATAGTTCTACAATGAATTGAATATGCATCAATGCGATCAAATAGTATTTCATCTCATGTTTGGTATGGGAGCCAGCGGAAACAATTTTCATGTACATTTCCCTTATGCTCGCAGAAAAATTAATGGCATGCTATTTAGATCTGTGAACAAGCTGCGAATTAGTAACTTATGTTGGTGAAAATTGATGTAATAGATCTGTGATTTCCATGAAATGGGCTGATGGATTGTTGTCAGTAAGAAGCCCCATGACATGTTCAAATAGCTGCATATCAGCTGCTATTCTGAGAGCTCCCTTATGTGAATACCCCATTTCTCCAACAGAAAACTCTAGCAGCTCAGTAGAAAGAGGATGGTTTAAGCAGTGTATGTCCACAATGAAACGATGGTTTTCCTTCCCCACATAAATTGGTACACATCCTACTGGAACAATGGAGGAAAGATGAATTGATTTTGACCATAATGCTCTCAAAGAATTCTTTAATTTCTACAATTATTGACTCAATATCCATATCGATTGTAGAGGAGTTGTTGACTCAATATCCATAACGATCTCAAATATTTTTCTTTGAGATTTTAGAGGAGTTGTTGACTCAGTATCCATATCGATTGTATCTTGATATTTGATAAATAATATAAATATTATAGTTTGTGTAATGGTTGCTCTCATATTTTCTAAGTTGAATATCATTGTCATGAAGATCATCTACCATCTACATATATGATTTTGATGTAATGACTTTTTGGAACATTTACAATCCATCTATGGGTTTAATTGGATCACCATCTCTAACTTCTGCATTAACGGGCGTTTAACTGGACCACCATCTCTAACTTCTGCATTAACGGATATTTAGCTGGCTCACCATCTCTAACTTTTGCATTAACAGTGTTTAACTGGATCACCATCTCTAACTTCTGCATTAACGTGGGTTTAATTGGATCACCATCTCTAACTTCTGCATTAACGAGTTAAACTCTAGTTGGATCAAATGGAACTCAGTCTGTTACCAGCGCCTATGGTTCTTTCTATGGTGCTTACCATCTCAGCAAAGGGATCATAACTTAATCTTTTTGCACTGTATCAAACCAATGGCCCCGGTTTTGATAATGTGAGTAAAGCCATAATATCATGAATAGGTTAATTAATAAAATCCATTAACGAGGTTGCTATTGGATATTGATTTTATGCACTATTGGCTGGCCAGGAAATATAGTTTCTTGTTAGAATGGCCGCATTTTATATGCCCATCGAGGCTCATGGAAAAGGGTTACTAGTATGAATTCCCGAAGATAGGTAGCTAGTCGATCTAGGAGTGTTGATCCCAAGAGTTGATGCAGTCGAGCCAGAAAGGTGGAAATACTAGCCAGAGTTGGGCGGGATGCGATACTTGGTTGGGGATACTTGGTTAGATATCAGTTATTGAAAACAACATTTGATATTCTTTGTTAATAACATTATTAGTTATAGAAAACAACATGACATATATTCTTTGCTAATAAAATTGCTACTTAGTCAATAAAGGAGGCATAACCCATAAACCCAAAACCTGCAATCTTTTAATTTCTATTTTTTAGATATCCCACTAACCCCAATAATCTCGTCCGATTATAAAATATCCCAATAAATCCCAATAATATCTGAAAAAATAATGAAAACCCCAATAATCTCGTCTGATTGTAAAATATCCCAATAATATCTGAAAAAATAATGAAAACCCCAATAATATCTGATTGTAAAATATCCCAATAAATCCCAATAATATCTCTGATAAAAAATAATGAAAACCCCAATAATCTTTGATTGTAAAATATCCCAATAAATCCCAATAATATCTGATAAAAAAGAATGAAAACCCCAATAATCTCCGATTGCAAAATATCCCAATAAATCCCAATAATATCTAACAAAAAAGAATGAAAATAACATTAGTAAAAACTCAGTAAAAGCAGACATTGAGCACCTGAATGCAGTGATCAGCCGACTACTCTCAAGACCTGAATAAAATAACAACCAAAATTATTAGTAGAATCTCCCAAATATGGCACCAATCCACATAATAAAACCATCTAAAAACCTAACACACAGACAAATCTAGCTATCACCCCACTCAGAAAACACGATCCTTAAACCGAGCTGCTCACCTATATGGAGAGTTCCAGGTAACCCTCCAGAGACTGGAAAAATCGATGAACGGGTGTTTTCCTCTGGCTCATGGAAAAGTCCCTTCCACCTCTCCGCGCGCCAAAAATCCAAATCTATTGGTGTGTTTTGGTATAAAATGAAATTTGTTTTGTGTTTGTTTAATATGGTTATGTTTAATTTATTTTTAATATACTAAATTTTTATTTTTTATTTTTTTTTGTTTAATTTATTTTTTATATACTATAAATTTATCGGTATATAATGTCTCAACTAAGTTAATCTAAGTCTAGAACATGTATCAACTAAGCTAATCTAAGTCTAGAACATGTATTATTTGTTTGTTCTTTATATTATATGCAAAATTAACATAAGTCTAGAGCTTTACAAAATAAAAAGATGCATATCATAGGATCAAAATGATATAATGGAGTTTTTGTAGCATCTCTAAATGCACAAAGTTCAAGCTAACAAACTGGAAACTGCATCTTTAAACCAGCATTTTATGAACTACCTTTATCCATCTAAAAGGCGAGGATAAAATATTTAAAATTTTACTATTTAGGGAAAAAAATTTAGAAGGGGTAAATAAAGATGAGAGTTTTAATATAAAAGGGGTTTATTTATTTATTTTTAATGGGCGATATATGTTTTTTTTTCTCTAGGGAAACACCAACATGGTATTTTTAACATTCTAGACATAGAATTGATGAGTTGGCATCCATATATAAGATCAACAAATTAATAGGGAGGCACAAAATAGGAGGATTTCAATCGATGAGATGCAAAAGACTCTTACTTGCCGAAACTTCAACCGAATGTCGAAAGGGTCAAATGATGATGATTTTTTCCAAACAAAATATGAACGAGATCAATGTGTTAAGTTGAACACAATGGTATAAAATGCAAGACATGGTGATGCAACTTTGAATAAGAAATGAGAAATCTCCGATACATGACATTAACTGGACTATGACGATGTAAAATACGCAACTTGGAAAGTCTGTCGAAGGGGTCATATGGAATCTTAAATAGAGAAATGAGATAGAGATGTGATAAGAATATTTCCCTAGATGAATAGAAGACTATATATATATAAGGTCGTTAATGTAAGGGGTGCAAATTTGCTTCATGCATTAATGTTGAGCTATGACACATGAGCGGGTCTACAATTTACTAAATTTTAACATTGTCGATGAATTCAGATGGGGTCCTTGAATCCATCAACAGTGTTAAAATTTAGTAAATTGTACAAATTCATTGTCAAAATTATATTTTTCCATTGTCGAAGTGACACAACTAAAAATGACCAAATAAATAACCAATTGTTATGTGTTCATTTTTAGTTTAGTTTTTATCCCATGACTAAATTGGAAATTTGTCTTGGTCATTTTTAGTTTAGCTCTTATCCTGTGACCAAATTGGTTATTTATCCTAGTCATTTTTAGTTAGCTCACTTAAAATTTCTCAATTTTGGTCATTTATCCCTTAAAAAAACTATGGTGACCAAATGTTTTGGTCGCGTGGTCACTTATCTCTCATTTTGTACCAATGGAAAGATAAGAAAAGAGAAAAGAAATATCAAACAAAGAAAGAATTCTAGCCTCTAGCATCCAGAAATAGTAACTCCTATCAGCAGAGACAACCAAAGTGAAACCACTCTAAAAGGGAAGAAGATTCACACAGAAATCCAAGACCACCTACTGAATGTTGGACATGTAATGGGAATCACTATTCCAAGTAGTGGCCACTTTAATAAAGTATCCTTAACAACATTCAAGAATCCTGTAGGGACCCCCATTTCGGGTTCCCCAAAAAAAGACTTCCACGGAATTTGAACATATAAGTATAATTAAATTCAGAACTTCCAGTACGATTTTTCAGAAGAAGATATAGAGGCCACAGATCTAGTTCTATCTATTGCAGTACATGAATGTCAATAAATAAAACTATATACCCAGATTTATTTGTTCCACCACAAGAGTTAGAAAAATAAATAAACTAAATACTTCAAACCTGTTTTCAACGATTTGTCCAGTGAATCGATGGAGTCCTCGAAGTGGTTTCCGCACGATCCAATCCAATTTCCTGACAAAGTACTAAGTGACACCTCAGTTGACCTCCCTACTGTATCGAGGTTACTCTCCTTCACCCCGAACCCCCGAGCTAATGGGGTCATAAGAACACACAAGCTAGCCTCTCGAAAGGATCTCCCAATCCCCGTTTCGACTAATCCCAACTCCAAGGATCATAACATAATCCGAGATTATGATGACCATCCAGCATTAGGGAGCAAGAGATGTCTTTCTCTCCTTCTCCTCCCTCATTATATAGAAAAATCCTGTGTGCCATGTGTCTGTCCATGCACACATTTAATTTAATTTATTATTTTAATTTCCATTATTCCCAAATACATGTGTCTCAATGTCTTCAATGTGCACCTAAGTCTCTAAATTAGTGGGAGTTAACTGTAGGAGAGTTCTACTCCTCTTTTGTTTCTCAAATAGTTTACTAAAAACCTTTTTAGTAAAATAAAAATAAAAATATTTGTTATTTTTATTTAATTGATAATGAAATTTATAAAAGACAAATGTTTCTTTTATTAAATAACATCTAATATAAATATTCTCTTTAGTTCTTTTTATCTTTTACTAGAATATTCTCACTTGAAGTTAACCCCTATTACTATTCAAATCTAAGAGAACTTTCATAGGACTTTCTAGTTTTTAGTTCTTATTCTATTCCTTCAATAGAGTAGATAAATAAAATAGTTTATACTAAACTAAAAGTTTTATTTTTAAACAAAAGAATAATGAATAAAGATTTCTGGTATTTGTCTTCTTAATTTAAAGTCACCTGAATTTAATTTTGATGCGTTTTCGATTTCTTTATTTTAAATAACAATTATCTTTCCCTTGTCCAAGTGCCGCTTTGGCGGGCCCTTCTAACAGTTTCATTTCTTCATTCTTATGGGGAGTACTGCGTAGCGACTGGGAACCGTTACCACGATCTCTCAACTATGCTCCTTGGAGACTAAGGGATGTTGAGGGATAAGGCTCTCCTGATTGCGCGCCCCTCAACTCATCGTACGCGACCAAATCATTATGGCCTTTCCCGTATGGTATACGCTTCCCCGAGTGAGATGAAATCGCTTCACCTGTGTGTGGATTGCTAATACAGGGTCGGCAGTCAGTCGTCGTACCCCTAAGTGTTCTTTCCATTCTTACGAACCCTAAAATTCCATTGTGGGTCAGTCGATATATCGTCTTACCGACCACTGCACACACTCAAGCACACATTAGTAGCGCTGCACTATATAAAATATTTACATCATTCATTCTAGTATCTCAGTTAGTCGAGCATACAAATTATTCATCATTTATCATCATGTCTCAGTCAGTCGAACATTCATCATTTTTCATTATAAAGCATTTTCGTCATTCATCATCATTTCTCAGTCAGTCGAGCATTTATCATTTTCATTATAAATCATTTTCATCATTCATCATCATTTCTCAGTCAGTTGAGCATTCATATATCATTCATCTAATCATTTCTATCTCAATCAATCAAGCATATCTAGAATTCAGTCATTCCATCTCAATCAGTCGAGTATATCTAACATTCAGTCATTCTATCTCAATTAGTCGAGCATATCTAACATTTAGTCATTCTATCTCAATCAGTCGAGCATATCTAACATTTAGTCATTCTATCTCAATCAGTCGAGCATATCTAACATTCAGTCATTCTATCTTAATCAGTTGACCATATCTAACATTCATAAATATCGTTATTGAATCGTTTCGTCATACATCATAATATACTTCATTCATTCTCTAATCATTAAGAAAACATCATAATCACCCTCATAATTTCATTTCCATAATTAAGCCTAAATACGATATTCATTATAAGATTTCCCATGTGTTAATCAATGAGCCAAATCACAATTATCCAAAATCACCATTAAATCCATCATTAGAAACATATACGTTTATCACATACATCACTAGTCAGTCGCCAATTTTATTTTGAATCATCATGTACACAGTCATTTATATCGGTTTCTTTAACTGGGTCACTTACCCATAAGTGTTATCAACATCGATAGTCGTAGTGAGTTTGGGGGGCATTACATACATCCCCTCTTATTAAAACTTCATCCCGAAGTTAAGTTTTGCTCTTGTAATTTCGATGTTACGCTTTCTTTTAGTTTCCCATTTTCATCTTCTTGTCATTCTCTTCTATTTTTCTCCAACAGTCATTGCCATAAGCACAAGTGGTCCTAATCATTAGTTTTCTAGATCATATATTATGGTTCCAATACATCCTCAGGAACTCAATTGTAACTTCATATGATATTGATCCAGTACTACATTCAATAATTACTAGTACCAACTAGCATTCCTATATCTCTTATTCCCTTCGTTAGTATCAGCATGTCCATGTTAATGAGTTTATCACATCCTCACCGTGTTTCATCATTTTTTTTGTCATAAGATTACTTCGACAAGCTTGTAAAGTCACTTTAGGTGCGTTTTCTTAACCCCATTGAGTTCCATCTTGAGGGCTAGTTGTCGTTTCATGAAGGTTTGATCATGACCCAAGCTTAGCTTCATTGCGTTCGGTTTATTATGCTAATCGTCTCCATACTTCCTTTTACAAAAAAATTGTCTTCATTTGACCATTTTGATACCATGGTCAATTTTTCAAGTGCATAGTCATTAGTTTTCATTAATGGTTTTTTCATAACGCAAAATGCATGCCATTGAGTTCAGCTCATCATACAGATTACATTGATATCTTGTTTTCAAATTCTAGGTCTGTTTCGCTCCCTCGACAATCTCTTAAAGTCACGTCAGTCTGGGTATCTTGGTGTCTTGTCAGTTAAAATTTATCAATTTCCCAATAATTTCATTCACGTCCAAAGGATCAATATAACATAATAATTCACTTAATCCAAGTTATATGCCTTACATAACATCAATTTTCACCTTTATTTAATGGTCTTTCCATCTATATATCCACACAACCCCTACTAAAATTTTGTTAATATACTTCTACAATAAATTACAGATTATTTCACTATACCCAATCGCAAGAGAGAAGATCTAAAAGAAATTTCAGATATACTAAATGACTTACATATTATAAATCCAGTGCCCTCAAGGCTCGATTGGCTCTGATACCAAATGTAGGGACCCCCATTTCGGGTTCCCCCAAAAAAGACTTCCACGGAATTTGAACATATAAGTATAATTAAATTCAAAACTTCCAGTATGATTTTTCAGAAGAAGATATAGAGGCCACAAATCTAGTTCTATCTATTGCAGTACATGAATGTCAATAAATAAAACTATCTACCCAGATTTATTCGTTCCACCACAAGAGTTAGCAAAATAAATAAACTAAATACTTCAAACATGTTTTCGACGGTTGGTCCAGCGAATTGATGGAGTCCTCGAAGTGGCTTCTGCACGATCCAATCCAATTTCCTGACGAAATACCGAGTGACCCCTCGGTTGACCTCCCTACCGTATCGGGGTTACTCTCCTTCACCCCGAACCCCCGAGCTAATGGGGTCATAAGAACACACAAGCTAGCCTCCTAAAAGGATCTCCCAATCCCCGTTTCGGCTAATCCCAACTCCAAGGATCATAACATAATCCGAGATTATGATGACCATCCAGCATTAGGGAGCAAGAGATGTATTTCTCTCCTTCTCCTCCCTCATTATATAGAAAAATCCTGTGTGTCATGTGTCTGTCCATGCACACATTTAATTTAATTTACTATTTTAATTTTCATTATTCTCAAATACATGTGTCTCAATGTCTTCAATGTGCACCTAATTCCCTAAATCAGTGGGAGTTAAGTGTAGGAGAGTTCTACTCCTCCTTTGTTTCTCAAATAGTTTACTAAAAACCTTTTTAGTAAAATAAAAATAAAAATATTTGTTATTTTTATTTAATTGATAATGAAATTTATAAAAGACAAATGTTTCTTTTATTAAATAACATCTAATATAAATATTCTCTTTAGTTCTTTTTATCTTTTACTAGAATATTCTCACTTGAAGTTAACTCCTATTACTATTCAAATATAAGATAACTTTCATAGGAATTTCTAGTTTTTAGTTCTTATTCTATTCCTTCAATAGAGTAGATAAATAAAATAGTTTAGACTAAACTAAAAGTTTTATTTTTAAACAAAAGAATAATGAATAAAGATTTCTGGTATTTGTCTTCTTAATTTGAAGTCACCTGAATTTAATTTTGATGAGTTTTTGATTTCTTTATTTTAAATAACAATTATCTTTCTCTTGTCCAGGTGCCTCTTCGGCGGGCCCTTCTGACAGTTTCATTTCTTCCTTCTTATGGGGAGTACTGCATAGCGACCAAGAACCGTTACCACGATCTCTCAAGTACGCTCCTTGGACACTAAGGGATGTTGAGGGATAAGGCTCTCCTTATTGGGTGCCCCTCAACTCATTGTACGCGACCAAATCATTATGGCCTTGCCCGTACGACATACGCTTCCCTGGGTGAGCTGAAATGGCTTCACCCGTGCGTGGATTTCTAATCCAGGGTCGTCAGTCAATCGTCGTACCACTATGTGTTCTTTCCATTCTTACGACCCCTAAAATTCCATTGTGGGTTAGTCGGTATATCGTCTTACCTGCAACTGCACACACTCAAGCGCACATTAGTAGCACTGCACTATATAAAATATTTACATCATTCATTCTAGTATCTCAGTCAGTCGAGCATACAAATTATTCATCATTTATCATCATGTCTCAGTCAGTCGAACATTCATCATTTTTCATTATAAAGAATTTTCGTCATTCATCATCATTTCTCAGTCTCGAGCATTCATCATTTTCATTATAAATCATTTTCATCATTCATCATCATTTGTCTGTCAGTCGAGCATTCATCTATCATTCATCTAATCATTTCTATCTCAATCAATCAAGCATATCTAGCATTCAGTCATTCCATCTCAATCAGTCGAGCATATCTAACATTTAGTCATTCTATCTCAATCAGTCAAGCATATCTAACATTTAGTCATTCTATCTCAATCAGTCGAGCATATCTAACATTCAGTCATTCTATCTCAATCAGTCGAGCATATCTAACATTCAGTCATTCTATCTTAATCAGTCGACCATATGTAACATTCATCAATCTCGTTATTGAATCGTTTCGTCATACATCATAATATACTTCATTCATTCTACAAACATCATAATCACCCTCATAATTTCATTTCCATAATTCAACCTAAATACAATATTCATTATAAGATTTTCCATGTGTTAATCAATCATCCAAATCACAATTATCCAAAATCATCATTAAATCCATCATTAGAAACATATATGTTTATCACATACATCGCTAGTCAATCGCCAATTTTATTCTTAATCATCATGTACACAATCATTTATCTCGGTTTCTTTAACCGGGTCACTTACCCATAAGTGTTATCAACATCGATAGTCGTAGCGAGTTTGGGGGGCATTACAAAGCCTCAATTGTTGGTTATGTCAGAAGAAGTATTCCAAGAATCTATACAGCCCTGGATGGTAGACAAGTTGATCATCAGTCCTGGATGATTGAAGTAGCAGGTAAGATTTCTAATATACCTATAGTTATTTTGATTGATTATGGAGCTATCCATAGTTACATTTCACCTAACATAGTTGAGAGATGTTATTTGAAGAAAATCAAGCTTGAGACAACAAGTTTAGTGCAGTTGGCTACAGGCACCAAGAGGAAGGTCACATAAACTGTAAGAAAGTGTCCCTTGGAAATGAATGGTCATAAAACCTTTTCAAACCTAAACATAAGACCTTTAGGCTCATATGATGTGTCGATTGGCATGCATTTATTGGATGTGAATCATGCCATACTTAATTGTCATAACAAAATTTATACTTTTCTAGATGAAGAAGGAAGTCGAGTGATAGTGATAGGTATACCCAGACCCATATCTCTGAAACAAATCACAACTTTGCAATCGAAGAATTGTTTTAGGAAATGTTTTCAGCTGTATGTATCTCTATGGAAGAACGAAGAGAAGGAAAAGAACTACAACTACAAGGTTACCCAATGTTACAAGATTTTGCAGATGTATTTCAAGAATTGCCAGGAATGCCACATGAGAGAGAAATCAATTTCACTATTGATTTGGTACCAGGTGCATTTCTTTCATCTAAAGCACCTTACAAAATGAGTACGCAAAAATCGAAAGAGTTGCATATGCAGTTAGAAGAGATTTTGAAGAAAGGTTACATAAGGCCTAGTGTGTCACCTTGGGGCTGTTAGTTTTTCATCATTTAATTCAATATGATCTAGGATCTTAACTGAGAGAAAAACAAGTAGAGCATATCAAATACAAGAGACAAGAGACACAAAGCATTTCATCGGGGAAAACCAAGAAGGTGAAAAACCCCGCAACTTCCTTAGAGATAGAATAAGCAAAAATACAAAGATCACAAGGATCAAACCCCAAAAGATAGGTGTCTTCAGTAGCTAGTCCTCCTCCACTTGTGCCCACTCCTCTCTCTCAAATATGCGAGTTGGATGAGTGAGTGAATGAGCAAATAGAGTGGTGCAACCACTCTATTTATACTTTAACTTGACCTGCCTTTTACCCTAACTAGGCCGACCCCTTAGGGGAGTCTAATAACCCTTCCACTTAACTCATATTGGGCCGACCCCTCTAAGGTGATCTAATAACCCATCAAATATAAGTTACAACACTTACAATAAAACTTGCGACACTTGCAAATACAAATGATGACACTTTTGATCGGAGGAATAAGACATCTCCGTCGGGGATACAATAAAGTACAAATGTAATACATATAGTATAAAAGTGAATATCTTCCAAATTTACAAATACATTCATACTCCCTCTTAACTAGGAAGGTATTCTCTCGACACAGGTCATCAATACATATAGGCACAAGTATTCAATACTAAAGCTGGATCATCATCACTGGATCACTGGAGTATCATTATCATTGCTGTTGTACTCATCATCTCGATCACTGGTGCTATCTCTCAATTCTTCTCGTCATAGGAAGTTCTACAGAGCCATCCCTTTTTCATGTTGGATGTAGGCCTAGCCTCCATGTATGTCTTCATCATCTCTGGGACTGGCCCATCCGGTGGAATCTCTGGACTGATTATGTGCATCTGCAAAACATGAAAAGAGCATCCCAGGAATGATTACGAGCTACTACTCAACTTGCAAGATCTTCCAGGACTGATTACATGTGAACAAGCAAAACCTTGAAAGAGAATCCCAGGACTGATTATGTGCCAAGCATAACCTGCAAGATCTCCCAGGGACCTATTACATGCGAACAAGCAAAACCTTGAAAGAGCATCCTAGGACTAATTACATGCCAAGCACAGCCTGCAAGATCTCCTAGGGACCTATTACATGCGAACAAGCAAAACCTCGAAAAATCATCCCAGGACTGATTACGTGCCAAGCACAACTTGCAAGATCTCCCACGAACCTATTACATGCGAACAAGCAAAACCTCGAAAGAGCATCCCAGGACTGATTACTTGCCAAGCACAACCTACAAGATCTCCCAGGGACCTATTACACACTACTGCACAACCTAGTTGGCACAAAAGATACAAGTAGCATCCAACTGGAGATCAAATAAATTAGACAGTAGCTTCCTTATCCATACAACCTCACAAATGACCGAACAAGCTGCGACATACTCTGCTTCAACTGTACTCAGTGCTACACAGGACTGCTTCCTGCTAAACAAAGAGATCACCCCTGATCCCATACTGAATCAATACCCCGAAGTGCTCTTCCTATATGCAGCACTGCCTTCCCAATCTAAATCAACATAACCCTCCAAGTTAACATTTTGATTCACATCATACTTGAGCCCATAATCAATCGTACCCTTTAGGTACCTCAGAATATGCTTTACAACAATCAAGTGAACATGTCTAGGATCCATCAGGAACTGGCTCAATGTGTTCACAACAAAGTAAATATTTGGTCTCGTGTTCGTCAGGTACATCAAGGACCCAATCATCTAACGATACATCGTGGCATAAACCGACTCTGATGAAGCATCACTTAATAGCTTCAAGTTCGATGCCATAGGTGTGGCCATGGCCTTGCATTCCATTATCCTGAACCGCTTTAGGATCTCTACTGCGTACTTCCCTTGTCCAAGGAGGATTCCATCTGCACTCTGTCACACCTCCAAAGCTAGAAAGTAATGCATCATACCCAAGTCCTTCATCTTGAACTCGACAGCAAGCTTCCTCTTCGTATCAGCAATCAACCCATCCTCACCTGTCACAAACATGTCATCTACATACAGTAGGGGTATCATTGTATTGCCTTCCTCAACCTTGTAGTAAAGGTTGGAATCAACTTTACTCTTGGTAAAGCCCAAACTAGTCAGGAAGCTGTCAATCCTGTCGTACCATGTCCTGGGTGCTTGTTTCAAACCATACATGGATTTCTTTAATTTGCACACATGTGACTCCATGTCATGTGTCTCAAATCCGAATGGATGCTCCACATACACTTCCTCTTCGACTACACCATTCAAGAAGGATGTCTTGACATCCATTTGGTGTATCTTCCACTTCATCATTGCAGCCAAAGAAAGTACTATTCTGATGGAAGTGTATCTGGCTACAGGTGCAAAAGGTTCTTCATAATCTATCCCTTCTTTCTGGGAGAAGCCACGAGCCACAAATATTGCCTTGTATTTCTCTATGCTACCATCTGCAGCATGCTTGATCTTGTAGATCCACTTGGAAGTCACAACAGACTTCCCTTCTAGTCTCGGGACCACATCCCAGACATCATTCTTCATGATAGATTGGTACTCCTCGATCATGGCATCCTTCCATTACTGCATCCCTGATCCTGGGAACTTCGGATTCTTCAATATCTTCAATAGGTAGTTTTCTTGAACTTCGTCGCTGGAACAAATGTCATTGTCCTTCTTTTGTAGGTGATTGTACACGATATTTCCTACAAGTCAAATTCAATTGCATGATTAGAACTTTCTCATAGTTTCCAGAACAAATATTACACATAAGGACATATGTCATATAGTCATGCAATTATCTTAGCCAATGCTTCAATACAACATTCATCCATATCCCGTATTCATACGGTAACTTTCTAGATGCCTTCCATCTCTACCATAAATTGTTAAGAGTGTGTACTACTCCCAACATGTCAGCAAAGAGGTTTCATTCTAGATAAGTAGCAATGGAATGTTGTATAGTACCATAGGCCACTTACCCATTACTTGCATATTAGTAGTATCTTGTTCAGTAATGCAACTTTTCTAAAATGCATAATATACATCCTAAATCTAGGAACATAAGTATGTACACGACTGAACAACATCATTTAAGTAATCATATATACGAGAAATGACAACTTTGTTTGGTTGTTGGGTGGACTCCCTCTCAATCTTTGCTTCCTTGCAGGAACTACTGGAGTCTCTAATAGTGTGCACCTTAACCAATGTTGAAAATGGATGAGAGGTTCTCCCATAGATTATTTGTCTTTCGGAGTCCAACTCTGTAGTAGCTTCTTCTTCATTACAATACATATTCTTCATCACTTGAATAATCTTCATTGTCTTCTCTGGGTCTCTTCCTTGGAGGTTCATAATCCTCTGCAGTGTGAGCATGATGTCTTTTCTTGTTGTTCTTCTTATTGTGGGAGCTGCTTTGTTCCTGGGAAAATCTCTAGAATAGTGTCCCTTCTCATCACAAGTATAACATCGAATGTGATAGGGATGTCTCTTGGATCCTCCAAGGTTCTCCCTCTGATTCTGGTGGTGGTGTTTACCCTTCTTTTGATGAGGATGCTCCCTCTTGTTGTTATTCTTCCTGGTGTGTGCTGTGAGAGCTTGGTCTTCATTATCCATCTTTTCTTCTCGAGCTATTCTTCGAGCTTCTTCCTGTGAGCCTTCCTCTCACAGCCTACTGAATGTGATGAGCTTCTTCCTAGCACAAATTCCTTGAATGAAGGAATCCCATGACCTAGGAAGACCATTCAAGGTGGTCATGACAATTTCTCCATTCTCCACCACTTGATCCACGACTTCAAGTTGTTCTTTTATTTGAGAGACCCTAGTAAAGTAGGATTGGATGGTCTCTCCACTTTGGATCTTTACACTCTTCAATTGGTTCCGCAATGTCATCTTCCAATTTATATTATTTCCTTCAAACAACTTGGTCAAATAATCAAACATCTCCTTGGGTGTCTTTAGAGAAGACACATGAGGTATGAGATGGTCTTTGATAGAATCTGCAATGATTCTCTTGGCCTTGACCAAGTTCTTCTTATGTAAGGCCTTAGCCTCAACTCGCTCTGGAACTGGAACCTCTTCACTTATGTAGGTGTCCAATTCAATCTCTTCTAGGATTAACGCAATCATATACTTCCATGCTCGGAAGTTATCAGCCCATTCAAACGTATCCTCAAGCTTGGTGTGGTGAGACATCTTAATGAGAAACTCAAATGGAAATAAAAGATTTAGGTCTTACCACTTGATTTGCTGAAACTGGATTTGGAGCTCGCTAGGGTTTGATAGAGAAACCCTAAAAATCCAAACTTGGAATTTCAAACTTCTGTCTGGACAATGTTGGCACCCCAACAACTCCCTTTAGATTTTTGCAAAATAAAGGGGCCACCATTAGATTTTTGTAAATATTCAGCCTTTAGTTTTATTTTAGTTCCACTTGTTTTATTTTATCCTTCGATTGGATGGTTTCCATTGTCATTTCTTTGGATTGGTTTTCTTTACATAAGGATTTGGTGTCTTGGTCGATAATTATCACTAGCTCTTTTAGCTCCGTGGTTGTTCACTAAAACCAACACTTAAATCAACAACATAAAATATTTCTGAATATTTAATTGATATTTATCATTAAGATCTATTTTTACATTATTTCTAATAAATAAAAGCTTTTCCTTTTAATTTAATGTATATTAAAATATTTAAGACATTTTAAATTCACATTATTATTTAATTTTCTATATTCATTAATATGAAAAAAAAATAAAAAATAAACGTAATGGATCATGCATAATTGTAAATACATATTTGATGAAAAGTTCAACTTTTATTTTATCATCCTCATACACTAATCTCATTAAACTAAAACAACTTGGAGTTACATTATAATTACCTTAAAGTTTAGAAAAGTGTTTTTTTTAATCTTATGTAACTTTAAAAAATAATAAACATGGGTTAGTGATATTCTTTTGAATCCTTAATTCATATACACTTCGGAAGGGGATAAACGAAGGTGGTTATTCTTTCAAACTATAAACCAAGTCAAAAAGACTATTTAAATGATACTAAATAATATCCAGCTCATAGTGGGTTCTTTTATCGTTATTAATTTGAATGATGTCCTCCATTATCTTTTAAGCAAATGCTCCTTCAAAATAAAAGGTTTTTTGACATATGATTATTGCATGAGATATTAAATGGCTGCGACGCATTGTTTTAATGCAGTTATATGTTTATATATTTACATATAACTTTGAGATACCATATAACATGCATTTCAAAACATATCTTTATAACTTGCATACTCACGTTGAGAGCTTTCATCATGGCTTATTAAATTGACGGTATGATTTCCCCAAAAGAGGTATCACGACATAGTGAATAGAATGTTACGAGTATTTCATCATCTCATAAAGAATACTTCTTTTTCACACATAAATATAACTTACTATTAATACCGTGAAATAGTAAATAGGAATAATACATCGGGTCATCATACCATCAAGGCATGAGTAAAAACATGCGGGCGCATGTGCCCCAAATAACATCACAGCCTACAGGATCCATACCAATATCCAACCAAATATCTGATAGTATGCCACCATGGAGCAAACAAAGTCCACCAACAGCATAACCAAATGCTATCAGACCTCCAAGAGGCAAAGTATCACAGCACCAAGACATAAATACATAAATAAGTCCAAAAAAGGTCCAAAACAGCCATAGGCCTGGACACATACATCAAATGTCATAAATAGAGCCGTGTAACCAACCAGAAACAAAAATCCAACAAGGAGTTGGAGATAGTATCTATGGACCTGCAAAAAATATATAGCCGAAAAAACAACATATAAGATAATATATCAAAAAAAGACCCATAAGACCAAACCAGAAGAGTCAGCTCCAAAGTAGGTCAATCGAGCCCCGAGCGGAAAGAAAGTCCCCATGCCACTCCTCCCACAGAACAATGCCAGCCGGTGATTCCAGCGCCCGCTTGGAGAGGAAATCAACCTCCATATTAATCTCACGGAAGACATGGGCGAAGTGAATATGCTGGAAGTCACCGATGAATTTCCGGACAACAATCAACCATTCAGAGAGGTTCAGCACATTGAGGGGGGAAGACCCCAAAGCCCACGAAATAATGGATGAAGAGTCTCCCATAACAACAAGAGAGGAAACCTGAACCCGACGAGCAAAATATAGAAGGAGCCAGAGTGCACATAATTCGCTGCGAGTGTTCGTCCCAGATCCCAGATTTAAATGGATCCGATAGGTAACGACGCAATTTGTATGGAGCACCACACCCACCCCACTAACACCACGTCCCCCATCCGCAGCCCCATCAAAAAACCCACAAGGATACAATAAAACCGGAGGAGCGATACGGTACCCAGAATGCTTAACAGAAGAGACTGTCCTACCTCCCTGTATGATCGAGCCAATGATATTCTCCTTAAAAGAAGCAATGATACGACCACTTAACCAGTGCATGCTTATGACAGCACCATCGAAAATAAAGCAGTTACGAGCCCTCCAAAGCTCCCATAACATATAACAAGGATGTTCCAACCAACGGGCATCACGTGAGTCGCTGAGCCACTGACTCATACAATCCACCAAAGTGGACGAGTGCCAAATAGCAATAATACCATAAGAGTTGGCAATATGCATCCAGAGCTCCCTTACAAATGGACATGAAGAGAAGAGATGGTCAACCATCTCCAAGTGTGAACAGCATAAAGGACACCAGCCAGGGCCATGAAAGCCCCGACGACAGAGGTTATCCCAGGTAAGGATCTTGTTGCCCATTGCCAGCCAAATAAAACATTTAATCCTTGGAGGAAGGGCAAGCTTCCAGATCACAGAATGCCACCAAATCCCTTTCAATTGAAAGCTTGCAAATAATGAATCATATGCAAGTTTTGAAGAAACCAAACCACGAGCAACATCCCAAGTCCATACCAGCCTGTCTGGGGAATCACACAGATGAATATTTGTTTGATAGAGATGCTTAGTGAAGTTTGACCATTCCTTTCCCATCACCCCATCTAAGCCAAGTTGACGAGCAGAGATCCAACCCCCATGATTGTGAGCAACGGCATGTGACAATTTAAAGAACCCCCGAGCTCGAAGATGTGCAAGGAGTTCGGGAGAGAAAGAATACGAGTGTGAAGCCCCCACAACAGGGTCTAAACCAAGTTTGATATCTTGGCCATTGCCAGGAATCCATGCGAGCCACTTTGCCACAACAGAAAAAGATCCCATTAGACCACGCCAAATATTTGAAGTGCCATTTACAGAATGCCTGCTGAACCGAAACCAGGACGCGACCGAAACCTTTTTGAGGTACTTGGCCTGAATGAGACAACCCCACATAGAGTTATTGAATAATACCTGCCACAGGCTCTTTGCATGGAGCGCCATCACAAACAGTTCCAGATTCTTTATATTCCAGTCACCCATACAATATGGTTGAGCCATACATTTCCAGCTAATTAAATGAAATCTATTCTTCTCGCCCCCACCAGACCATATAAAGAAAAAGAATCTCCCCCGAGGAATGCGAATAATAGAAGCCGGAATCTTACAAAGAGAGAACCAATATACTCCCAAGTTCTGGAGGATGGACTTTGCCAATGTAATTTGGCCGCCCAGAGAAAGATATCTCATGCACCAATGACTAATGCGTGAATCAAATCGTTTAACAAGCCAGAGCCAATCATTGATCCAATATTTTGCAGGTTTGAGGAAATAGCCGAGATACTTAGAGCCCTCTGATAACTCCTTAAAATCCAAAGGGAGAATATCTCTAACACTTTGTTCCACATTCTCCTCCAATGAGTGTTTCAGGAAAAAATATTTCCTCAAACTAATGAGCATACCAGTAACCAAGCAGAAGAAATCAAGAATTCTCTTATACTGTAACCATTTTGCCAGAATTCCAAGCCCAAATAGCATCACATCGTCCATGAACAGAGAGTGGGTAACTGATACACCAGCCGAAACTTTTATTCCAACAATAGATCCCTCGCATTTTGCTTTGTGAATAGAAAGGCTCAGCCCATCAATGATCAGCAGGAACAAAAGGGGAGAAAGAGGGCATCCCTGACGAAGCCCCCTGGACGCCTTGAAATAATCAGTCGGCTGGCCATTAATAAGAACAGCATAGTTGACATACGTAACATAGGCCATAATCCACTTCATAACCTTCCACGGGAGTCCAACTTGTATAAGAATCAACTTGACGAAAGTCCAATTGACACGGTCGTAGGCTTTTACCAGGTCCAGTTGTAGAATGAGTGCCTCCATTTTTCTCTGATGAATACTATGGAAAACCTCCTGAGCCACCCCAACCGCGTCAAGAATCTGCCGCCCCTCCAAAAAACCATACTGTTCCATAGAAATGTATGAGGACAAGATCGGTTTGATATGCTGAGCAATTATCTTAGAGATAATCTTGTAAACAAGATTGCACAAAGCAATCGGCCGAAAATCATCAAAACTCGCCGGATGTGTAGATTTAGGTATCAATTCCAGATAAGTGGTATTTAACGCCCCGGAAACCATTCCCAAGGACCGAGATTCATCTACAGCGTCCCTGAGATCCCCACCCATAATATCAAAAAAATGAATGAATAACTCCACTGTCCATCCATCCGGCCCAGGAGATTTATCCTTAGCAAAATCCCGGAGGGTGTTCTGTACATCTGTGCAAGTTATAGTCTCATAGATATTGTCCCCCTCCACATCATTGAACATACGAGGATATTCCTTTATAAGTTTAAACTGTCCAGGCAGGGATGTTGTTACAGGGTCAGTATAATACTCAAGAAAATGACGTGATGCCTCAGACTTCAAAACGTCATCTCCCCGAATCCATCGTCCATCATGATCATTAAGATCCCAAATATTATTTTGTATCCTACGGCCATCAACATATCGGTGGAAGAACTTCGTATTTGAGTCACCAGCTTTAAGCCAGATAGCTCGACTCTTTAATCGCCAGGACTCCTCTTGATTGAGGAGTATTTTGATTTTCCTTTCCTCCGGCAAGGTAAGGCGCACACAATCAGTAGGAGAGATCCCCACTCTCAGAGATAGATCCCGAAGTTCACAAATATCAGCTTCCAGCGAAATGAGTTCATACGTCTGTTTAGCTTTTTTAGATCGTTCCCATTTAATAGTATAGTCTTTTAAGGACTTGAGCTTGATAGCAAGCTTATCCATTGCCGACCGCTCCCCCGAAACATCTGTATCTGCCCACAGAGATCGGACACTCGAATCAAAATCGAAATCTTTTAACCATACAAAATTGAACTTGAATGGATAAACACGGTGAATGGCATCGGTTTCAAATTGCATAATAATAGGATTATGATCACTGATATGGGTCTGCATGCACCATGATCTGTAAGTATGAAATGACCTCAGAAGGTTCTCAGATATCAGGTATCGATCAAGACGCTTGGATATTTGATTCACATCAAGCCGACCATTTGACCACATTGGAGTTAATGGCCGAGGTTCCACATCCACAAGAGAGTATGTATCAAATAGATTTCTGAAAAATGCCCCTAGAGGGTCCCTCCTAGCTGTGCAACCCCAGACCTCTTTAGCGCCCCAAGAAAAATTCAAATCACCAGCAAGTATCAAATGATACATCATTAAAGGATACTTCATTAAAATGAATACCAAGAAAAAAGACCATGCGTTTGCACATACGCCAAAAAGTTTCACAGGAATCGGATCATTGAAGATAAAGCTTTTGCTTATTTTTATTTTATTTTTCTTTTCGTAATACTTCTTCTGTTTTATTTAATATTTAAATATTTATTTTATTTTTCTTTTCGTAATGATTCTTACTTTTTATGATTTGTTTATACTTTCATGGTGAATTAATATTTTTCTTTTTGCAAGATCAAAGTAAGAAGAATTACTCAAAGTAAATAAGGTATCGAAGGGGATCAAGAACATTATGGAATGAGTCAATGTATATCTCTTACAATGGATTGGTGATATTGGCGGAATCATTCAAGGATCTGACCACTCCCAAAGATGCTCGAATGAAGAGCTCTAAGCTTGTTTTCTTATATAACGAGCAATACTTTGACAGTCAAATGGGGGGGTCTCCAGCGAATGGAAGAACTTTTGTTCTTTTATTTTCTGCATTCTGTATGTAACCTTGTGTTTGCAAAGGAAAGAGAGACGCTGCTTGGGGGAAGGAAACGCTCTGCAGAATGAGAGAAATTTCTTTCTCAAATTCTGTATTTGTTTTTCTGAATCATATTTTTTGAACAGAGAACCAGTTGATGTTACCTTTCAGCCAACTTTCTTTTGGTTGTAGATGATACTTTGTAATTTTTTTATGAAGTTGTAATTGCTCACTCGTCATTTTCAAGCAGTCAGGTTTTGATAATGATGTTCTGCGTGATTTTATTCTGCACATCTTATTATGAATTAAAAATCTTGATTCACTTTTGTGTTTAGATTTTTATGTTGATTGTTTGGAATGATTACTGTTTCTGATTGCATAAACAATTTGATTGAAGATTAACTATAATTTTTATTATGTGTTCATCTTTAATTAGATTGGTGTTCTTAAATAAATGGTTGCTTATTTAACTTTGTTTACGTAAGTTAGTAAAGAAACTTTCTTTTATGCATCAGAAATTCTTCTTTTAAACTTTGCTCCCAGGATAGTTTTTAGGTAGATTATTTAGATAGAATAGACAATTTCAATAACTGTAACTTTAGGTTCCTAGCAGCTTTTAAATCTCTTTGTAGTTTAGTAGCTGTTAGAATGTTTGTTGCAGCTATCTAAGAAATTGCATCTTGTATTAGTTCTTAGGGATCTCATATTAGTTAGAATACATTTTAATTGCATTTTAGGAATTCAGATCTCTTGATTGTAAGACTCTCTTTTGAGAGCAAACTCATAAGGCAGCGGGGCCTTTGTTTCCGCAAGATTTAGTCATCTCAAACACACCGAGGGTTGTTTTAAGCGCTTTGTGTGAACTATTTCTCCTTGTTGGCTCCATGACAGAAAATCCGGCCAACACACAGGGAGATGCAATTGACTGAGGCGAGCAAGTTGGTGTGCTCATATTTTGAAAACTCCAAAAATTGACCCTCCAAAAATGACCTACGAATTTCGGATCTGCAACTTCCGTCAAATTCTCGTTTTCTAGTTTTTCTCATCCAAAACCCGAACTAGGGTTTGATAGGTTGCGGGGTTCTATCCAACCAAAAACTTTGATCTTGGTCTCTAAATTTCAATTTTGCTGAGGAGAGAAATCATGTGCTGAGATCACTTGAAAATTCCACTTCTGTCAAAACCCCTAATTTCCCGCAACAGTGACAAGCCAAAAATGAAAATGCTCAGAATCCAATTTTTTTTTGACAGAAATATATTCCATATTGTTTCTGGTGCATCTCTGAAATTTTAGATCCTAAGGGTCCGAAACTTCAGCTTGTGGTAGAATGACCTGTCATATTTCCAACTATCACCTACCTAAATTTTGAGACTATTTATTTATTGCAAAAACATTATGTTAAATTATAATTACATAGTTTTGTAATTATGACCAAATCTGGTCAAGGATGATTGTAATGACATATTATTATTATTTAATAAATTAAAACAGGAGACAAACACCAAGGGAACCGTTGAATGAGTGTTCACTCACCCACTAGGAGGAATGGAAGTTGTTAGAAGGCATGGGACAGGTGCTAGCATTTGCACTCCACCACTAGTTGTTGGTTATGGGACAACTACCCCTAAATTTGTGGCATCATCCCCTAGGTGGGTGGAACATAGTTGTTAGCTCATTAATAACCAGGTTAACCACTAAAAAGGCCTAGGCAGCCTAGAGAAGGCAATTCGAATTGAGAAGGGAGCTCAATAATTATTTTTCTGCACAAATAGTTCCTCAAGTGTATCACGTGATCACTGAGAGATTCGAATAGGGAGGCTAAGTGGAAGTGCATTGTGAGTCTTCTGAAATTATTCTGAGAAGAAAACCATAGGTGTTGGTGCAGGTCTCTAGGACTCCTAAGTCTATATGACTGAATGATCTATAATGTTGCTGCAAGTTGATGACCTAAAGCTTCTACAGATTCTTCTTCCTAGTGGTTCAGTGAACAGACTCGAGGGTCCTAAGGAAACTAATTTGGTTGTCTTTAGGAGTAGGTTGGGTGGAGCATGCTCCTTGGGTTGTTTGTTTCTCCTACATTCATCAGGTTCTACTATTTTGTCTTGTTTATTTTTAGTTGAATGAACGAAGTTGTTTTATTAAACCTCTAACCCTTTTTCTTGGTTTGATAATGAAGACTTATTGATTAAATTGTTTAGCTGAACTGTATACTCTATTAAGTTAGGATAGGATAGAATACTTTTGTTTTTGAATAAATAAATTACATAATTATGTATTGTTTCCTAAGTCAAACAGTAACCCTAATTTTTCACTATCATGTAGTTGTAAATAACTTATGCTAGAAGCAGAGTCCATATACTTCTTATAGTTTCTGTTATCGAAACATTGTTTTATTATTATCATAGCATGCAATATAATAAATCTGTAACTTTGTAAACCTAATAAATAAAAATGATCTTAACAGTTCATAATACATTATCGATTGCAATTAAAATATAACTGTAGTAACCCTTAAAATATTTATTAATAAATAGAAATCACAGAGAAGATGTATAATCATCATGCATAGAACCAAGTCATGGTTTAGGTTCATTAATATCAAATTAAGTATTATTTTAAACAACACAGAAATGCTGTGATAAACCCTAAGGGTTTGGCAATCAAGGCTTGAATCAAACCTGCATATGCAACACTTACCAGAACAAACTTTTGAACCTTTTAAAGTAGTACATAATCGTGGCAAGGGTTCTAGCGACCCTGCTCGAAGCTAAAGTTTAAGAATTATCAACGTTGGTCAAACCCAAACCTAAAGCAACCTATCAAAAACTTTATTTAAATAAAAAAACATTTCTTATATCAATTCACAGGCTCGAGTCACACTCGCCCAGTTTTTATCACAACTATCACCAGCCTAGATCCAAATCCTAGGCTCTATCAAGCACCGAGAGGGATCAAATATCCCGAGGTGCAAACCTCTCATTGAATAGCTCCTTGAGTGCAATACCTGAGCCACCTAATCCTAAGCTCTAAAGTCTCTAGTTTAAGTCTCATATTTACTTTTTACTTTGTATTAAAAGTAAAAAGTAAAGTCTCTAGTTTAAGTCTCATATTTACTTTTTACTTTGTATTGTTCTTTTTGTGTATGAGCGACATAATATTTACCACCTAATCCTAAGCTCTAAAGTCTCTAGTTTAAGTCTCATATTTACTTTTTACTTTGTATTATTCTTTTTTGTTTATGTACAACATAATATTTATTACTTTTACTTTGTATTATTCTTTTTTGTTTACTTTGTATTAGTTTGTTACTCGACAAACTCAACAAACACTCGACACATGTTACAAGATCTCCCTCATACTAGGCTGTAGAGCGCCTCTCAGCGCAATAACAAGAATGGTTTGAGTCACGCTCACTAAAGACCAGGGATTTCAAACCCTTTGCCTCATTGTATTGCAAAACAAATATGAGTTCGAAACCATTGTTTCATAATACATTTACAATAACAAAACAAAGCATAAGTATTAAATTACAAATCTGTATGAGTAGTAACGAAATCCTTAAACCTTGTGTCTTATATTTTCTAAAAGTCCTATACTTTTTCATTTCTAAAACCCTGTATAAGATAACTCTGAATTTTTCAAGTCAATCGTTTGCCATCCAAGTCTTGGGTTTGAGTGCTTCACTCACCCAAACAGGTATCGAACCATAATGGTTATAGCAACAATAGTATCGAATATATTAAAAACAACATAGTGAATACAGTATCAAAATTAGTATTATTATTATTTGTCAAAATAACTTATTAACCACCGATCGGAAGCATGCACAGACTGTACACACAACAAGTCTGCTAAATGCTCTAATTAACCAGTTACAACTAAGGCTTGAAGCCTCAAACTCAAACTATACATTCTTTTGCCCACGGCTTAAGACCTAATAACAAATTACATTAGAGGAGAAGGTAAAAAAAAAAAATCATCTTCCGACGAATCCAGGGCACATGGATGAACCTGAGACTTAACAGGACATTGAATTTCTTGGTGTTCATCCTCCGTAGGAAACGTAGCTGAGAGACCACCAAACCCTACAAAGTGTACCATAAAAACCTCAGTTAGATTCGTAATTTTTGTAAAAACCAAAACTTACAAGTTGCAAACAATGGCAGATCTGTTACCTGTGCTTATCGAAATATGAATCAATCATTATCGTTGGAAGACCGAGGTTCATGGTCCATGCTTTTCAAGGTTTAGGTAATCACCATTAAAATGCACCGAGGTTGTGGTATCGAAACCTTGAATGACCACCTTGAAACCCTAAGACCTCGCAGCCTGTTTGCCTCACTTCCAAAATCACAACCATAACAATGAATACAAGGGTTTTGGACAAGAGAGGTTTAACGCTATCGCATGTGTGGTAACGCAGTATCCAAGAAGTGTTCATGTGCCTCAAGCCAGGTTGGATGCCACCAAGCATTCCACCTAGGATCTCAGTTAATGCTCATTAATTTCGTAGTGTTTGCCAACCTGCACACAATAACATTAGTTTCCAATACATTACCTCGTAACCATAACTCCAACCAGTTCATATAACTTTGTATTATAATATATGTACCATTTTTTTAATGACAGGATCATTGTATAGTTCATATATATATATAAGTGTTAGGTTGTGTTGAATAAGTTCATAACCCTAACTCCAAAACAATTCAAATGTCAATGCATTATGTTTCGTATATATATTGTTTGATCTAATATTAGAATGGTTACATAGTATAGGTGTTAATGCAATCGATTATTGTATATTAATGTTAACCCTAGAACGTTTGTATACCATTATAGCTTTCTTTCTATCTGTACAATATAATACAGCGAAGACAATATTCATATAAGATCAATCAGATTCTAAAAGAAATAAGAAGATGGAAAAATGGGAATATGGTTAAACAGAATGCATGCTATTGTTTTATTTGAAATAATAAATAAAAATCAGTAACTCTAGTTGTTAACATAATGATCACCTTCAGGAATAAGAAAAGAACCTACTGCTACAATTAGTTTCTGTTAAGTTGTTTCAGCATACAAAATTGGATAGTAAAACAATACATGCATAGATCTAATCTACAGCTGCTAAAATACAAGATGCATGATAACACAGTCTGTGCATGGGTGGTCTTTGGTTTAGATATTTAGATGCATGCTAGGTTTCACTTTTAGCTGGGCAGATTTAATGCTACCTCTCTGTACTGGAGTATGATGTAGCTCCACGCATGGGGAAAAATGCAGAGGAGTCATTTTATCAGTTCAGCAAATCCAAGTTAATTAGGATCTGACATTTTCTACTATTGATCTTTAAATAACAATACTAAGCCATTTTATGAGAGCATTCATGTGATTTGAAAAAGAAAACACGGAAGAATAGAACCTGAGGGTAATGGGAGGAACAAATCACTCAAGAAACATATTCCACCCAACCTTCTCCCAAACAACCAATATGTCTGCTTTAGGACCCCCGAGCCTATCCACTGATCCACCAGGAGGAAGAAGGTTCTGCAGCTTAGGACTTCAACTTGCAACAGCAAGAAAATTTATATATCCAGCCTTACAGGCTTTGTAATTCCATGGGATCAGCACCAACACCTCTGGTCTGTCCTTCTCATAACATTTACAGACTTATACTTGCACTCTCCACAGCCTCCCCTATTCAAATCTCTCATCCATCACCTGATGAGCATGAGGAATGTTTCTGCATAAAACATTGTAAGAGCTTCTTGCTCAATTCGAATTGCCCTTTATGGGATGCCTAGGTCTTTTGTAATTAACTGGTCATTAGTGAGCTGCTTGCTCACCTCTCTCCACCTAGAGAGGGAAATGCCACAAAATTAGGGGGAGTTGTCCCATACCAATAGCTAATGGTAGAGTGCAAATGCTGCCATCTATCCCAATCCTTCAAGCAGCTTCCATTCCTCCTAGTGGGCCAGTGGATACTCTTGTAACAGCTTTCTTGAGTGTTTGTCTCCCATTTTCATTTATTAAATAATAATAATGAGTCATCACATTCAATTTTGACCTACTTGGTCATAATTACAACTTGTAATTATAATTTAACACAAGGTATTCTTTGCAAAAAGAATAATAGTAGAAAATAATTATTCTCAAAAATTGGGTAGGTGACATACACCCCCCCTTAAGCCTCAACATCGTCCTCGATGTTGCTTTATGTACTCATTGAGTGTTCCTAGAACAGAGTTGGGTATGCAGCCCGCATACTACTCTCCAACTCCCAGGTAGCCTCTGCTGGGCTATAGTGCTTCCATTGCACTTTTACTTGGCCAACCATGTGGTTCCGGAGTAGAGTTTCTTTCCTTGCGAGAATACAGTTCGGTTCCACCAGAAAATCGCCGCCTTGTTCCACCTGAACATTATTCCAATTTACAACATGAGTAGGATCATGCACATATTTCTTTAAAAATGAAATGTGAAAAACATTATGGACTTTGAGGTTTGAAGGTAGGGCTAATTGATATTCCATAGGTCCAACCCTGGACAAGATTTCGAAAGGACCACAATACCTAGGTGTCACTTGGGCATAGCTTCCCAATTTTAAGGAGCTCTTTTTCGGCCTTACCTTAAGAAAAACATGTTCACCAACCTAGAACTCTCTATGATTTCTTTTAAGGCGTGCTTGACTTTTCTGTCTATCCTGGGCAGTTTTAAGATTCCCTTGTACTTGCTTCACGATTGATTCTAATTCCTGCAACAATTCGGACCCTAAGGTGATCATACTAACCGGATCACTCCATGACACTGGTGTGTTACACTTTCTTCCGTAAAGGATCTCAAACGGGCTAAGTTTGGCTGAGGCATGGTAGTGATTATTATATGCAAACTCTACTAAATGCAAGTAGTCTTCCCACTTGCCAGGCTGATTCTTAACATACATTCTGAGCATATCTTCCAATATTTGGTTCACCCTTTCAGTTTGTCCGTCTGTTTGCGGATAGAATGCAGTGCTGAAATTTAAGGTGGTGTTTAACCCCTTGACCAAAGATCTCCAAAAATTACCTGTGAAATTCGAATCTCGGTCTGAAACTATTACCTTGGGTATGCCATGTAGTCAGAAAACCTACTTCATAAAAATTTCTGCAATATCAGGGGCTTTATGGGTAGTTTTGACAGGGATAAAATGGGCTACCTTGCTAAGTTTGTCTACTACCACCATGATGGAATCGTGCTTTTTTTTATTCTTTGGTAACCCAGTGATGAAATCTATACTTATGACTTCCCATTTCCAGCTGGGTATAGGCAAGGGTTGCAGCAATCCAGCAGGATGCTGATGTTCCACCTTCACTTTTTGACAATCAAAACACTTAGCTATATACTCCGCTACTTCATCCTTCATCCTGGGCCAGTAGTACTCCTTCCTTAGCATTGTGATGGTTTTCTGGTAACCTGGGTGGAAAGAATAGTGGCTTTTGTGCATCTCATCCAATATCAGAATTTTTACTGCTGGTACGTTTCATATGTACAATGTGTTTTTGTACAACAGTAAGCCATTTTCTTTCAAACTGAAATCTATTACAGAATTTTCAGAGTTGTTTTCTGCTGTCCTTTCCTGTAATTTTCTATATTCCTCATCCTCCTTGATTCCTTCGAAAATCTGTTCCTCCAAATCTATTACGTATGTGCTGATGGCTGAAACAAAATGTATTCTTGCATTACGACTTAATGCATCGGCCAGTTTATTCGCCTTCCCTTTAATGTGCTGAATTTCAAAATCATACTCACTTAGAAAAGTTAGCCATCTGGCTTGCCTGGCATTCAAATTTGTTTAATCTAACAAATATTTCAGCCCCATATTATCCGTCATCAAGGTAATTTTTTTGCCGACAAGGTGGTGATGCCACATTTTTAAGGCATGAATCACTGCTAGCAATTCTAGGTCGTAGGTGGAATTGTTCTTCTCATGAATTTTCAGTTTTCTTGATTTGTATGCTACAGCATGTCCCTCCTGTGTTAGGACTCCTCCTAGTCCATCATTGCACACGTCTGTGCATACTACAAAATCTTTATTAGGATCTGCAATCCTCAAAATAGGCGCTGAATTCAATAATTCTTTTAACTTTGCAAAACTGTCCGCACACTTTTGGTCCCAAACAAACTTCTTTCCCTTTTTCTATAGCGACGTTATGGGGTTTGTGATCCTGGAAAACCCTTCACTGAATTTTCTATAGTAACCAGTGATGCCCATAAACGATCTCACATCTGTCACATCTTTAGGAATTGACCATTCATTAATGGCCTTTATCTTGGCGGGGTCAACCGTAATCCCTTACTCAGAGATTATGTGTCCCAAGTACTGAATCTTGTCTTTGTAAAAATTACATTTGTTGAATTTTGCATACAGCTGGTGTTCCCTCAGAACTTGCAGAATGATACATAGATGTTCATCATGCTCTTCCTTGTTCTTGGAATATACCAAAATGTCATCAATAAACACAACTGCAAACTTATCTAAGTACTTGTGCATAATTTTGTTCATTAAGCACATAAATATAGTAGGTGCATTTGTTAGTCCATAACGAGTTCTAAAGCTTGTTTTGAAAATGTCTTCATCCTTCACATGGACCTGATGATATCATGATCGTAAATCGATCTTCGAGAACACTGTTTCTCTGCGTAGCTGGTCAAAGAGATCGTCAATGCGAGGCAGCGGGTACCTATTGTTGATCGTCATTTTATTCAGTTGACGATAATCTATACAAAGCCTTAGGGTACCATCCTTCTTCTTGACAAAAATGACCAGTGCTCCCCAAGGGGACACGCTGGGCCTTATATATTTCTTATCGATCAGCTCCTTCAGCCAAGATTTTAACTCATTCAGCTCTAGTATGTTCATCCAGTATGGGGCTTTAGAACATGGTACAACGCCAAGTATTAATTCAATAGTAAAATCCAGGTCCCTTTTGGGAGGTAAGTCTGGGATCTCTTCAGGAAAAATATCTTGGAAATCCTGCAAGATGGGTATGTCTTCCATTTTTAGTTTGTCTTCCTTAGTACTTATCGCATCATGCACTGCATTCACAGCAAACATCTGACACCCTTTTCTAATTGCCATTTTTACTTGCGTGGCTGAAATCTGCCAAATGGATGTTTTTCCGGGGATGCCTTTTACCTTTGCTGTTTTTCCTTCATCATCCAGGCAATTGAAGCTTTTTTCATAACAATTCAGAATGACCCTATGGGTTTCTAACCAATTCATACTGATTAGGATTTCATATGACCCTAATGGAAAAATATTTAGCTTGACCTACGTTGTTAGTTGATTCATAGATAAAGCACAATTTTCCACAAAGTCAGAAACCTTCCTTTTTGTTCCTGTTGCTAATCTAAATAACCAGAATTTATCGAATTTCTTTATTTTCAAATTAAGTCTCTCTACCACAATTGGTGATATATGACTTAGACTAGCACCGGGGTCAATTAAAATAGAAACGGGGTTGTTTTGCAGCATACCTTCGACCTCCACCATTGAGACTTGGTGTTTTGCTTGCCGGTTGTCTAATGCTGCACTAATTCTGGGTACTTCTCTTACCACATCTCCTACAGTAGCTTCATACTGTATGCAGTGAATATGATTGGCCGCCTGTTTCCTGAGGGGGTAGTCTGAGTCATAATGGGGCCCTTGGCACTCAAAGCATTTTATAGGTGGCTTCTGTTCATTAGTCCTAGCAACATTGGGGACATTTCTGGGTGCTATAAATTTCCGCTGTTGATTATTTCTGTTCAGCTAAAATTTTTGATTCTGAAAATTTTTCTTTTGAAAACTGGAATTGCTGCCATATCTAAAATTCTTCTTTTTCTATTCAAAGTTACTGGGTTTTGAGTTTTTCCAGCTAGGTACCCCTTCTATTCTCTTATTCTGGTCAAAGAAAAAAAATTCTTTCCTCATGGCTTCCTCTAGGGTCTTAGGGTTATCGTACTCTATCTTGTCCTTGATGTGGAAAGGTAGACAACTTAGGTACCTCTGGACCTTCGATTTTTCTTCCACCATATACGACATATATCTTAGCAGACTTAAAAACTTGTTGTTCAGTTCTTTCATATTCATCGTCCCTAGTTTCAGATCATAAAATTCTTTGGATTTTTCTTCATAATACTGCTCAGATAAGAACTTCTTCTTGAAGTGTCTTTTAAAAGCACTCCAACTCACATCTCAGTCTTTTATACCTTTTACTCTTTTAAGATCTTGCCACCAAATATCTGCCTTCCCGGTCAGATTATAAATTGCCATCTTTGCCTTCAAGGATTCCAAGTAGTTTTAGATCTAAAAATACTTTTGCATGTCAGACAACCATGCTTCTGATGTCTCTCCTTTTTCCATCTCGCCATTGAAAGTTGGGGGTTTTATTTTCTTGAATTCACCAGATATCTGTTCGTACTGTATATTCCTTTTTCTTTTTGGTTTACAGTCTCTTTAACTACTGTCACTAGAGTAGTTATGCTTCTTTTTATGTGGTTGTTTGGCAACTCTTGATGATGTTGAGTTGCTGTTTTCTTCGGCTGTTTATGTTTGTTTGTTCTTTCCTTCCTGGGATAGCTCTTTAGTTTCATATGTATGTTCCAAGTTCTATTCATATTTTGGATACTGGTCAGACAGTGCTTGCTTCAATTCTTCCTGTGTTTGCAGGATCCTTCCATTGTCCTATTTTACTGACTGGATCTCTGCTTTTAATTCCTGAAAAGCACGCAATAATTTTGATGAATCATTACCTCGATTGCCCTGGAATTGTTGTTCCATACTTGGGTTGTTTGGCGGAAATCTGCCCCTTATGTGTTCAACTGATCCTTCCATATCTATAATCAAAGAAATTTTTCTGTATAGGACAAAATAATTTAAACTTGAGTTAGTGAAAATTTTCACAATCATAAATTTTCTGTTTACTTGTTTCTTGGACCGTCTTTAGGCCTAGAGTTCGAACATGAGCTATGATACCACATGTAACATCCCGATATTTTCATAAAATTTAAAAAAATTTACATCGCCATAAAAAGAGCTAATATTGTAAAATGAGGAAATAATAATAATCAATATTCAACAATTAATAAAAGTGTCGCTTGGTAGTAACAATTTAATGCTTGTGTCTTTTGTCTTTTAATGACGTCATGAAAATCAATTAATGATTATGTACTTTATTCGTATGCTGGAATGATTGAAAATTTATGATGCATTAGAAAACAAAATTCTTTTGACAAGCGCTGACAGTTTAACTTTTCTGGATGATGATGAAAGGGGTCCCACGAGGTGCCCCGAGGCTTACTTAGCTATTCCGCTAAAGCACTGCACTCGTCATCCATGGGGAGGTTCACAGGTAAGAGATAGAGATAAAATTCAGAGTGTTTAATAATCGCGATATAAATTGAAATTGCTTATGAATTTCGATGCTACAGGTATGGTCTCCTTCCAATTCTGTAAGATGAACCTGTCTCTCTCAAGATTGCGGATAACGTCTATTTCAGGGTGTGTTTGTTGTGAATGTTTCCAATAAGTGTTGATGAGTTTGCGTAAGGTCATTCCATGAATGCCTTGCGGCTGTTAAGTAATTCTTTTTATAATAATGACGGTGACAGGTTGATGACAAGGACGCATGGTCTTAAGTCATACTATGGAGAGATTGACAAAATGGTTCTAAACTCTATTACTTGGGAAATTAAAATGGTGACGCTTGAAGTATTAATACCCAACCATGCAATGAATGTGATGGTTCCTTGGGTGGCACCATACCCTAACGATGTGTTTATATAACTTATGGTGAAAGCTCTACAATAATCCCTATATTAAACATTATAATAGACTTTATGTAATGGGCGGAGTCAAACCATGCCCTATGGTTGCTCACGACCATAGTGGATATTCATAAGCTATGAATGTGGTTCGAAAATTATTATATGGGATCGTAGGAGACATTTGGTTATATGCTATCGGTGATCGTTATACATTGATAATATTTACATGTTGAAAATTTTAACGTTGGTTTGAATGGGTTGGCAAGTGGAATGATGGCCCTGCAAAAGCCTGCATATGAATCGAGGGTGTATTAAATGGTTAGGTTTATAATTATTGTGCCTGGCCACCATGTTAGGGATCGTGTTATGTGCACGTCTATGTGGATGTTTTGGCGTGTGATAAGGTTTGGCAATTGCTGAGTTGTAACGGCCTCCTGCCCTGTTATCAACCAATATGGAAAATCTGTGGCTTGGGAGGTAGATGAGCCATTTATTGCTAATCTTGCCACCTTCCAACGCGGCTTGATGAGGATGGATCTCCATCGTTAATCATTGTGTATTGGGATGAGATGAACCCTTGCGTAACTTATGGATTCTTTGTAACTTTTCTTAGTCATTTGTTCGGTGGTAGGGTTTGGGAGGTGAGGCCAACTGGCCGAGAGGCACTTAGGGTTTGCTGGTTTTTCTAGACTACCTCAGGCTCGATCCTGAGACTGGTAACAACCCTGGGTCTGCGAGTAAAAGTTATCCGTGGAAGCCAAGTCTAGAACAATGGTGTGGTAATCTACAGGTGGAATGAGTGTATCTGTGCCGGCGTTGCCATAGCTTGCAAGTATGGGTTTTCAATTGAGTTGGAAGTTTTTGGGAGGTATCCCTCATCATGATCTTCAACCTAGGTGCATATCCTTCACAGTGGATGGGTGCTGGCTACGTCAAAAACTCTGTCACAATTCAGGTAAGGTAACATTGCAAAGGTTTTCCTACTATTCATTGTTACATGCATTCTACCTCATGATCCGATGCTTAACTTGTTGCATGGCTATTGGCAGGTAACCCTTAGCGAATCCACAGGGTGTCGGAATAGTTGAAGGGGAAGAGGACTTAAGCGAACCCACTGGTAAGCTTCGGCGGTATCCCTCCTTAGTGGTTCTCTTAGAATCAGACTTAATGAGCAAGTGCTGGTAGCATGCCTTCGCGGTAGTGGCTTTTGTCTCGCCTGCAGCATTTGGGCAACCTTCAGTTTTGAGTTTTGCTGATAGAGTATGTGATGTAAATGTTTAAAATATGTGGCCAACCGTTCCTAGGCACAGCGAGTTTAGCAGGGTTGAACCCTTGTGTTTGCAAATCGTCTTGCATCTTTTTGTTTATGTCTTATCGTTTTTGTGTACTTCTGGGTTGATGCATGTGGAGATACGTAGACTGTAACTTTATCTCAGTATTTGATGTGTGCATAAATGGTGTGGGGTTTCGAAAGGAACCCTCAGCAAAAGATAGTGGTGACCGTAGGGTGTAACCATTGTTATTTTTAATGGAAACGATAATAGTTTAGGGTTTAATGGCTATGTTGGTGAATTGGTCTTCTCGTTTTTGTATCTGTATCTAAAATCCAGTTAAGATATTTTGGGTTTTATGTTTGCATATACTGTTTTTCAATCTTATCATTCTTGAACTCAGATCCAAAGATCGAAAGGCATGTTTTCAGTTGTTTAATTAAAATGTGGCTATATGCCGAGAAATAGAAAGGAAGTGGTTTTGTTTTGAAGGCATAAGTGATAATGTTAAACCCTAGATATCGATGTGAATGAAATCTACCTATATATATTGATGTTTTAAAGCAATAAGAATACCAACTCTTGATTCTGCAATTAAATTGTCTATGGTAATGAAATCGTCGATTTGGCAACTGCTTAAATGTTTATAAATGATAATGTATTGAAAACCTGTTGACCCTAGCTAGGGTGTAGAGATACTATAATTTAATCTGTCAATTTAATAAAGCTATGTTTGTCCTAGCTGTTAATAACTTGGTATTCTGTGGTGTAAGTTTTATCATATGCAAATGATAGTTCGGGAAAAACAAAGAAAATAACAGTGCAATCATCAGATAATTAGATTGCTTATGAATATGCAGTTCTTCTATTCTAACTATATATTCCTGTATTCGTCCATTTTGGTCCTCTGATGCAAGGATAAAATAACACAGTAGCTTTCTTTCCGTCTGTACAATATAATACAGTGAAGACAATATTCATATAAGATCAATCAGATTCTAAAAGAAATAAGAATATGGTTAAACAGAATGCATGCTATTTTTTTCTTTGAAATAATTAATAAAAATCAGTAACTCTAGTTGTTAACATAATGATCACCTTCAGGAATAAGAAAATAACCTAATGCTACAATTCGTTTCTATTCAGTTGTTTCAGCATACAGAATTGGATAGTAAAACAATACATGCATAGATCTAATCTACAGCTGCTAAAATACAAGATGCATGATAACATAGTTTGTGCATGGGTGGTCTTTGGTTTAGATATTTAGATGCATGCTAGGTTTCACTTTTAGCTAAGCAGATTTAATGCTACCTCTCTGTACTGGAGTACGATGCAGCTCCACGCATGGGGAAAAATGCAGAGGATTCATTTTATCAGTTCAGCAAATCTAAGTTAATTAGGATCTGACATTTTCTACTATTGATCATTAAATAACAATACTAAGCCATTTTCTGAGAGCATTCATGTGATTTGAAAAAGAAAACACAACATAATAGAACCTGAGGGTAATGGGAGGAACAAATCACTCAAGAAACCTGCTCCACCCAACCTGCTCCCAAATAGCCAAGATGTCTTCTTTAGAACCCCCGATCCTATCCACTGATCCACTAGGAGGAAGAAGGTTCTGCAGCTTAGGACTTCAACTTGCAGCAGCAAGAAAATTTATATATCCAGCCTTACAGGCTTAGTAATTCCATGGGATTAGCACCAGCACCTCTGGTCTGTCCTTCTCATAACATTTGTAGACTTATACTTGCACTCTCCACAGCCTCCCCTATTCGAATCTCTCAGCCATCACCTGACGAGCATGAGGAATGTTTCTGCAGAAAACATTGTAAGAGTTGCCTCCTCAATTCGAATTTCCCTTTATAGGCTGCCTAGGTCTTTTGTAATTAACTGGTCATTAGTGAGCTACCTGTGCACCTCTCTCCACCTGGAGAGGGAAATGGCACAAAATTAGGGGGAGTTGTCCCATACCAACAGCTAATGGTAGAGTGCAAATGCTGCCATCTATCCCAATCCTTCCAGCAACTTCCATTCCTCCTAGTGGGCCAGTGGATACTCTTGTAACAGCTTTCTTGAGTGTTTGTCTCCCATTTTCATTTATTAAATAATCATAATGAGTCATCACATTCAATTTTGACCTACTTGGTCATAATTACAACTTGTAATTATAATTTAACACAAGTTTTTTTTGCAAAAAGAATAATAGTAGAAAATAATTATTCTCAAAAGTTAGGTAGGTGACACGTATATATATTGTTTGATCTAATATTAGAATGGTTACATAGTATAGGTGTTAATGCAATCGATTATTGTATATTAATGTTAAACCTAGAATGTTTGTATAACATTAGAATTATAACACCAAATGATATGATTTGTAACCTAGATCATAAGTGGTTACATGATATGGGTAGAATCATTGTAAAGTTTTCATGTACATAGATGACCATATAATTTTGTAGATATATGAATGTTACATAAATGTTGATTCGTTCTTGTCTATATGTGTAAAATATCAAATGTACATGGTAACGCTAATACTTAGAATAAGTCTTGATAATGTTAGATTTATATTACTTTCCACACAAAATATTATTTGAGTGATTATGATAATCTATGGTATCCATAGAAAATTTTTAGCTACACAATATTGTAAATCAAATAGTACCTCTTTGTGACTTTAACAAGATCATGTTAAGTTTGGGATAAACTAGATAACTTCTATCATAACTAGTATAGTATTTCAAAATCATTATTTGATCGTAGAATTAGAATCTATGTTTCAGGTATGTATCTATCGTTTGGAAACGCCATAAGAAAGATAATTCAAATTAATAATATACATGCTGATGCTGTCCAACAGAAGTCATAATAAAAGCTAGGATCTCACCCTAAAACAATCTTCAAATAAAATTACTGTTGGTTGAATAATTGTTGGTAAACTTTAAATAATTTCAAAGGTTGGAATTATCTTTACCTGTAACCTACGTCAAGTGTAATAAATTTAGCTATGCAGCTAAGTAAGCCCCGGGGTGCCATAGGACCCCTTCATCGTCAGAAGAGACAGGAACAGTTAGTACAAACAAAATAATCAAACATTAAGTAGTGATCTTAACAAACATCTTGTTAAGGAACATAATCATATCTTAAAAATTAATAAACAACAATAGATGAATTATTATCATTAAAATAAACAAATAGTTAATTACTTTCGCATACTTAAATATCATATTTATTGATATTATCAAAATTTTTAAATTTTACGAATTTTTGGGATGTTACATGTGGTATCAGATCTCATGTTCGAACTCTCGGCCTGAAAAGGTCCAAAGAACACGCAATGAAAAAAATTTACGACAGCAAAAAATCTTTACTAATTCAAGTTAAATTATTTTGTTATACAGAAAATTGTTTTCTAAATTACAAGTTTGGAAGGATCAGATGAACACATGGAGAACAGATTTCGACCGAACAGTCATACCAACAATAGCACTGGACAACATTATAAAGAAGAAGTCTAGGCTAAATTGAATGATAATTCATCAGAATTGTTACGTGCATTTCAGGAGTTGAAAGAAGAAATAAGATCTGTTAAACATGATAATGAGAGAATTCTGAAGGCACAAGAAGAAATGAACCAAGTACTATTTGATCAATGCCCAATTGATGAACAAGATAGAAGGGTTGAAATACCTCCAAGATTGAAGACTTACCTCATCGGGACAAGGGTAAGAGAGTGAAAACTGATGATGTTAATAGCAGTTCAACATCATCAGTAGCTACCATAGAGATACGTAAAAAGAAACATAACTATTGAAGTGATAGTAGCGAAGGGGTTACAAACCAAAAAGAAAAAGCCATAAACAGTATGAGCAGATTTCTAGGGAGTTCAAGAAGAACAAACCCCCAACCTTCAATGGTGAAACTGAGAAAAGAGAGACAGCTGAAGCATGGTTGTCTAGCATGAAGAAATACTTTAAAATTTATGATTATTCAAAATCATTGAAAGCAAAGATGGCCATATACAACCTGATCGGGAAGGCATACATTTGGTGGCAGGACATCAAAAGAGTGAAGGGAATCAAGGAAAAGGATGTGAATTGGAGCACTTTTAAACGGTACTTCAAAAGGAAGTTCCTATCTGAAAAATATTACGAAGAAAAGTCCAAGGAATTTTATGATTTAAGACTGGGAACCATGAATATGAAAGAGTTGAACAACAAATTTTTGAAATTGCTAAGGTATGTGCCATACCGTGTGGAGGATAAACCAAAGATTCATAGGTTTCTGAGTTGTCTACCTTTCAACATCAAGGACATAATAGAGTATGACAATCCAAAGACCTTAAAAGAAGCCATGAGTAAAGCAACTTTCTGCTATGAACAGAACCGAAAAAGAGAAGGGATATCTAACTGAAAAAATAATAAACCCAACAACTTTGAGTTGAAGCAGAAGAATTTTGGGTTCAATAGAAATTCTGGTTTTCAAAAGAAAAACTTTCCAAATCAAAATTTCCAAGGAGACAGTCCCAGAAATAGTCAATAGCAGAATTTTACAGCTCCTAGAAATACACCCAATGTTACCAGAACTAATGACCAGAGGACACCTATAAAATGTTTTGAGTGTCAAGGTCCTCATTATGCTTCAAACTGTCCCAATAAGAAGCGAACAACCAATAATATTCACTCCATACAAGCTGAACCTACTGTGGGAAACTTGACAAGAGAGATGCCCATAATTAATGCAGCTCTAGACAACAGGCAAGAGGAGCATCAAGTCTCTATGGTAGATATTGAAGGTATGATACAAAACCACCCTATTTCTATTTTGATTGATCCAGGCACTAGCTTGAGTTATATATCTCCAAATATTGTAGAAAATTTTAATATGAAAACAGAAAAATTTAATAAATCTTGGTTAGTTAGACTAGCAATAGGAACAAAAAGAAAAGTGTCTAATTTTGTTGAAAGTTGTGTTTTATCTATAAATAAGTTAAAGACACGAACCAAGCTAAATGTTTTACCTTTAGGATCCTATGACATCTTAATTGGAATGGATTGGTTAGAAGCACATCATATTATTTTAAATTGTTATGAAAAAAGTTTTACCTGTCTAAATGATGAAGGAGAAACAATAGAAGTGAAGGGTATTCCTAGAAAGGCATCTCTTAGACAGATTTGAGCTATGCAAGTAAAAAGAGCAGTTAGAAAATGATGTGAGATGTTCGCAGTGAATGTAGTACATGAGGAGTCAATTACAAAAGAGGACAAACTGAAACTAGAAGATATAGCTATCCTAAAATAATTCCTGGATGTTTTTCCAGAAGAGATTCTGGAATTAACCCCGAAGAGGGATCTAGATTTTACCATTGAGATGATACCAGGTGCGGTACCAAAATCCAAATATCCATATATGATGAACATATTGGAATTAAATGAGTTAAAATCACAGTTGAAGGAACTGATTGATAAAAACTATATAAGACCTAGCATGTCACCATGGGGAGCACCTGTTATTTTTGTTAAGAATAAGGATGGCACTTTAAGGCTTTGCATAGATTATCGCCAACTGAACAAGATGACAATAAAAAATCGATATACGTTGCCCCGCATCGACGATCTATTTGATCAGCTGCGTGGAGCAGCAATATTTTCGAAGATTGATTTAAGGTCAGGATATCATCAAGTTCATGTGAAAGATGAGGATATTTTAAAAATAGCCTTTAGAACTCGTTATGGACATTATGAGTTCGTGCTCATGCCATTTGAGTTGACTAATGACCCGACAATATTTATGTGCTTAATGAATAATATTCTGCACAAGTATTTGGATAAGTTCGTCATTGTATTCATAGATGACATTCTAGTATATTCTAAAAGTAAGGAAGAACATGACAAACATCTACGTATTATTTTACAAGTTCTGAGAGATCACCAGTTATATGCTAAGTTTAGTAAGTGTGAATTTTACAAGGATAAGATTCAGTATTTAGGTCACATAATCTCTAAGGAAGGAATTTCAGTTGATCTTCATAAGATAAAATCCATTAATGAATGGCCGGTTCCTAAGGATGTGTCGGACGTACGATCGTTTATGGGGATTACAGGATATTATAGAAAATTCATAGAAGGTTTTTTGAAGATTGCAAACCCCATAAACTTTTTACAGAAGAAGGGGATGAAGTTTGTATGGGATAAAAAGTGTGCAGACAGTTTTAAGAAGTTGAAGGAATTACTAACTACAGCACCTATTCTGCGAATTGCAGATCCTAATAAATATTTTATAGTATGCACTGACACATGTAATGACGGACTCGGTGGAGTCCTAACACAAGAGGGACATGTTGTTGCATATGAGTCTCGAAAGCTGAAAATACATGAGAAAAATTATTCTACATATGATCTGGAATTATTAGCAGTAATACATGCCTTAAAAATGTGGTGTCACCATCATATTGGCAGAAAATTTACTTTGATGACAGATAACATGGGCTAAAGTATTTAGTAGATCAAATGAACTTGAATGCTAGACAAGCTAGATGGCTAACCTTTCTAAGTGAATATGATTTTGAAATTCAGCATATAAAGGGTAAAGAGAACAAGGTTGTTGATGCTTTAAGTCATAATGCAAAGTTAAATTTTATTTCAGCCATCAGTACATACACAACAGATTTAGAAAATAAGATTTTCAAAGGGATTAAAACTGATGAAGAGTACAAAAATTTACATGAAAAGACAGCAGAAAGTAATTCTGAAAATTCTATGGTTGATTTCAGGTTAAAATAAAATGGATTGCTGCTATACAAGAACAAATTATATGTGCCCAACGTATCAAAGATAAAAATTCTGATTTTAGATGAGATGCACAAAAGTCACTATTCTGGTCATCCAGGTTATCAGAAAACCATAACTATGTTACGGAAATATTATTATTGGCCCAGGATGAAGGATGCAGTAGAAGAATATATAGCTAAATGCATTGACTGTCAAAGAAAGAAGGTTGAACATCAGCATCCGGCTGGACTGTTACAGCCATTACCCATACCTAGTTGGAAATGGGAGATCATAAGCATAGATTTTATTACCAGACTACCCAAGAATCAGAAACAAAATGATTCCATCATGGTGGTAGTGGATAAACTCAGCAAGGCAACACATTTTATACCAGTAAAAACTACTTATAAGGCTTTAGATATTGCAGAAATTTTCATAAAACATATTTTTCGATTACATGGAATACCAAAAGTGAGAGTTTCAGATTGTGATTCTAAGTTTACTGTGAACTTCTTAGAGATATTTGTTTAAAGGGTTGAATAAAACCTTAAACTTCAGCACATCATTTCATCCAGAAACGGATGGACAAACGGAAAGAGTAAATCAAATATTGGAAGACATGCAAAGGATGTATGTTAAGGACCAGCCTGGTAAGTGGGAGGACTACTTGCATTTAGCAAAATTTGCATATAACAACCATTACCATGCATCAGCCAGGCTTAGCCCTTTTGAAATTCCTTATTGTAGGAAATATAATACACCAGTTTCTTGGAATGACCTAGTTAATAGAGTTATTTTAGGACCTGAATTGTTAAAGGAAATAGAACTAACTGTGAAACAGGTACAAAGAAATCTTAAAGATTCCCAAGATAGGAAAAAGAGTCAAGAAGATCTTAAGAGGACTCATAAAGAGTTATAGGTTGGTGAGCATGTTTTCATTAAGGTAAAACCGAAGAAGAGCTCATTAAAATTGGGAAGTTGTGCCAAGCTGGCACCTAGGTATTGTGGTCCTTTCGAAATTTTGTCAAGGGTTGGATCCGTGGCATACCAACTAGCTTTGCCACCAAATCTAATAATACATAATGTTTTTCATATTTCAGTTTTAAAGAAATATGTACACGATGCTACTCATGTTATAAATTGGAATGATATACATGTAGAACAAGATGACGATTTTTAGGTGGAACCGGATTGTATCCTTGAAAGGAGAAAAACTCTACTTCGAAATCACACCACTGGACAAGTAAAGGTGCAATGGAAGCACCTTATCCTAGAAGAGGCAACTTGGGAGTTGGAGAGTAATATGCGGGTATCATACCCAGATCCATTTCAGGAACACTCAAAAAATGAATGTACAACATCGAGGACAATGTTGAGACTTAAGGGAGGGTGTATGTCACCTACCCAAATTTTGAGACTACTTATTTTATTGCAAAAACATTATGTTAAATTATAATTACAAAGTTTTGTAATTATGACCAAATCTGGTCAAGGATGATCGTAATGACATATTATTATTATTTAATAAATTAAAATAGGAGACAAACACCAAGGGAACTGTTGAATGTATGTTCACTGACCCTCTAGGAGGAATGGAAGCTATTAGAAGGCATGGGATAGGTGCCAGCATTTGCACTCCACCACTAGCTGTTGGTTATGGGACAACTACCCCTAAATTTGTGGCATTATCCCCCAGGTGGGTGGAATAGAGCTGTTAGATCATTAATGACCAAGTTAACCACTAAAAAGGCCTAGGCATCCTAGAGAAGGCAATTCGAATTGAGCAGGGAGCTCAATAATTATTTTTCTGCAGAAATAATTCCTCAAGTGTATTAGGTGATCACTAAGAGATTCGAATAGGGAGGCTAAGTGGAAGTGCATTATGAGTCTGCTGAAATTATTTTGAGAAGGAAACCAGAGGTGCCGGTGCAGGTCTCTTTGACTGCTAAGTCTATATGAATGAATGATCTACATTGTTGCTGCAAGTTGATGACCTAAAGCCTCTACAAATTCTTCTTCCTAGTGGTTCAATGAACAAGCTCGAGGGTCTTAAGGCAAGTAATTTGGTTGTCTTCGGGAGTAGGTTGGGTGCAACAGGCTCCTTGGGTTGTTTGTTTCTCCTACGTTCATTAGGTTGTACTGTTATGTCTTGTTTATTTTTAGTTGAATGAATGAAGTTGTTTGATTAAACCTCTAACCCTTTTTCCTGGTTTGATAATGAAGACTTATTGATTAAATTGTTTAGCTGAATTGTATACTCTGTTAAGTTAGGATAGGATAGAATAGTTCTGTTTTTGAATAAATAAATTACATAATTATGTATTGTTTCCTAATTCAAGCTGTAACCCTGATTTTTCACTGTCAAGTAGTTGTAAATAACTTATGCTTGCTAGAAGCATAGTCCATAGACTTCTTATAGTTTTTGTTATCGAAACATTGTTTTATTATTATCATAGCATGCAATATAATAAATCTGTAACTTTTTAAACCTAATAAATAAAAATGATCTTAACAGTTCATAATACATTATAGATTGCAATTAAAATATAACTGTAGTAACTTTTAAAATATTTATTAATAAACAGAAATCACACAACAGAAGTATAATCATCATGCACAGAACCAAGTCGTGGTTTGAGTTCATTAATATAAAATTAAGTATTATTTTAACCAACACAGAAATGCTGCGATAAACCCTAAGGGTTTGGAAATCAAGGCTTGAATCAAGCTTGCATATGCAGCACTTACCAGAACAAACTTTTGAACCTTTTAAAGTAGTACAGAATCGTGGCAAGGGTTCTATCAACCCTGCCCAAAGCTAAAGTTTAAGCATTATCAACGTTGGTCAAACCCAAACCTAAAACAACCTATCAACAAATTTATTTAAATAAGAAAACATTTCTTATATCAGTTCACGGGATCGAGTCACACTTGCCCAGTTTATATCACAACTATCATAATAGGAATGGTTTGAGTCACACTCACTAAAGACTAGGGATTTCAAACCCTTTGCCTCATTGTATTGCAAAACAAATACGAGTTTGAAACCATTGTTTCATAATACATTTACAATAACAAAACAAAGCATAAGTATTAAATTACAAATCGATAAGAGTAGTAACGAAATCCTTAAACCCTGTGTCTTATCTTTTCTAAAAATCCTGTACTTTTTCATTTCTAAAACCTTGTATAATATAACTCTGAATTTTTCAAGTCAGTAGTTTGCCATCCATGTCTTGGGTTCGAGTGTTTCACTCACCCAGACAGGTATCGAACCATAATGGTTATAAGAACAATAGTATCGAATATATTAAAAACAACACAGTAAAAACAATATCAAAACTAGTATTATTATTATTTGTCAAAATAGCTTATTAACCACTGATCAGAAGCATGCACAGACTGTACAAACAACAACTATGCTAAATGCTCAAATTAACCGGTTACAACAAAGGCTTGAAGCCTCAAACTCATACTATACATTCTTTTGCCCACGGCTTAATACCTAATAACAAATTACATCAGAGGAGAAGGTAAAAAAAAAATCATCTTTCAACGAATCCAGGGCACATGGATGAACCCGAGACTTACCAGGACATTGAAGTCCTCGGTGTTCATCCTCTGTAGGAAACGTAGATGAGAGACCACCAAATCCTGCAAAGTGTCACCATAAAAACCTCAGTTAGATTCGTAATTTTTGTAAAAAACAAAACTTACAAGTTGCAAACAATGGCAGATCTGTTATCTATGCTTATCGAAATATGGATCAATCGTTATCATTGGAAGGTCGAGGTTCATGGTCCACGCTTTTCAAGGTTTAGGTAATCACCCTTAAAACGCACCGAGGTTGTGGTATCGAAACTTTGATTGACCACCTTGAAACCCTAAGACCTCGAAGCTTGTCGGCCTCACTTCCAAAATCACAACCATAACAATGAATACAAGGGTTTTGGACAAGAGAGGTTTAATGCTATCGCATGTGTGGTAACACAGTATCCAAGAAGTGTTCATGTGCCTCAAGCCAGGTTGGATTCCATCGAGTATTCCACCCAGGATCTCAGTTAATGCTCATTAATTTCATAGTGTTTGCTAACCTGCACACAATAACTTTAGTTTCCAATACATTACCATAACTCCAACCAGATTGTATAACTTTGTATTATAATATATGTACCATTTTTTTAATGACAGGATCATTGTATAGTTCATATATATATATAAGTGTTAGGTTGTGTTGAAAAGCTCGTAACCCTAACTCCAAAATAATTCAAATGTCAATGCATTATGTTTCGTATATATATTTTTTGATCTAATATTAGAATGGTTACATAGTATAAGTGTTAATGCAATCGATTATTGTATATTAATGTTAACCCTAGAACGTTTGTATAACATTAGAATTATAACACCAAATGATATGATTTGTAACCTAGATCATAAGTGGTTACATGATATGGGTAGAATCATTGTAAAGTTTTCATGTACATAGATGACCATGTAATTTCATAGATATATGAATGTTATATAAATGCTGATTCATTCTTGTCTATATGTGTAAAATATCAAATGTACATGGTAACGCTAATACTTACAATAAGTCTTGATAATGTTAGGTTTATATTACTTTCTACACAAAATATTATTTGAGTGATTACAATAATCTATGGTATCCATAGAAAAATGTTAGCTACACAATAATGTAAATCAAATATTACCTCTTTGTGACTTTAACAAGATCATGTTAAGTTTGGGATAAACTAGATAACTTCTATCGTAATCAGTATAGTATTTCAAAATCATCATTTTATCGCAGAATTAGAATCTAAGTTCCAGGTATGTATCTGTCGTTTGGAAATGCCATAAGAAAGGTAATTCAAACTAATAATATACATGTTGAAGATGTCCAACAAAAGTCATAATAAAAGCTAGGATCTCACCCTAAAACAATCTTCAAATAAAATTACTGTTGGTTGAATAATTGCTGGTAAACTTTAAATAATTTCAAAGGCTGGAATTATCTTTACCTGTAACCTGCGTCAAGTGTAATAACTTTAGCCATGCAGCTAAGTAAGCCCTAGAGTGCTATAGGACCCCTTCATCATCAGAAGAGACATGAACAGTTAGTACAAGCAAAATAATCAAACATTAAGTAGCGATATTAACAAACATCTCATTAAGGAATGTAATCGTATCTCAAAAATGAATAAACAACGATAGATGAATTACTATCGTTAAAATAAACAAATAGTTAATTACTTCCACATACTTAAATATCATATTTATTGATATTATCAAAAATTTTAAATTTTATGAATTTTTGGGATGTTACACCAACCGCATAGATCTGAGCTTGAATGCATTCTCCATGAGAGAGATATGCTAACCGTCACAACATGACCTATTTATGGGATGAAACATCATAGCGAACTTGTACAGAGTGCTAGGTGTCACAGTTTCAACTTAGGCCTCTGAAACTCGGACCTGTGAAACTACAATCTGTGTCCTAACTTCCACTTTTTATGGAATTCCATTGGGAGATTCCTAGCCCAAGATATGACCTTTGTTCCTAGGTCACCTGTTTAGGGATGCATTGTGGAAGAGGCAGAAACCCTAACTTGTACGAATCATATCTCACAAACTACAATGAATTTGAGGATGGAATTTTTACATAGGGTACATCCGTGTCTGATATCCATCCTGTAAAAAATTCAGATCCTAAACCTTCGCCAAAATGGATTTATAGCTAAAGTGACACGATGACTAGTTTTTACCATACCAAGCCCTAGCTTCCAATTTGTCACAAGTGCAGCAAGTGTCGTAAATTCCATACAATTCCTTCCTCGGGCTAGCTCCGATACCATGTTATTTTTTTATCATTTAATTCAATATGATCTAGGATCTTAATTGAGAGAACAACATGTACAGCATATCAAACACAAGAGACAAGAGACACAAAGCATTTCACCAGGGAAAACCTAGAAGGTGAAAAACCCCGCAACTTCCATAGATATAGAATAAGCACCAATACAAAGATCACAAGGATCAAATCCCAAAAGACAAGTGTCTTCAGTAGCTAGTCCTCCTCCACTTGTGCCCACTTCTCTCTCTCAACTAAGCGAGTTGGATGAGTGAGTGAATGAGCAAATAGAGTGGTGCAACCACTCTATTTATACTTTAACTTGACATGCCTTTTACCCTAACTAGGCCAACCCCTTAGGGAAGTCTAATAACCCTTCCACTTAAGTCATGTTGGGCCGACCCCTCTAAGGTGGTCTAATAACCCATCAAATATAAGTTACGACACTTACAATAAAACTCGCGACGTTTGCAAATACAAATGACGACACTTCCGATCAGAGGAATAAGACATCTCCATTGGGGATACAATAAAGTACAAATGTAATACATACAATATATAAGTGAATATCTTCCAAAGTTACAAATACATTAATAGGGGTGCTCCTATTTTGTTTGTAAAGAAGAAGGATGGAACTCTAATACTCTGTATAGATTACATATAGTTGAAGAAAGAAACAATCATAAACAAGTATCCCTTGCTAAGGATTGATGACTTGTTTGATCAGTTGAGAGGAGCCAAAGTATTCTCAAAGATAGATTTGAGATCTAGATATCACCAAGTCAGAATCAAGAATGAAGACATTAGTAAGAAAACATTTAGGACCAGGTATGGTCATTATGTGTTTACAGTGGTAAATTTTGGATTGACCAATGCACTGACAACATTCATGTGCCTAATGAGTGCAATTTTAAGAAATTATTTGGATAAGTTTGTAATTGTATTCTTGGATAACATCCTTATCTATTCCAAGTAAGAATAAGAACATGAAGATCATCTAATATTGGCGATGCAAGTACTTAGAGAACATCATTTGTATTCCAAGATAAGTAAGTGTTCATTCTATCATAGTAGAATCGACTACTTAGGTCACATCATATAAGAAGAAGGAATCTCAGTGGATCCTAAAAAGATAAGAGCTATAGTGGAATGGTGGACACCAAAGAATTTATTAGAAGAAATATATTTTATGGGGTTATCGGGGTACTACCGAAGATTCATCGAAGGTTTCTCAAAGTTAGATCATCCCATTACATCTTTGCATAAGAAGGGATTGAAGTTTGAATGGAATTCCAAGTGTGAAGATAGTTTTCAGATACTCAAGGAAATGCTTACTAGTGCACTAGTTTTGAAGATTGTAGATTTTGATGAAAGCTTTGTGGTATGCACCGATGCATGTAAGAAAGAAATTGGTGGAGTGTTGACTCAGAATTTCCATGTAATCAGTTATAAATCTAGAAAAGTGAAAGAACATGAACAGAACTATGCCACTCATGATCTAGAGGTTGCATCCATTGTTCATGCCATGAAGATGTGGAGACACTACTTCATGGGTAAGAAGTTTGAATTAAGAATGGATCATGATGGTTTGAAGTATTTGTGGAGAAACCTACTTTGAATGCAAGATAGATAAGGTGGATGGAGTTTCTATGTGAATATGACTTTGATATCAAGCACATAAAAGGAGAAGAGAATAATGTAGTTGATTCACTTAGTAGGAAGATACATGTGATGTATGTAGTAGCTATTAATACTGGTACATCAGATTTGAAAGATAAGATCATTGAATCCAATGCTATAGATGAACATTACCAACAAGTAAGAGATGGATTGCAACAGTAGTAAGACTAGATACGTTTGATAAGTATAGGTTGGAAGAGAATGGAATCCTCATGCATAAGGTCATATTTTATGTGCCAAACTATGGATATATGAGGAAGATGGTTATGAATGAAATGCATAATGTACCTTATGTTGGGCACTCAGCTTATCACAAGACAGTAGTAGCTGTGAGGAAGAAGTACTATTCGATGGGAATGAAGAATGATGTTGCAGAATACATAGCTATATGCATTCAATTCCAGAAGGTTAAAGTGGAGCATTGTCATCTAGCTGGTTTGTTGCGGCCATTACCAATACTTGAATAGAAGTGGGACGTAGTGACAATATACTTGATCACAAATTTTCCCAATACTAGACTACATAATGATGTCATCATGGTAGTAGTGGATAAGTTGACTAAAGTTGCGCACTTTATTCCAGTAAAAACAACTCATAAGACAACCAACATAGCATACATCTATATGAAAGAGGTTTCTAGACTACATGGAATTCCGAAATATATAGTGTCAAATAGAGATGGAAATTTTACTTCTAACTTTTGGAAAGGATTTGGCACAGATATAAACATGAGTAAAACATACCATCCTCAGATAGATGGTCAGACAGAAAGAGTAAATCAAGTGATGGAGGATATGTTGAGAATCTATGTGATGGATCAAGCATCCAAGTGGGAGGATTATTTGAACTTGGTAGAGTTTTCTTATAATAATGGATATCATTCCTTTATGAAGATGAGTCCTTTTGAGGCAGTGCACGGGAGGAAGTGCAATACTCCTATCAGTTGGGATAATCCAACAGACATAATCATTATTGTACCTAAACTACTGAAGGACATCGAATATCAGATGATTAGAATCAACCAAAATTTGAAAGCAACTCAAGATAGAGAGGAAATTTATGAAAATAAGAACAAAATTGATAGGAATTTTAAAGTTGGAGATCATGTCTTTTTTAAATTCGGACCCAAGAAGAGCTGCTTGAACTTGGGGAACTATTCCAAGCTAGCTACTAGATACTGTGTACCATTACACCAAAATCTTGTCATCATCCTAGTAATGAGATGTGTGCCCTTATTTTTTCCCTAATGCTTGAAGTATTAGTGCCAAATTACTTGAGAATAGGTTTTTCCTTGACTCATTTCCCAACTTTTGGAGCACTGACACACCTTGCATGTTTACAACATGCATCAGACTCTTGATGCTGCACTCTGCACATTAACAGAGTGCGTCACTAACTCATGTTTCCTTCTGTTGATGTATATGTAACTTCGGAATGTATTTCATATATATTTATTGTACCCTTATTAGAGATGTGTTATTCCTCTATAAGGAAGTGTCGTCATGTGGATTGACAAGTGTCGCAAGTGTGTGTACTTTCCGATGGGTTATTAGACCACCATGTGTGGGGTCGGCCTGGAAATATATATTATATTGTGGATGTACCTAGCTAGACAAGTCGGCCCCATAAGGTCACTGGGAAAACAAGTTAGTATAAATATAGATCAGGAGATCTCTATTTAGATCATTCGGAAAGTCATATCTCTCTCACTCAGAAAGTGGCGCACTAGTGAGGAGGAGGATCATCTGCTCTAGGAGACTATCTCAAGTGTATTTTGGTTGTACTTTGGTTGAGCCATTTCTCTCTCTATCTCTGAGGAAGTTGTGGGGTTTTTCACCTTAGAGTTTTCCCCACAGAAACTCTATGTCTATTGTCTCTCATGCTTTTGATTCTTGTGATGCTTGTCATTCTTATTGTGATTGTTATGCATTGATATACTGTATATGTTATTCTATCAATAAATATCCAAGAGTATTGTGAATTAATGCTCAAAATTTAACACCTTCATGTAGCATGCGTCACCCCTCAGTGGTGTAGGTTTCCCTTTGGTAGGCTGCATCAATGCTTGTTAAAAGGAAAAAAATAGAAGATTCAAGAGTCTTATAGAACAAAGCTCTCGTGGAGGCTTATACCTATAGATCTACATAGGTGGCACTCGAACCCCTAGCCTCTTGGGATGATCCCCTAACATTCTCCATGGAATATTCAACTCCTTCTATCCTCTTTGGCCTATAAATGCAATCTCACCTTCATGGGATGGGAGGGAGGAAAGTGAAAAGCATCCAAATGCTGCTGAAATTCTTTTAGAGATAAGTTTCCCTTCTCTACTAGAAACAAGGTTGGATCTTTGAGGCAAAATACTAGTTGGAAGAAATTGCGATGTCAAGGCATGGTTGTAATCTCTCCCTTTGTACTTGCTTTGATACAGTAATATATACTCTTTCCATAAATATAAATTGTGTTGGATCTTTAGAAATCATTTTTTTGACCACCTATTTGGATTAATCAACATTGCATATTATTATTGTTGTGTTTCTACTTGTTTGTTGTATGTTGTTTTGCAGTTGAAGATCAAAGGCTACATCAAATGAGGAGATGCTATTACAGTTACGAGGCAGGCAATCCCTTTGGACCCTTCATAATTTGATTAATATAGGAAATTTTATATGTTATGCTGTGTTTTGTTCTAGATCTACATCATTTAGACTATAGATATTTGTCCTTGTCCACATAGATGAAGTGTATTCAAATAAAAGTTATGAAGAATCTAAAAGTAGCTCAAGATAGACAAACAATTTATGCAGATAAGAACATAATTGATAGGAATTTTAAAGTTGGAGATCATGTCTTTTTGAAAGTCAGACCCAAGAAGATCTCCTTGAACTTGGGGAACTATTCAAAGCTAGCTGCTAAATAATGTGGACCCTTTGAGATCTTAGCTAGGATAAGTCCTATCGCATATGAGCTTGCATTGCCTACTTGTATTAAAGTGCATAATGTATTTCATGTATCTTTGTTGAAAAATTATATACCTGATACTAATAATGTGATTCAGATGGAGCTGCAAGGGGATTTTCCTGTACAACCACTTTCCATATTGCGCAGAAAATTCAAGTTGCTACGGAATCGAGAGATCAAGCAGGTAAAGGTCCAATGACTCCATTACAATCCTAAAGATGCTACTTGGTAGCTGGAAGATTCTATGAGGGAGGAATACCCTCATCATTTTTGAAATTTTGTGTTGCGGTATGTATGTAATAAGTATGAATCAAGTACGATGCATTGTTTTAAGGGGGGGGATGTAATACCCTAGATGTTAAGTCCTGGACATATGTTTCTATTTTTTTTATTGTCGCACAAGGTGTCAGGACTATGGACTTGGAAATTATTACTCTTATTATTATTAAAAAAGAACTAGCTCAACATGGACAACTGACTAGAATTGTTGGAGTCATTTTCCAACAACTCATCATTTATTTTGGATTAACATCCTAATTACCATGTATAATAAGTATTTTGACTCAAATATGTGCTTACATCATCAACATATCATCAGTTTCATTCAAATGGGCCTCCTCCTTCATTTGGGGATCCAACTGGGTCATCAAATTCAGTTAACTAGGCCTCCTCCATTAGTTAGGGAGCCAACTGGGGTGATTTGCATGATTAATGCACCCTACTCAATCCAACTGGGTGTGTTTCACCTAAAAATCAGCTAACTGGAGTAAGAAAGGTGCCCTCCTACTTAGTTTGACCTAATTTTGGGTAATTTCACCTAAAAATCAGTTAACTGACGTCAGACAGGTGCCCTCCCCTAATTTTGGGCAATCAATTGAGTTCTAGACTCAGTTTGACAGTTTCAGAGTCTGTTAGAGTCAATTAATTTGAAATTAAGTGGTTAACTAATGTGTTGAGTGGTGTTAAATGACCAGTAAGCCCCTCTCATGCATTCTATTCAAATTACCTCTCTAGGATGTTAATTGCTAGGCTATTATTTCCATTGTTACACATTGTAATCATCTTCTAAGTTAATGATAATGTATGACTGCTGCAAACCTTTTGCACTAGTGTTTGGACACACAATTTGTTGCATGCATCTCTAGTAACTGTTGTTCTTGTTTTCTACATCTGTTGTGCTTGAGTTTTACATGGTATCAGAGCCATGGAAGGACAATGAAACTCTTCTATAGAGTTTCACAGATGAAGCTTGAGCAATATTGCTCAAAATTATTCCAACACTGCACCAGAAGCATAAATGTTTCCACAAAAATCTTGGATAATTGTGCATCTGGTTTATAAATATTTCTTGATAGGCTAAGCCAGGTGTGATGCAACTTGAAAAGTGCAGGTTGTCGACCTAAAGATTGTTTATTTGTTTTTTATTGCAGGTTTCTCAAAACCTCCTATTGCATTCTCTATAGCTAATATGGACTCTTCTTCAAACCATCTTCTTAATCCTTTCAACTATCATTGCTAGAAGGATGATAAAGAGATAGTATTGCACTCCAAGGGACTCTTCAGAGTTACTGTGGGCATAGAACCAGAGCCTAATGCAGCTATAGAGAAGTTCAAGTTTTTGAATAAGCTTGATGAAGCTTATGGTTTCTTATGTCTCAATATTTCGTAAGACCTTCTTTCCCACATCATTGGATTGAATATTCCAAAATAAGTATGGGAACAACTTGGAAAACTCTTCGGCAAGCAGGATGAGATGAGGGCTTATCAGTTAGAGAATGAATTGATTTCCCTCAATCCTTGAAGTTTGGAGACCATTAATGAGTTTTTAACCAAGTTCAAGCATTTGGTGCTTCAATTGAAGAAATGTGGTGAAGAGAAGAAGGACAATCAGTTGATCCTTTCAATCCTTTCAAAACTAGGAGGATATTATTCAGTGTTTGTCACTACCTTTCATTCGGGAAAACTCACCATTCTGAATTGGAAGATGCTATCCTTGAATGCATACATTGAGTCCTTAACTAAAGAGCATGACAAGCTTGTTCAGATGGGGTCCATGCGATCCTCCAAATATCAAGCCCCATTTGTTGGAGGACCCAAGGCTATGAATTCTAAAGGAAATAAAAAGTAGAAGGAGAAGACCAAGTTTGATCATCCCAAGCAAAAGGAGAATACCAAGCAGTCAGATGAGCCCTCAGGCTCAATAAAGGACAAGCAAAAGGGAAAGGAGAAGACAAAGTGTTCTTAATGTGGTAGGGGATTTGATCCTAAAAGCTCATGCATGAAGAAAAATATTGATTAGATCGACCTTCTCTTGGATAAGAATGATATCACTCTTACAGATGGAGCAAGGAAGAAGGACAATGTATTCCGGAATGATCATCCAGAAAGAGGTCATGCAATCATGGAAAGTGTTTCGAATTCAACAGATCTTCTCATAGATTCAAGAGCTTCTAATCATATGGTTGCATGAAAATACTCTTTATCATCATTGGACTCTGACAATTGTATCTCCATCCACATGGTATATGATTCACAAATTTCATCGAAAGGAAAAGGTACAATTCATTTAGAACATGGAAATTTTCAAAATGTTCTCTATGTTCCTTCTCTAGCTTCGAACCTGCTTTCTGCGTATCAAATGACACATACTTGTTTTACCAAGAAGGTTGTATTCATCCCTAATAATGTTGAAATTTCTGAGATTATCACTAGAAAACTCATTGCAACAGGAAAGGAAAATCATGCTGCAAAAACATATGATTTTTCCCACTTTCTTCCGTATTCAAAGCCAAGTGCCCTTCTGAATCATGGAAATGAGGTTAGTCGGATATGGAATGAGAGGTTTGGACACCTTAATTACAATTATTTTAAGCTGATACAAAATAATTCCATGGTTGAATGCCTTCCGAACATCAAATCCTCAAAAGGGATATGCAAAGGTTGCATCATTGGCAAGCACCCCGAGCACAAGTTCGATCGACGAAAAGCTAGAATAGCTTCTTGTATTTTGGGGATGATTCATAGTGATTGTTGGTCTCCTATTATTAGCTGTCCAACACATCACTTTGTAGCATAACACTTATAAAACCATATGATAAGTTAGTTGTATTAATGTTTATTTGCGCATGGATATGTTTTTATGAAGACCAACGTGGACAAAGGTTTGGTAAGTGACTTTTGGTTGTTTATTTCTTGCTTTATATCGTTTTATGCATAAATTGGTTTTTAAATCTCCACATATATATATCCGGTAACCTGATGGCTCGGTATTTCTTTGTGCAGGGTTTTCGGCACTCTAGAACAGGTTCACGATGGCTGCACCAGCAGATTTGGGGGCTTAGATCCACACTTTGGGCGTACCCTGAGCTTTCATCGCCTTCCAAAATGCCTACGCACACTTTCCAGGTGCTGCTTTGGGGATGGTCGTTGATTAAGAAGCTGTTGCTTTCTTGTTTTAGTATTGTATAGATTTGAAGGGATTCGAACTCCCATATTTGGCTCAGGTGTGCCGAGTTAACTGTAGAAGTTGTTTGAGGATCAATCTCTGTCTCACGATTGATTCTAGTCTGTATCTTTAGTATAAAAGGGCTTCTTGAAACCCTAAGAGGGGATGCTGAGAGAAGATTGTAATACTCCATTTTATTAATACAAACAGCATTTGTTCCCTTTAAGGTTTCGATTTAGAGCTGGAAGGCGTTGAGGGAGGGCCCCCTTCAGCACCAACCTTGGTATTTTGTATTGTGTGTTTTGTAATCAGAGGTTAATGTCTCTCTGCCTTGATATTGTTCTATAGAATGTTGATGTTTTACTCATATGCATATCTGTAGATTCTTAGTCATTTGTAATTGAATTAGCTTGCTGAGTAAATTCAGGAATAGTTTGTATTTAATGCCCCTTTCTAGTTTTCAGCTTGGATTGTATATTAATGGCCATGATTATTGTTTAGGGTTATTGTCTTTATAAATTGTGTGATGATTTGATTCAAGTTTTGCTTTGTGAAGGGTTACAGGTAGACTGAATTTTCACATTGTTTTTATTACCAGCATATAGTGATATAGTGATAGCTGCAGGATTGGGTTAGACTTTGTTTGTTCACAATACTGTAAAATAAATTAAGGAATGGTGTGGGTTTAAATATTTTCTTCGATTTCCAGTATGAATCATAGTATTGGCAATTTGGTTAATGAAATTGACTCTAGCTGTTGAAGAACCTTTTGCTGCGGCATGGGAATAGTTGATGAACAGCTCATCCTTTTCACCTTTGAGTTTGCAGAGCTGTAGGGTATCTTGTTGAAATTGAACAGCACTTGTAATATTTTGTAGAGGGTTTGAAGATTGGAATTTACAGAGCACCTAGGGTTTGTTAAATAAGTCTTTTGAGTGGATGATTAGATAAGAGCTGAAGTTGTGCTTGAATGAGTTTTGGAAAAGAGTCCTGGTTTATAATATTGCTCCCTCAAATAAACATTAGTTTTATAGTTCTCATATACAGACCAAAACCAGCGAATGTTTCTTACACAGCCCTAATATTGATTGATGATTATTATCTGAATAACCTCGGCATCTTCCTGTGTGCATTTGTGTGCATAAAACAAAATGGAGTATATTTAGATAACAACACAAACCAAGTTTCATTGTAATAAGCTGTGTATTGACAAATTCAAAGTCAAGAGGTCATAGAAATATTAGTGTGGAGTTAAGCATTAGATCTTGTAGGATTAATGGTGGAGTTTTCAGGTTAATTGATCATATTTATTCTGAAACTTATTAAGCTCTTTCATTTGTAGAATAGATCATCAGTACTGTAGCTAAGTGTGGACTGTTGAGTGTTTTACGGGATTGCTGTAGTTCAAGGGTTTGCTTAATTTATTAGCAGGTTGTTCTTTTGAAGCATTGTTGTAGGTAGGATTTCTTTGAAAGATTAGGGTTGTTTCAAAGAGTTACTATAGCCTGTAGATTGCTGTAGGCTATGCTGAGTTTGATAGTCAGTAAATTGATTTCCTTTTGTTTTAGAACAATGAGTCCTTAGTATAGATCATCCAGGATAGCAATAGTTTCATCCATTTCATTGCTTTGTTTGAAGTAGACTAGCATTTCTGTCAGCACGAGCATTAAAACTGCCTTGCCTGCACATATAGTGTAGCAGCTCAAAGTATACGTACCCTGGTTGACAATTAATTGAAGGTAAATTAACTAGTGATAATTTTACCCAACATTTTGGTGCCGTTGCCGGGGAGTTGCTCCAAGGTAAGCTGGTATTTTGCTCATTTTTCTACGAATTTGTTGCGGTAGATAGGTTTCCTGTTACATTACACAACAAGGTGGAGGGGAAACGTTAAGACGCAAAGACGACTTCACTATGGGATTCCCATGGTGTAACAGCCTGCCGAATCCACTTTAGTGGGTTGCCCCAAACCCTTGTTGTTTCCTTCTTGCAAGCGTGTTTGTTTTTTGTATGTTTGATTTATTTTGCTACAAAAGTGTGTTTACCTTTCCTGTAAGGCGTGTTTACTTTCTTGCAATTTAATTTCATGCAAGTGTGTTTTTCTTTTTGCAAGTTTGGGTGTGTTTACTTTCTGCAATTTAATTTCAAGAGTGTTTCATTTTATGCAAGAGCAGCGTGTAGTCTTGATTAGAATCATTTAAAACACATCTAAATCAAATAAAAATAAAAACTTGGGTGCTGTAAGAGCCCCAGACATTGATCCTTGTGCGAAACATGAACAAAACAACTGACATAAATGGATACAGAAGTAACCATCAATTTGGGAAAACTTTCTCAAATCCTAGCTGCAGTTGGGAGTTCTTCTTATCAGGTAGAACACATACTGACAGCAGTTAAGAGTTTATCTACCTCTCCTGACACAACAAATGAACCAAAGTCCTAAGAGCCACAAAAAGACATGCCTTGCCAAGTTGCAGAGGAAATTGACAACTTGGGTGTTACATTGGATGGAAAGCAGCTGAAAATTGAGGAGGTATCAGCAAATTCTCTATGTACTTCCGAAATCAATCAATCAGAAGAAGGGGATCTATATGATATGATGAAGGAAGGTGAGTACCAGGACTACTTCGAAAGTTGGTTCCAAGAGGCAACCAGACTACAACACCATTTCCTCCTTCAACACCTTTTGTTGCAGAAGCAAGTAAGTCAGTTGGTTCTCCATATCCAGGTAATCATTGCAAATGTGGATAAAGGTATATTTTTAATTTTATTTCGCACTTGGTTACATTGGAAAAATTCCTATACTTGAATAGAAATGTTTTCTTTCTTCTTAAGTAGAATAGGAAAATATGTATATAAATAAAAAAGTTGCATGTTCAGTTTAGAAATTAATGCAACTTCGTTGTTTTTCTTTATTTTCAATAAAATGATAAGATCTTTAACCAGAATTTAGACCTTCTCTCCAGTCCATACTTTCAGAAAATTTATTATAACAACAGCCCATAGCAAGGAAAAAATGCCAGAAGGTAATATGAAATTGTGACTGTTTTTTATAATGGTTCTGTCAAAATAAAGACAATTAATGATGAACAGACTGCTTTTGTGGTGAATGGGCATCGGTTAAAGGTATATCACAAACCCATTTCTAAGCAAGATTTCATCCATACCATGAGTCAGCAATCTAAGCTAGAGCTGGTAGGTGGAGGAATGACTTCATCTCCCACTTCTTCACAGTAACGTTCAATGAAACTATTTTTGTATATATGTACAGGAATTTGTTTTAGTAGGGTTCTTTTAGGAGAATGCAGATATTTTTTTTTAGGCTCAGGATGTTTTAGAAAAACAACAGGGAAGTCTTTTGTTATTCTTTTTATTTTTCAACCATTGATTGTTTTTGCAGAAGACTGTGTTAATTTGGAAAATTTCTGGGCTGTACTGGTAATTAGAATGTCTGTATTAGGTCAATGTATGTGTGCTGTCAGATTTTTCAGAACTGTTCTGGCTATTCATATGAGTATTTGCCCACCAGGCATTGCCTACATTAATGCTTTAAGCTTCCCAAAGATTTTCTGCTTATGAACTTATGGGTTGCTAGGACCATTTGACCTGGTTTCACACTAGATAGAGAGAGGGAATTGTTGTTAGTAACAGCTATGGGCATGAAATTATTTTTAAGACAGGCATCATGTTAAAAAAGGTATCCAGGACCGGGCAGTTTGGGGGTTATTATCTCTTGGCTGTTATAATACTAAACACACATATATATACATTGTCTTTAGCCACTTTATGACTTTCACTTTCTACAGTTGCAAAGGTTAGTTGTTCATATGGGCAAATCTTTACAGGCATATACAAAGAATACTCTTCCAATTCTGGTACCATCCCACTCCTTGATGGTTTTCAGAGCAGCTCCCCCACTCATCTATGCTAGAGCAAATCATAAAATTTATCTTTAAGATGAAATTGGGACAAGGGCCTCTGATAGAAAAAGGGTGTAAGAGGTTAACCCGCCGGGATACTGAACAGGTCCACTGGCAGCGGGTACCGACCTGTGGTATGAACAGGCAAACCCATCAGGGTGCTGAACAGGCCTGTTGGCAATGGGGCATCTGCCTGGGGAAGAAGCTTGTTAACATGTTACAGTTACCCCACCGGAGTACTGAACGGGCTTGCTGGCAGTGGGTTCTGACTCTAATATCTTCTTTTAACAGCCTCATCTATACTTGTATGTATGAACGATGTACCTATGTAAAGGTAAACGAGAGGTCATAAGGGTGGTTAAATAAAATTTAATAAACTACTTGAAAAAGTTAATTGATAGCCAATTGATAATCATCTCTAGCTGTTTTGCATTTTGGGTTACCTGATTCTTGTAAAAAAAGAAAGTTTATGCCTGATATTTTCTAAGTTCTGAACATAGCTGAGGATTTCAGTACAGTTTTTGGCACTACTCAAACTATCCTGTGTGAAGCTGGGTCAAAGAGGACTACTATTCCATTAGCTTCTGTTAGCATTCCTTTTGTCCTGTGGCCTATGTCTTGGTGGAAATAGTTCTGTATGAATGGCAAGAATAAAGTTTGCATTTATGATTGTTTGAGCATTATAGTCACATAGGAGTAAGGGTGATTGATTGAAGTTTGCATTTCGATTGGTTTGTTTTGTATTTTTAATAGAAATTGATTTCATGACATAGTTTGGTTCTTGTGTGATTAGGAGTAGCAGTAAGTTGGAAATGAAGTAGTTATGCTATGAACTGTTTTGGTAAACAAATTTCAATCCAGTTTATTTGTTTATTAACTCATTGAGTGTTGCATATTTTGAAAGTTAATAGTTTAACATCACTGTGTGAGTGCATTTGCTTGAATAGAACAGCTGCTGCTCAAAATGCTGGCAATTACTACTATGCTGGTAATTTCTGTTTATTTTTATCAATATGAAAGCACTGCTGTATTTTACATTGGCTGAAGTACTGGATTAAATGCTGGATGAAGTACCGGAATAGAAATTTTTGCAAATTGACATGGCAAAGGTAAGAAATGCTGATGAAGGTAATGCACATGGCATGATTGGGCAAGTCTTAATTGCTATATATTGAGGTTTATGGTTATAATTAAATGTTTTTGCCATTACTATAAAAAATTGATGAGCTATGAACTATCATGATAATTTTGGCATTCATTTAATTGATATATCACAGTTTTTCTTTTATGTTGTTAATCTGGACAATATTTCATCCTTTATTATTGATTGGCAGCCTGTAATAAAAATCATAACCTTGTTTTATTGCAATTGGCGTTTTTAAGTGTGATGAGGTTAGCTGTTCCAATTCAGCTAATCTATGGAGACTCCTTGATAGTTATTTCATGACTCAATCGACTGTTGGCATTTGATGTTATTTTTTGATGCCTTGGTGCAAAGATATAAGATATTTGATCCACATGGCTCCTCAGGTGATTTTCAACCACATTTTCTGGGAGCATAATTCTCTAGTAGCTGGACTTTCCAAGAAGGCCCTGAATTTGGATTTGGGCCATGGTTACTTCTTTGAGTTTTTGGATGGCAAGGCCATTAATGAGGGCTACTTTCTTCTATTTTAGATGCTGAGTTTCTCAGCTTTGTGCCATCAGCTTTATGTATTTTTCTCATGATTTGTTTTGGATTAAGTCCTTCTGCTAGCAAGTTTTGCTCCTGGAACACTTGATTGTTGATCACCACCGATGTTCATCAGCATATCTGACCTGCTAAATGCGGGAATGATGAGTAAAGTCTGCAAAATCAGACTTTAATTCTATCAGACTTTACTTCGAGTTTCAATTCGTGTTGTATGAGGTTTTCTTGCATAGGGACATGCAAGATCTTTGGGTTGGGGGAGATGTTGGTCTCCTATTATTAGCTGTCCAACACATCACTTTGTCGCATAACACTTATAAAACCATATGATAAGTTAGTTGTATTAATGTTTATTTGCGCATGGATATGTTTTTATGAAGACCAACGTGGACAAAGGTTTGGTAAGTGACTTTTGGTTGTTTATTTCTTGCTTTATATCGTTTTATGCATAAATTGGTTTTTAAATCTCCACATATATATATCCGGTAACCTGATGGCTCGGTATTTCTTTGTGCAGGGTTTTCGACACTCTAGAATAGGTTCACGATGGCTGCACCAGCAGATTTGGGGGCTTCGATCCACACTTTGGGCGTACCCTGAGCTTTCATCGCCTTCCAAAATGCCTACCCACACTTTCCAGGTGCTGCTTTGGGGATGGTCGTTGATTAAGAAGCTGTTGCTTTCTTGTTTTAGTATTGTATAGATTTGAAGGGATTCGAGCTCCCATATTTGGCTCAGGTGTGCCGAGTTAACTGTAGAAGTTGTTTGAGGATCAATCTCTGTCTCATGATTGATTCTAGTCTGTATCTTTAGTATAAAAGGGCTTATTGAAACCCTAAGAGGGGATGCTGAGAGAAGATTGTAATACTCCATTTTATTAATACAACCAGTGTTTGTTCCCTTTAAGGTTTCGATTTAGAGATGGAAGGCATTGAGGGAGGGCCCCCTTCAGCACCAACCTTGGTATTTTGTATTGTGTGTTTTGTAATCACAGGTTAATGTCTCTCTGCCTTGATATTGTTCTATAGAATGTTTATTTTTTACTCATATGCATATCTACAGATTCTTAGTCATTTGTAATTGAATTAGCTTGCTGAGTAAATTCAGGAATAGTTTGTATTTAATGCCCCTTTCTGGTTTTCACCTTGGATTGTATATTAATGGCCATGATTATTGTTTAGGGTTATTGTCTTTATAAATTGTGTGATGATTTGATTCAAGTTTTTCTTTGTGAAGGGTTACAGGTAGACTGAGTTTTCACATTGTTTTTATTACCAGCATATAGTGATATAGTGATAGCTGCAGGATTGGGTTAGACTCTGTTTGTTCACAATATTGTAAAATAAATTAAGGAATGGTGTGGGTTTAAATATTTTCTTCGATTTCCAGTATGAAGCTTAGTATTGGCAATTTGGTTAATGAAATTGACTCTAGCTGTTGAAGAACCTTTTGCTGCGGCATGGGAATAGTTGATGAACAGCTCATCCTTTTCACTTTCGAGTTTGCAGAGCTGTAGGGTATCTTGTTGAAATTGAACAACACTTGTAATATTTTGTAGAGGGTTTGAAGATTGGAATTTACAGAGCACCTAGGGTTTGTTAAATAAGTCTTTTGAGTGGATGATTAGATAAGAGCTGAAGTTGTGCTTGAATGAGTTTTGGAAAAGAGTCCTGGTTTATAATATTGCTCCCTCAAATCAACATTAGTTTTATAGTTTGCATATACAGACCAGAACCAACGAATGTTTCTTACACAGCCCTAATATTGATTGATGATTATTATCTGAATAACCTCGGCATCTTCCTATGTGCATTTGTGTGTATAAAACAAAATGGAGTATATTTAGATAACAACAAAAACCAAGTTTCATTGTAATAAGCTGTGTATTGACAAATTCAAAGTCAAGAGGTCATAGAAGTATTAGTGTGGAGTTAAGCATTAGATCTTGTAGGATTAATGGTGGAGTTTTCAGGTTAATTGATCATATTTATTCTGAAACTTATTAAGCTCTTTCATTTGTAGAATAGATCATCAGTACTGTAGCTGAGTGTGGACTGTTGAGTGTTTTACGGGATTGCTGTAGTTCAAGGGTTTGTTTAATTTATCAGCAGGTTGTTCTTTTGAAGCATTGCTGTATGTAGGATTTCTTTGAAAGATTAGGGTTGTTTCAAAGAGTTACTATATCCTGTAGATTGTTGTAGGCTATGCTGAGTTTGATAGTCAGTAAATTGATTTCCTTTTGTTTTAGAACAATGAGTCCTTAGTATAGATCATCCAGGATAGCAATAGTTTCATCCATTTCATTGCTTTGTTTGAAGTAGACTAGCATTTCTGTCAGCACGAGCATTAAAACTGCCTTGCCTGCACATATAGTGTAGCAGCTCAAAGTATACGTACCCTGGTTGACAATTAATTGAAGGTAAATTAACTAGTGATAATTTTACCCAATAGTGATATCATTGGTCCATTACAAAATCCCTCCATGAATGTCTCAAGGTGTGTTCTCACATTCATCTATGACTTATCCAAGTTCACATGGGTCTACTTTCTCAAGAACAAATCGGAAGTGTTTGAAAGGTTCACGAATTTCAAGGCTTCTGTTGAGAATGCTACTGGGAGAAAGATAAAAGATCTTATACATAATAATGATGGAGAATATATCAAAACTTATCTGCTGCAAATTTGTGCAGAAAATGGAATCCAAATCCAACACACAATCCCCTACACACCTCAGGAGAATGGTATAGCAGAGAGGAAAAACCGAGCATTGAAAGAGATGGCCACTTGTATGCTTAAGTCGAAATGTTTGGCTTCAAATATTTGGGCTGATACCATGAATGTTTCTGTATAAATTCAGAACATATTTCCACACTCATATGTCAAAGGTAAATCTCATTTCGAATCCTACACTAGTCACAAGCCTGATGTGTCACATCTCAAGGTTTTCGAGTCCACTACATGGGCTAGAATTCTAATTGAGAAGATAAGATATTTGGAACCACAAAGTACTGAGTGCATCGTCATTGGATATGTTGAACAATACAAAGGATACAAACTCATGGATATCAAATCCAAAAGAATATTCATCGAGATAAGTGTCCAATTTGAAGAACCGCTTCATGATCTACATCTAGTGGAGGAAGAAACTACCAAATTGCTTCCTCTTCTGGAAGAAGATTCGGGATATGATACTCAAATTTTATGTTCTGATATTTCTGATATTATGTCTGATATTAATTAACATGAAGAATCAGGTTCGGATTCAAATCCATATGATCCCTCTCAGTTTCCAAAGTGGGAAGAAAAGACTCTCACATCTGTCGGTTCTAACATTGGAAATCCCGCTGATCCAAGAAGAACCCGAGCAGAATTTCAAAGAGAATGTATAGATATTTAATATGTTGATCCATTACTGTTAGAAAAGTTTTTTTTATGGTTGGTTCAGATCCTAAATCATACTATCATGCCCATCGATATCTAATATGGAAAACCGCCATGGATGAAGAGTACATTTCTCTTAAGAAAAATGCAACATGGGAGCTAGTTTCACTTCCACCTGGGAGGAAATTGGTTCAATGAAAATGGGTCTACTGAACCAAGGTTCATGCTGATGGTTCAACCTAGATATAAAAATCAAGTTTGGTGGCAAAAGTTTTCTCACAAGTCCAAGGTGTGGACTACACAGAAACGTTTGCACTGGTTGCAAAAATGGACTCAATCCAACTAGTTTTGGCAATTTCTGCATCCAAGCACTGGGAGGTACACGACATAGATGTGAAGAGTGATTTTATTCATGGGAATATTCAGGAAGAGATCTAAATGAATCATCTCGAAGGTTACATATCAGATCCGACACTTGTTTTCATATTAAGGAAATCTTTGTATGGTTTAAAACATGTTCTAAGAGCTTGGTATGCAAAGATGGATTCCTTTCTTCTATCGCAAAACTTTGCAAGATGAAAATCAGATCCAAATGTATATCTACAACATCATGAAGGTAATTTTCTGATCGTTTTAATTTATGATGATGACTTATTTATTACCGAAAGCAGTCTTTCCTCGATCGGCACAATAAAAACTGCTTTACACCAAGCATTTGATATGAGTGATTTAGGCCTGCTAAAGCAGTTTCTTGGTATCGAGATCACTCAGAATTTTGATGGGATCATGATTTATCAATAAAAATATTCTTTGGACCTGCTAAAGAATTTCAATATGGAATAATTTAAATCTGCACCATTCTCATTCCTCTCAGGAATCATTCTTGAGGATGGTGATTCTACACCATTGGTGGATTCTACACTTTACCGATAATTAATTGGTAGTATTTTGTATTTGACACACTCTAGGAATAATATTTATTATGCCATGAGTGATGTTTCAAGGTACATGAATCATCCCCATGAGCGTCACTGAAGGCATCCAAAAGTATCTTGCATTATGTGCAGGATACAAGACATTGTGGCATTCACTATGTTGCAGATTTTGATATTGACTTAGTTGGATTCATTGATTCAGATTGGGTGGGTGATAGCATTGATAGGAAGTCCAATTCTAGCTATGTTTTCATGATTGGAATAGGGCCTATTTTCTGGTCAAGCAAAAAGCAAGAATCTATTTCCTTATCTTCAGCAGAGGCAGAGTATCAAGGAGCCGTCAATGCTTACATTCAGGCATTTTGGTTGCAGGGTATTCTAGCTGAGTTTCAATATTGGTATCACCACTTCTACTATCATCTTTTGTGACAACCAGAGTGCTATCAAAATCTCGATAGATCCATTTCAGATATAGAGGACCAAGAATATCGAGATCCACATGCACTACATCTGAGAGATTGTGCATGACAAAACCATTGTACTGCAATATTTCCCTACATAAGAGCAAATTGAAGACATCTTCACCAAGAGCTTCACTAAGAATAAGTTCTCTTACCTCTGTTCACTGTTGGGGGTGAGTTCTACTATGGTGAGGATATATTAGATCATTCAGTGTTCTTTTTGAGGGGGGGTTTCTTTCCCACTGCGTTTTTCCCTCTTTCCTCACTTAGATTTTTTGAGCATTTTTTGGATTACTTTTGTACTGGGTGACCTATGGCCTTCATTGCTGGGGCCCTTTTATTATTTTATTATTTTACTCCTCCACATGAGATTATCTTAAGGTGGGGTGTTGGAGTCATTTTCCAACAACACATCATTTATTTGGGCTTAACATCCTAATTACCACTTATCCTAAGTATTTTGACTCAAATATGTGCTTACATCATCAGCAAATCATCAATTCCAGTCAACTGGGTCTCCTCCTTCATTCAGGGATCCAAATGAGTCTTCAAATTCAATTAACTAGGCCTCCTCCATCATTCAAGGAGACAACTGGGGTGATTTGCATGATTAATGTGCCCTACTCAGTCCAACTGGGTGTGTTTCACATAACAAACAACTAACTAGTGTCAGAAAGTTTCCCTCCTACTTAGTTTGACCTAATTTTGGGTAATTTCACCTAAAAATCAGTTAACTGAAGTCAGAAAGGTGCCCTCCCCTAATTTTGGTCAATCCGTTGAGTTCTAGACTCAATTAGACTCAGTTTGACAGTGGTAGAGTCTATTAGTGTTACACCTAAAATATTACCATCATGAAACTCAATAAAAACATCCCTAAAGTTTCCTTGACTAAGTCATTAGCTTGGAAGAGACGTGGACTCTTTTATACTAAGTTTTGAGGGGTTGCAGCGGGTTGTCTTCGTGCAACCTGTGATGTCACAGGTTGTCCTCTTATAGACTGCGACAATGTCAGTTAATAGACTAAAATAGCTTCTTTGAGCCCATTCTCGAAGCTAGCTGATGTGTATCCCTATCCCTAGCCTTTGGGGAAGCTGGCATTCGGTTCCTAACCTCTTGGAAGGATCCCCTATCTCTCTCCTACCATATCTCAACCTACCCTATCCACTTAGTCCTATATAAGTGAAGCTCACTCCCATCCTAAAGAGAGGAATTCTATAGTATCTAATTGCTGGTGAAATTAGATTAGGAGGGATCTCTACTCATCCTTGAGAGATCCATCATCCCTTTGGAGGATTTGGCATTGGCTTGATCGGAGAAGGATTGCTACGTTAAGTCATTGGTTGTAATCTCTTCATCCTATGTATTTCCCTTTTAATACAGTAATATAAGTTCTTTCCACCAAATTTCATTGTGTTGATGATATCTTGTGTAGTTTGCTTACTTAACTGCTTACTTAGATCTATTATTGTGTGGGTACATTTTACCACTTGCTTTGTTGTGTTGTCTTGACAGGTTTTGCATCTCAGATCTGAAGTTCATCGAGCTTGGAGCAACATTCAAGGAGAAAGGATCAGCGATCTAAAGGGTAAGAGCATATAGTTCATTGATCTCTAATTAGATATAGGAGAGTTATTTATGTTCTGTCTCTATTTGTTCTAGACTCACGTTGAGATAGGGAGATCAAGCCTCGAGTCCACTCTTGGCAGATTGTTTGTCAAAAAAATATGGCAACCATACTGGGAAAGACAATGTTTGTAGTTTTCAATTTGAATTCTATTTTCAGTTGATTTCTTTTGCAAGCCATCATTATTTGCCTCATAAGTCTTTTTCACCATCAGATCTTCACTTTGAAGAGTCTATAGTCCTCCTATGATTACTCACTATTTTCAAATCATTTTATTGCTCATTGTTTAGAGATTTGTTCATTCTTGAACTTGGATCTCGCCCATCACAGCTAAGCAGTGAAACCAGAGCGTTGATTTGACCTCTGTTCTTCTGTCTTTTGTCCTGTCATCGCAACCCATTCACTAGTGTACTGCGACATCATCTCTTTTCCCATACTAGTGACTTGCGATGGTCGCTCTGTGTATACACACAGACTATGTCGATCTGTCAAAATTGGTATATGGGCATCCCCCTCCATATTTTTTATTTGAGTTTTGGTTTGGTGTGCAGACCTCTCTGTTCTGCAAGATCCAGTCAAAGACCCTTTTGATTAGTGTGTTGAATTTGTTTGGTTTTTGTGTGGGTTGTATGGGCCCCATTTCTTGACAAATTTAAGCTTGGTAGTGATGGATACCTTGGTTTCCCCATCTTCATCCACTTAGCCCTGTCATCTTCCCCCTCCTCACCTAATCTGATCCCAAACTCCCTTTTTACACTTCTCATTTTAGCTTTGTTTGCATTTCAGTTATTTGATTGAGTGTTTTGAAGTGTTTTCAATCCATTTGAGTGCTTGTCTTTTGCTTGAGACTTCCTGATTTTTAGAGTGTTGCAAATCAATGTTCTTTTCAGTTACTTGTGCTTAAAAATATAAATATTATCAAGTTCTTATCTTGGCATATCATTGGAAATTGAAAGTGCATCACTTTTACTGTTTTCAAGTACATTTGGAAATTGTTGTAGAAATTACTTCATGCATTGGAATTGTCATTCAATAATCTTTTTGGGAAAGTTTGAATAAAAATTAGTCATTTGTGCTTTTTCGAGAACTATGAATCACTCATTTTCTTGAAGAATTCAAATGACATCAAGTTTTCTACAAAAGTGACTCCATGCTTTAGAAAATTGTATGTATTTTTGGTTTTAATGTTTTTAAGCTATCATAGTGAAATTGAAAAGTTAGAGTGCTCTAGATAGGAAATTTCTCTCTTTTCATCTCTTAAAAGTTTTGATTCGAAAAGACAAAAGAAAATGTTTGGATTTGGTTGTCATGCTTGTTGATTTTTTGAGTTTTGCTTGAAAAACGGAAAATGAAAAGAGTATTTTTATCAATTTGGTAGATTTTGGGATTGTATTGCATTGTGTTGCTTTGGTAAAATCATTGGAAATAAATTTCTCCTTCCCATACATAGAGTTCATCAAAAAGAAAAGTATACATTTGCATGCAGTTAGGGCCTGCATTATGTTTACGATTATGTACTCACCTCATGAATTAACCTAACCATCTAGATAAAATTAATGGTAGAACTAGGGTAAAAACATTTAGTAAATTGTTTGTAAGTTAGAGATGTATTCCGGCATCGTAAAACGTGGCAGATATCGTTACTTGCCAGCACTGTATTCTGGGGGTATTGTAGTCTTACACGTACTTGTCAGTATATCGAATCTCTTTCACGTACCAACCAGGTATATCGAAGCTATTTCACGTACCCACCAAGTACTTCATGTACTTGGTTTATATTGAAAGGTGTTTCACGTACTTGGCATATATAGAAAGGTGTTTCACATACTTGGTAGTATATAGGAAGGTCTCATGCTATATGGTTGTGCATTAGACAACACCACTATGGATTTGAGCTCCCAAGCACCTTGAGTATATCAGGAGACACCATTAGGATTCTCGAAACCAACTGAGTCAACCATTTGGTCGTCTTGGAAAACCAATACACCGAGAACAACACCCGGGGAGATTGATATGCACGTAACATCGAGGTAATTAGGTATCCAGGCAAGGGTACAGTCCCAATCCTCCTTATCATATTTTACTTTTGGACCCTGCTGTATATAGCGATTTGCGAAGCCTTGACAATCCTGTGAGGTTCCAGACTTTTGAGTCCACTCCTATCACATAAGTTTTCTTGCGGCCTTAATTTGTGTAGGATTTTTCTGGATTTCTTTTCTTTTGTTTAGCTTTCCCTAGGAGAAACTACTATCTTAGTCACTCTAGTTGAATTTCCTTGGAGAAGGTCCCATAGGATTTAGAACTTACCACTTGAATATCCCCTTAACTAGGAGGTAATTTCAAGGGTAAAGATGGACCCACAAGCCATGGTCGTGTCAACTGAAGTAGAAAGCCCTACTTTGAATGTTGGAGCACATATGTTTCCTCCAGATTCACCTGCTTCCCATCCCCCGCAGGGTGAAGAGGCACAAACTTCTACTCCACAAGACTTACCTCCCATTTTTTCGGGAGAGCCTGGATCATTGGAATGGATAAATCCACCCCAGGATGACCCTGCAGTAGATATTGGTCCAACAGCAACTTATTGGACATCATCTCTAGGCCACCTAGTGGCCCATTTTTTCGTTGCATCCCCACGTAGTTGGGCTACTCCTGACAACTCTCTATTACCTTATCAAGAGCGCCTAACGTGATTACGTGTTATGGACGTGGAGTTTTCAAGACGAAGCCTTGCATTAAGGGTCAAAGACCCAACATTACCTCCTTATCAACCACTCCCGAGTCGTTATTTATCTTATGATTCCCCAGAATCATCCACGCAACACATGACCACTTCTGAGGTTGGTCAACCATCAACTCCTGCATGTGCATCCCCTATATAGGAGACCAATCCTATACCTCAGGTGACCCAACCTGTTGAAGGACAATAGTCCAACACACCTGTTACTATCACAATTACATCACCTGCTCCTTCCCCACCCCAAAATTCGTGGGGAGGATACTCTTTACCCCCTACCTTCTTTACAGGTAATGATAATCCTATGGCAGATAATTAACAACCAGTGTTGGTTCAACCTTTACTTAGTGGTCAACAAGTTGCTGTTGGGGGGAAACCCCCATCTCTTAACCATAACACTGCAGCAGGAGTTCCCATCATTCCTTTCGTTGGAAATTCCTTACCTCCTGGACCTTCCACTACAGGATTATACCATGTTGGGGGACCATCCAATGTAATTAAACCACCATCGATTCAAGCATATCCAGGTTATCTTAACCATGTTTTGGGACAACTCAATCCCAGAAATGCACTCTACGGGGTGCCCTACCCTGAAAATCCATGCACTCTATGGGGACAACAAAATGTTTTACAACATGGACCCTCACCTGTGCCTCAACTACAGTCCCTCAAGTCCCTCCACCCTTGTTTAGTCCAGCCCCACCTCCCATTGGAGGCAGTGGCCCCCCACACAACTCTAGAGGAGGTGGACCTCTACCTTCTCGTGGAGGACCACCTCATTCTGGCCATCATGGCCCACTCCCTCCCGATGGCGGAGGTGCAGGCCCTCCCCCTTCCGGCGGAGGTGGAAGACCATCTCACCCTAGAGGTATAATTATTGTCTTAAATAAACACCTAATATTTAATTATTGACCGAGGTTGGTAATCTTAGAGTTGAGGCAAAGTATATGCTAAGGTAAAATGGCATCTAGGTTTCAGCTTGCCAGACCTTAGAAATATTTAATAAAGAAAAGATCGAAAGATATTTCAAAATAAAAAACTAAGTCAAACTTCAGAAAACTAACTGAACCTATCTAAACTACCCGATCAAAATAGTATCAAACTATACTACTTTATTCTATGATTAAACAATGGAAAAGAAAAATATTGATCAAAAGCAAACTACTCCTTGTAAGAATGAAACCTACTTGACCAATTCTCAAATTCTAATCTAGGAATGAGAAACAACTATAAATGAGATAAGAGACCTATCTATGAAATGACTTAATTACATAATAGAAAAATATGTTAAAGCAAATTACACAATATTTAATGAATTCAACAACCATTGAAGACTACACTAAAGCATCTAATTCCATTCTTCTTGGGGGTTCTGAGGAAGTGTGTCAAATGTAATGGGAATAGGGGTGAATGTATCAAAGTGGCTTTCAAATGTAACAAGAAAACAAAATGAAACTAAATCTAATTTAACTTCTACAAATAAATGCAAGCTAAGGATTATCCAACTACAATTAAATTTAAACATATTGACCTATCTTCTATCTGTAAACGAGAGACTTGAAGCAAATGAATTCTAGAGGCAAGTAGAAAACTTGATAAAGATATTGCATTTAGAAGTAAGTAGAAAACTTGATAAAGATGTTTTACTTCTGAACCAAATCCTATTCCATGAATATATTCATTATTAGTATGAGAAGAATAATTCAAGACTGAAATAATTTGGAGAATGAAATTACTAAACCTAACCTAATATTAATATTATCAATACACAATAAACTGTACTAAGAATGAAATTGATAAATTCTGTAATAGTAAAGCATTAACGAATTAGCAATATAACTTATAAAACAACTGAAGCAAAGTAAGGAAAGAGAGAATGAAAACTATGGATGATGAAAAAAATTGATTAAAACTCTATACGAAATAAAACAAGGTCTTAATGACTCCTAAAAATGTTGAAAGAGATTAAAGTTTGAAAAGCTTAAGAAACTAGATTCTAATTAAGCAAAATGAACCAGGAAGTATTAAAGTCTGGACGCCAATCCGGATGACTATCCGAATGACAGTCCGAATTACAGTCTGGATGGAAGAAAATGATTTAAACTAAGGGAAGAGAAGATTGGATGATCTTAACTACCACTTGGCTGATGCATGTGATACTACAGTGCAGGGGAAGCAATAAATAAGCTAAATAAGAGATAGAATAAGAAGAAGCCATCTATGTTAATCGATATTGGTGAAACTAGATATTACTATTTTATCCTAAAACAAGACTAAGATGTAACTGAAGCTAATCTACTGCTACAGAAAAGAAACTACAGAAATTAAGTTTTGACTATGAGCATACTTAGGAGGTTAAGCTAACTAAACTCTAAGTTAACTAAGCAAACTAAATATTTTAAGTAAAAACTACTTAAGCAAACGATATAGACTAGATGTGATCTAAACTATTGAAGCAAATGAAATAAACTAAATGTAACCTAAGTTATTTAAGCAAACCAAATGAACCTAAGTGTGACCGGTCACCAATTATATTCTGGAAACATTATTAACATGAACAACAACAAGATATTCATAACATAAATAGAAACATCATTTATATAAACAGCACAACGTCATACAAAACAAAGACATCATGTACAGAGAAGATGCATAAATAAAATAATGACATAGCTTATCTGCAAAAGACAAAACAAATTATATACACTAATGGAAGACAACTGGTTGTTGAGGGGCCCATCCCAGCAAACAAAGGCTGAGCCTTAATCAGTCAATCACCACGCATGCTGATAAATTTCCATAAAACTGGAACAGAGATGTATTAAATAAAAGACAGAGTTACAGTGTTTTTGTATCCATTGGCAGCTGAAAAAGATAGGCAAGACTAAAGATAAAAATGCTGACTGATTACTAACTGACTTGGATAACGCGTCTCTATTATAAGGACATCTATTTATACATTGTTTCAATTGGGGGAGCAAGTTGACCCTTTAGTGGTCGACTGCTATAATAATAGACAGTATTAAATGCCCAAAACGACTCTATTTAATATCACATGACAACACATAAGCCAAGGGATGGCTCTGCTTAACATTTTGTGATAGCACATATGCCAAAGAATGGTCTCGTAATAGCTCATGGAAGTGCACAGAGCATCTGCCAGGTTTCACGGCGTCGATACTTCCTGAGGTCGTTCAAACACTAATCTTCTTTGACATGGGCAGAGAGGGATGTGCTATCGAGCTGAGCGTATAGGGGAGGGAATCTACCAGAAAACTAGCTCACGCGTCATAAGGGCCATGTCCCAAATAGAATCCATGTGACGGTTTGTCTTTTAACGGCCTGGGAATATCTCAACCAACAAACTCACGGGTTGAATGCAGGTCTGAATGGCGGGATGAATGTAGCTGAACATTTACACCGTAGATACACACCTAAGTGAATGTTCGTTTGAGAGCCAGAACCTATAAAATGAAATATACTTGTCAAGCAAGCAAAGAAATATCAATTAAATGTCAATAAATCGCAAAATGACTATTTTAACCCAAAATACATGTGATGTGTAAATGTATGCATACCTGGTCTATTTAACGGTCTGAATGGCAAACAGAGTGACTTATTACATCAAAAATGATGAAAGTAATGCCAATCAGAGTGTATTTGATATTCAAAAATGGTGACAAAAATGGACACCAACATTCCCCCAAACCAGAGATATGCCAGGTCCCACTAAGCAAATAGAACAAAATTTAGGAAGAAGGCTGAGTTGCAGTAGCAGCTGCCTTCGACTTAGATGAGGAAGTGGATTTAGCTTTCAAATTTTGGAGCTAGTCCTTCAAATTTTCATACTTCAAATGGAGAGAGAGGTTGGAAGTAGTTTCGGCTTCATTTAAATTTTCCACACACTTTAACTGGAAACGCAAATCCTTGTTCTCTTGATGAAGCCCATAAATGATCTCTCCATACCTCTCATTCTAGCTCTTAAGATCTGCTACGTCCTAGTTTAGTCTATCCATAGTCTGTTGGAGTGGAACAAAGACTTCTATTAAAGAAACAGGGTCCTTCTTTGGGCTTGACCCCTTTAGAGGTAGTTCGGGATCATCAGATGTAATGTGTGCCTCGAGGGCCTTATCCTCGGTATGTGCAGAGACAGGTTCCTATTAACACCCAAAAAATGCTCACTACCTCATCTACCCCATTACATGACTAATTTGTCCATATATCCTACCATATTTGCCTCCAAAACCTTAAAATCCCATTAAAAATCCTACAAAAGGCCAAAAAACCATTAAAAAAGCCTCCAAAAGGCCAAAAAACCCTTTTTTCCCCCAAAATAATCCAAAATTCCTCCAAAATAGCAAAAACCCTCTAAAACGGGAATAAAAAATACAAAAAAGATGAAAAAGAGGGAAAAAGGAAGCAAAAACCCTATACAGCTGACCTAAACCATATGGTGCCCCAAACTATGGGTCAGCTCTCCACCACTAAAAACCTATAAATAGGTGATGGAGGCCCCTCATTTCATATCCACAGTCAACCACACCCTTACTCTGCCAAAATCACTCTTGAAACCCTAGCTCACCCTTGAGCTACTTTCACATTTGAGTGCCCCTTTGGCCCATTTCCAAATCCCTTTGGAGAAAGAGAAAGGAGCAAAACTAGAAGCTTGGAAGCAACTCTCTTGGACTGCTACAAAGGCTTCACCAAACTTCACATTGGAGGTATAATCAATACAAAAAACCCTTTTTATTATCTTGTCTTTTATGTTTTATGCACATGCTTAGAGTAGTTATTATTTTACTATACTGTCTTTCATTTACTGTTTTTCTGAAATGCTACTAAGGAGTCCCTTCTCCTTAGTAGGTGCTCATTTGCACAAGCTAGGGTGAAAAACCTAGCCATAGTTTTGGCGACTCCACTTGTGTTCCTTTGAATTTTTGGTTATAATTTTAAAGTTTTAAATGTTTTTAATTTTCTGCAATAGTGTTTCTGTTTTTTCCTTTCGGTTGTCCCTTTCGGCTGCTGTCAGCCATGTCTTTTGCCCCTCATAGTTGCGTTCCGACCGCGTCTTTCAGACATTTACTTGCGATCCGACCGCGGCTCTTAGATTGTTTCTGGCGATCTATCGGCAGTTTCCAGTCTGTTACCTGCGATCTGACCATGGCTATTAGCTTGTTTCGTGCAGTCCGACCGCTGTTGTTAACCCATTTTTCTGCGGGCCTGTTAACACCCAAAAAGTGCTCACTAGCTCATTCCCTTATTCACATGACCCATTTGTCCACTTTTCCACCATCTGAGCCTCTGAAACCAACAAAAGGTCACCAAAATACCTGAGTACACCCCTTTTTCCATTAAAAAAGATTATTTTTCTTAAAAAGCATAAAAAACCCTTAAAAAGGGTCCAAATTCCCAAAAATATTAAAAAGGGAATTAAAATATTAATTTTATTCAAAAAAAGAAAAAGGAGGGAAAAGTACCTAAACCATGTTGGTCAATACCATTTGGTTTCCACAAAACCACAAATGGTATTCCCCACCACCAAAACCTATAAAAAGGTGGTAGGGGCTCCTCATTTCACATCCATCCATTATCTCATCCTCATGCTGCCGAAATCTCCCTTGAGCATTTTTGGCCATTGTAAGCAACCTTGGAGAAGGAGACCTCTTGGAGCTTGGAGCTACTCATCTTGGGAGTTGCTCAACATCAACCTTCACCATTGAAGGTATTATCGCAAGCACTTGCTTTCCCCCCACTTTTCAATACAAATTCATTCTTTAATATTTTCTTGTTCTTGTTTTTTAAATGTTTACACTATTTGCTTAAATTATTGCATAGATCCATGATTAGTTTAGTTTAGATTAGTTTCTTGTTTAATTATATTGAAACTGCTGCTACTAGTTAGCAGGTGCCCATAGCACTAAGCCTGGTTGCAAAACCGGGCCAACAGTTTTTGGCGACTCCGTTGGGTTTTGAACAATAGATCTCTAGTTTTGCTTTTAATCTTAGTTTTTTATTAGTTTTTAGCCTTTAGATCCATAGATCTGCCATCTTAGACAGCAGATCCCCTGCTGCTCTAAGTTTTGGCCCCATCTATTGCCATTAACAGCCCGGAATTCTCAATTTTCGGGTTCGTTTTTCGGCTTCCGTGCACGGCTTTCGCCTCGCGGTTTTTAGCCTGACAGTCGCGCGGCTCATCGCAACTTTTGGCCTTTTTTCCGCGCGGTCCCCCGCGGCTTCGCGGACGTTTTGCGCGCTGAACATCGTGACTGCGCAGTGTTTTTTCCGCACGGTCCCCCGCGGTTTCGCGGCCTTTTTCCGCACTGCACATCGCGGCTTTGCGGATTTTTTCCACGTTGCACATCGCGACTGTGCGCCCAAATCCCGCGCGGTCCATCGCGACTGTGCGATAGAAACCCGTGCGGTCCATCGCGGCTTTTCTGTCAAAACCCGCGCTGCTGATTTTTTCATTCGGCCATTCCGATTTAAAAAATTAATTTTTACTGTACTTTCTGCCCACATAGCACATTTTTACAGTATAAAATTCTGCATATTTTACAGCCATAGAAAAAATTTTACTATTCAAATGCACATCTAGAAGTCTTTTTAAAAATTTTCAAAAAGTGAAAGAAAGACTTATTTTGCAGTTTATCTAGGTTAAAAAATTTTCCTGTTTACTTCTTTAGAATCTTGCCCTTAGCAATTTCCTTAAAAAAAGAAATCCATTTATTTCTTTTAGAAGTCTATTATTCGCTTTTATAATTCAAAAGATCCTTTGTTTTTTGAGTTGATTTTTGCAAAGCATTTAAATTCCCTTTATTGAAAAAAGTCATAAATATTTGCTTTTTTATTTTCGAAAGATCCTTTGTTTTTTGAAAATTTCCTGTAAAGCATTTACTTTTTTCAAGTTCAGTTTACAATACCACACGTGCACTCACTCGATCACTTAATTGAACTGAGCCTTAAAACGTACCCTAATTTCAACACACTTTTAACCCCACTTGGGGAACACTAAAAGAACTTTTGTAGCTAGGTAGTATTGGGGGGATAGGTGTTCCAATAACACCCCTCAGTTATTACATCTGACACATAGAAGTTGTCCAATTAGGGAGCTAAGATCTCTTAGTACTTTTTGGCGCGGTCACAACCGGTTTGTGGGAAGGCCTCTCCCCTAGGAGGGTTGAAGTCGCGAGGATGGTTCCGGAAGCCTGAGTGGAATACCGAAATCCATTCAGTAACCGAAGGGCTACCATTCACAGTTCTCGGGATATCCCTGTATTGAGATATTGCGATCAAAGGACCAAACGGCAGATTTACCTTTTCTCGATGCGTCATGAACGGAGTATCCTAGTAGCCTTTCTTTAGGATTGATTACCCGGTGTCCCTCCCGGTAGGGGGATATCTAGCCGTTGTCTCAACACTCATATTGTCTGACTTGGATTTCATCACCTTGCAGAGGATATCGTTTGTTTGAGTCACAATAATCTTAGTTAGGTGTTTGCATGATTCAACCCACCTTTGGTCTAGTTACGCCTATTTTTTCTAGAAGTCGTCTGCATGTTGTTACTCTGACCATTTGTTGCATTCCTCCACTTATTGTAGCACAACTGCTAGAATAAGTGCCCTTTTTTGAGGTTGATTTTTTGGCCTGAGAGCCTTCTTTTTCACTCCCCTTCTTTCACCCTTGGTTGCATTAGGGTTTTGAGTTTTTTATATATATCACCACCTGATACTTAAACAGATTTTTTACACAAAAACTTGATTCTCACCATTGAGAATTTTAGACCCTCTCGTCGTCTTCAGGGTGAACTCCCAGAGTTTAGTCTTCTTGGCTCTCCACGTCACCAACGTAGAGCCTTATCCCTTGATTCGACACATCGTCGGTCAACCAGACGGTCATCCGATTCTGACACGCCTCAATTTACATCTGATTCTGAGGCAGAATCCAAAAACTACGTTCTATTACCACCACCCACCATTATGGCCGGAACACCATTTCACCCACTATTTACCAGCACCATAGGCGAGACATCCACAGACCCTTCTGTGGCCGTGCCATCCATGGCAACCACCACCCCCCTGGGTATTCCCAACATGGGCAACACTCCACATTTAGGAATGCCCAACACAGGGCCACCACCTGTTATGGGTATGCCCAACATAGGGGTCACACCCCCTCTGGTTTCCACAAACCCTATCCCAGGAATCCCTACTGCTATTCCTAACCCAAGTGTAACCCATGTTGCACTTGGAGGCGCTGGCCCATACCAGACTACACCTATTGGAGGGCACACACCCTCCATACCTAGCATACCTTTAGGTGCTACTGGACCCCTACATCATACCACAATGACTAGGCAGGTCTCAGTTCCAGTCTCCACATCTGCTAGCTTACCATACATGGCGAGTCTGAACCTGCCAGACTTAGCTAGGCTCACCAATGACCCAATTAGACACAATCCTGCGTGGCCTCACATGCCCACCAAACTCCCCTCTGACATCCCTAAGTTTGAGGGCAAGGCAGGTGAAGACCCCCAGAACCATATCATGTCCTTCCATTTATGGTGTTCCTCCAACTCCATAGTAGACGACTCTATCCGCCTCCGTCTTTTACAGTGCACCTTCACTGGCTCTGCAGCTAAGTGGTATATCGAGCAACCCCATGGGACGCATGCCACCTTTACCTCCCTTGCCTCGACTTTCTTGCAATTCTTCCAATTACCTGTCCGCTATGATGCGGGAGTCGAGATCCCACTGTCTTGCAGACAAACCACGGCCACCCACATCACTGACCACTTTCATGAGTGCTGCCGACGCCGAATCCTCTGCAAAATTAAGTTAGACGACCGTATCTTCTTAGATTGGTTTCTAAAATCCCTCCTCCCTCTCATTGCGAAGGATGTGGCATCCGAAAGACCCCAGTCTAAAGAAGAGGCCATCCTCAAAGCCCAACAGTTTGATCTCATTTACGCCCAGTCGGGTTATCTATACACAATCATACCTGACGCCCCACGAGGCGACTCTTCACGTAGTGACGCACCGGGGGCACCACATGCCACTGATGGCATCAGTGGCCAAATCACACCGCAACCTAAACCTTTCAGCATGGTGAGCACCACGCCCGCCCCAGACCTCTCTAGGGCTACATCCAGTTCCGGAGCGACAACTTCTTACACTCCACCAAACCAGACCCATCACATTCATGGACCCTCTTGTCCGCAACATTGCTATGGGCAAGCGCCATCAACATATGTACCTTCTACATACCATATCCAACCTATGACACAGAACCCCATTCAGTTCTCACCACAGCAGATGCAGTACCCACAGCAAGCTGCACCAGCTAATCCACCACATCCAATAGCTCAGGGGTACCAACAACCCCAACAAACAGCTGGACCACCTCCAGCTCCACCAACATATTATCCACCGCAACATGCTCCTGCACCTGCGGCTCCCCAGAATCCCCCCAATGCTCAAGGGCATGTGTATGCACAACAACATCAGCCCCAATACCAAAATAACCAACACAACTAGGGTGGGCAACCAAACCGCGGAAGAGGACGTAACCGTGGAAACAACCAAAACCTTAACCAAGCTCCACAACCTACCCATCCTCCGCAAAACAATAACGCAGCGCCTGCTCATCAGAATCCTGATCGGCCACCTAAGCAAGCCAAAAATGCTAATTTACGAACAAACCATCCTTGTTCTATTTGCGGTGTCTATGGCCACTATACCCACGCTTGCCCACATCTGGAGCGAGCTCGACAACTATGGACAGATGACGCCCATCGTCAAGGGCAGGCGGCTCCTCAGCCACCACCCAACCCTCCACCACCTCAACAACAACCTTTGGTGCTACAAAACCCTTTTCCAACACAAGGAGTGGTAAACACTCAGCCGTTAGCCCCCCCACAGGGCAACGTGCAACCACAACAAATCACTTACGCCGCTCCTGATCAACCCATGTTTGATTCAGGCACTCACCACTTATTCATGATGTCCACTGTCGACGTCAATATCCAAACCCGTCGGAACCAGTATGGCCCTACCTCCGAAGCCCCCCCCGCCGATAAGGATACTAACACTCATCCCACCGATCAGACGTTGCGGATATCACCTCTTCCACTCGATGGCGCATCTAAAGCACCTCGTTTCCCACTCCGCCGTATCAACAACAACCCCAATGCACGGGCTGCGTCAAATTACAACATCGTAGATGACCTAGCTCAATCTCCCGCAGCCATGTCTGCGTTAGAAGTCTTGAAAAACTGTCCTACGCAGCGCAAGACTTTACTTTCCGCCATTGGAGCGATTGACCCAAATGATTCGAAATTGATGACCTTTGATTTGGACCATTCCGAACCACGTCTGCCTTCCACCATAGAAGTCCAAGTTTCTGTTTCTATTCGGAATCTCGTCATCCATCGGTGTATCATCGACGAGGGTGCCTCTACATGCGTCATGTCCACATTCGTTTGGCAGAAGTTGGGATCCCCTACTCTCCAACAATCCACCACTGCATTGCGGGCCTACGACGGCCGGTCAGCTCAACCTCAAGGTTTACTACCCAAGGTCCCCGTCCAATTAGGTGGGAAAACTGTGCTCATCGACATAGAGGTCATTAATGCCCAGCTCGATTATAACCTTTTACTTGGCCGCAGTTACATGTACGCCATGAAAGCGGTAGCCTCATCCATTTTTCGCACCATGATGTTCCCCCACGAGGGACGCGTGGTCAAAATTGACCAACTCACCTACTATGATCCCAATGCCCCTGCAGCACCTGAAAATGTTCTCCCCATGGTCGAACAACCCACTTCTAGTGCAACTACCTCCTTTGTTTCTTCTGTGGGACCCGGACTTTACTCAGATACACCAATGACCTCTACATTCCAGGCCATTCCACCACCATCACCAGAGACCCACATCGCAAACCTCTGTACTCTTTCACAGAATACACAAGCACCTGTTAGTCAACCACCATTGGTCCCTAGTCACATCGGTGTTACACCCATCCACACCATCCCCTTTCTATTTCCTCCTTCGGGTGTAGTAAGCGCCCCGGTTATGGCTACCCTTAGTCTACCCAGGTTAACATTGGGATTACCCTTGTGGTATATTTCGCCTCCCATTCCACCGCCGACACCAAATGTCATCCTCCAACCGGTACAACCTATTGTTACCACTACTCAACCTCCTCCTAGTGTCACAATCCCTTCGTCGTCGACAAAACCATCTCCTGGTCTCACGATCCCTTCGTCGTCAACGAATCCTCCTCCTCTTGTCAAGCCCACTAGGGGCAGAGGTCCACAACCATACACTGCTATACCACCCCCTAAGGCAGTCAAACCCCCACCAGTATTTCGAGCTCCTCCTAAATGCTCTTTGTACGACGAGATAGGCCATCCAACTCATCAATGCCCACAGCTACCAGCACTCCAAGAGCATATGAATATGTTGGACGATGACACCGGCATCCCAGTTGTTAGACTTGAGCCACCTCCTCAGCCTCGCGACAGATCACTGCGCACCAACCATCCTTGTGCCATATGCAGTGTTTATGGCCACTACTCTCACCATTGTCCTGACCTCCCTGACTATAGAGCAGCATTGTACGAGTTAAACAACGTCGATTTGGAGATATCTCCTCCCCTCATCGAGGAGATCTACCCCCCGCCATCATCCTCGTCGGAAGAAGTCAATACCATATATATGATTTCAACAACTTTCAAACCAGAACCCCTTGATTTATGGTCTGACTACTTCAATACTGATGAGCAAATTTTGGAGATACTCACTGCACCCGACTACCCTTGGGATGATATGCATCATCGCTCATATTTCCTCCCGGAAACATCTACATCCACCGCGTCCAACCAGCTATCAGTCGAATCGAAAGATTTCATACCCACTAAGGTCGATTGGTTAAAGGACCCCATCCCAGCACCGGATGCCTTTGAAGAAGGGAACATGTCCAACATTTCCCCCACTATATAGATAGATATTTCCACAACACCCGGGAAACCTGAGCTCATATCGCTGGGCGCATCTTGCACTCAAGCAGAAACTCAGGCGTACAAAAAGCTCTTTCAAGAGTTCCGTGATGTCTTTGCCTGGTCCTACACCAAGATGCCTGGTCTTGACCCCGCTATCATAGATCACCACCTTGACACCTCTGAGTCAAGGAGCAAGGTAGATTACCTCGACCCTGGGATAGGGGGCATGCTCAATCACTTTGACCCTACCCCATCACATTTATCTCAGCATGACAATGAACCCATCATTCAAACCAACACATATGTGATCCACAATCACAAACCCTATGCACATAGCATGGGGGCAGGTCATTAACCCTGCTCACTTTTTCACACTTGTGATCTCAACCATTTTTTGAGGTCACATATCACTTGTATACTTAATTTTATACACCTAGTAATTTCCTTTAACCATTCCGGAGTCCTTATGACCTCCGTATTTCACACCATTTGCACCACCGGATTCATATTTCTGTGCTCGTGATGATGCTTGAGATCATTTCTCGCTCTCACCAGGACCAATATCAACATTATGTCCCGACACCTTGTCGCCCCGGTTTACGTGCCACATCGGCCATAGCCCATTTTTGATATACTTTATATCATCGGATTCATTTTTCCGATCCCGTGATGATGCTTGAGATCATTTCTCACTCTCACACCTAGATTTTTTGGGCATTTTTCCATGCACCCCTTGTTGTCTCGGTTTGCGTGCCACATTGGCCGTCGTCCGTTTCGGACAAGTCTTATATCGCTGGATTCAGTTTTTCGTGCTTGTGATGATGCTTGAGATCATTTCTCGCTCTCACCTTTAGATTTTTCGGGCATTTTTTCCATGCCCCCTCGGCACCTCAATTTGCATGCCACATCGGCTGTCGTCCATTTTTGACGTGTCTTATATCGCCGGATTCAGTTTTCCACGCTTGTGATGATGCTTGAGATCATTTCTCGCTCTCACCTTTTGATTTTTCGGTCATTTTTCCCATGCCCCCTCGTCACCTCAGTTTGCGTGCCACATCGGCCGTTCTCCATTTTCGGACAAGTCTTATATCGCTGGATTCAGTTTTCTGCGCTTGTGATGATGCTTGAGATCATTTCTCGCTCTCACCTTTAGATTTTTCGGGCATTTTTCCCATGCCCCCTCGGCACCTGGATTTGCATGCCACATCGACCGTCGTCCATTTTTGACGTGTCTTATATCGCCAGATTCAATTTTCCACGCTCGTGATGATGCTTGAGATCATTTCTCGCTCTCACCTTTAGATTTTTTGGGCATGTTTCCCATGCCCCCTCGTCACCTCGGTTTGCGTGCCACATCGGCCGTTCTCCATTTTCGACGTGTCTTATATTGCCAGATTCAGTTTTCCGCGCTTGTGATGATGCTTGAGATCATTTCTCGCTCTCACCTTTAGATTTTTTGGGCATTTTTCCCACGCCCTCTCATTGCCTCGGTTTACGCGCCACATTGGTTGTAGCCTCCTTTTGACAATCTGTATGTCCCCGGATCCAGTATCCCGCACACATGATGACGCTTGAGACCTTTTTCTCGCTCCCATCTATCCATTTTTGTTCGGAATAATTTTATCCCTTTTTCGGGCCGAGCAATCCCTTTTTATGAAAAAGGCACTTAGGGAGTTTCTGTTAAGCTCTTTTCTGACTCCTAAAACAATGAAAAGATCGCCGAGCAATCTTGCTTCCTTTCATGCTCGCTAAACGTATCAGAAAGGGCATCTACCTGGTATAAGTTTACCCATTTTTCGGACCTTGTAGACTAATTACGAAAAAGGTATACTCTAGTCACATCGACTAGAAGAGTTCTCCATCCGCATCATTTTATGCTTTTTCGGGCCTTGGAGACTAAAACTTACGAAAAAGAAACACCAATAGAGTCCACTTACCGTTTTCAGACTCTCTAAACATGAAAGAAACCATGAGCATGAGCCGTCCTGGGCTCACAAAATCCATAGGAACGTACCATTTTAGAGCACACTTTTATCCCTTCTTGGAGCTCATTAAAACTACGAAGAAGGAATCAATGGTGCCTCTTGGCGCCACAACAGATCATGTCTACTCACATGGAAGCTTCCCCATTTTGGTCACCTTTGTTCAGAGTATTCTGCAGTATGTCACCCTAAAACTCCCTCGACAGCTACCATCAGCTTCCTCCCCCCCCAGAGTCAATATATACCATTCAGTCAAAGCAATGATCCCCACACCTACAAGTTAGTTCCCTATGCTTCCAGGTCAACCATGTCATCATGCTCTGAACAAAGGAAGTTTGAGTCTACCCATTTTTTGACCCAGTTATTTCCCATTCCAACAAGTATGTCAGTCCTACCATCAGTACTACAAACACTTCAGTTTTACACCTCGTGCTCCTATCAAGGAAACATCATTGCCTTGTTAGTTGCTGGTCTCCGTCTGTCGACGACAACCACATTGATTCCAGAGGATAGACCTAGAGGCCCCTGTGTCTTGGACTCATCACCATTTATGATGAGTGCCTACGAATCATTTCGAGAGGAATCTTCAGTGCCTCTCCAAATGGTTGTTTCTCGCATGCTCGACTTCAACACCTTGATCGCATTGTTGAGACTCGCACAGGGTATTCGTCCATTTCACTTATTAGTCGAAGACCCCGGATACCTCCTGACTCCTCCACATTTGAGAGTCTTCCTATGGATAACACCAGTTACACTTTTTCTATAGATATCCGGGTTGCGCATGGTAACAGTATTCAGATGTACCCCAGTTTCATACTCCCTTGAGTATACAGTTACATTAATTCTCAGAGATGACTCATAGTCTTTGAGTCCCTACAGATGTTGGACACCTTCAATTTCAGTAGTTCACAAGTTATTCAAGTGTATCAGTTATTGAGATCAGTTATGATCAAGAGTATATCCCAAAATAATGTCCACCTTGGACCATTATGATATACCAGTAGATTCTTTATGTATAGATCCCCCTTCTTGGGACTAATTGTTATGTATATGTCTTGATACGAGCATGGGAAAGCCCGCCTCGTCCATTATCAAAGATTATACCTCATTCATATTGAGGCCATGTAATATGTTTTGTTTTTGCAGCTTCCAAGGGCCGTGGCTCCAGTCTCCAACCGGTCTCTTCTCTCCCCTAAAACCCCAGAAAAAGACAAATGAACTATGATGTCTATCGGCCATACGATGAGCTCCTACCCTCACACATCAGGGGGGCAATCTGTTAACACCCAAAAGTGCTCACTAGCTCATTCCCTTATTCACATGACCCATTTGTCCACTTTTCCACCATCTGAGCTTCTGAAACCAACAAAAGGTCACCAAAAGACCTGAGTACACCCCTTTTTCCATTAAAAAAGATTATTTTTCCTAAAAAGCATAAAAAACCCTCAAAAAGGGTCCAAATTCCCAAAAATATTAAAAAGGGAATTAAAATATTAATTTTATTCAAAAAGGAAAAAGGAGGGAAAAGTACCTAAACCATGTTGGTCAATACCATTTGGTTTCCACAAAACCACAAATGGTATTCCCCCACCACCAAAACCTATAAAAAGGTGGTAGGGGCTCCTCATTTCACATCCATCCATTATCTCATCCTCATGCTGCCGAAATCTCCCTTGAGCATTTTGGCCATTGTAAGCAACCTTGGAGAAGGAGACCTCTTGGAGCTTGGAGCTACTCATCTTGGGAGTTTCTCAACATCAACCTTCACCATTGAAGGTATTATCGCAAGCACTTGCTTGCCCCCCACTTTTCAATACAAATTCATTCTTTAATATTTTCTTGTTCTTGTTTTTTAAATATTTACACTATTTGCTTAAATTATTGCATAGATCCATGATTAGTTTAGTTTAGATTAGTTTCTTGTTTAATTATATTGAAACTACTGCTACTAGTTAGCAGGTGCCCATAGCACTAATCCTGGTTGCAAAACCGGGCCAACAAGGCCGCTTGCAGCTTTCAGCCATTTTACTGCAACCCGTTTGCGTCTTTCGGCCTTTTTCCTACGTTCCGCTTGCAGCTTTCAACCATTTTCCTGCAACCCGCCTACGTCTTTCGGCCTTTTTCCTGCATCCCGCATGTGGATTTCAACCATTTTCCTGCAACCCGCTTGTGTCTTTCGGCCTTTTTCCCACGTCCTGCTTGCGACTTTCAGCCATTTTCCTACAACCCACATGCGACTTTCGACCTTTTTCCCATGGTCTGCCTGCGTCTTTCAGCCAAAATCTTGCAACCCGTCCGCAACTATTGCGCTATTTCCCGCAGTCCGACCGCTCAGATTTGCCACTGACCCGCGGTCGGTTTTCTGCACTTTTTTTCACTGTTTTGAACCCAGCACTTTGCTGCAAAATTTTCTGCACCTGCACAGTCATTTGTCCTATCTGCAGCCATACTTCCCTATAGCCTTTTTTCTGCAGCATTATTTCTATTCCATTTACAGAATATTTAAAAAAAAAAAATTCAACATTTTAATTGAAAAGAGAAAATCTTTGCATTTCAAAGTTTAAATTCTGTATTGTTAGTTAGAAAGTTGCTCACCCTGTGGCACTTTTACTTGGGTTCATCATCTCACACGCACACACACTCTGTCACCTAATTCAAGTGAGCCCTAAAATACTACTTAACACAACCAACATTCTAACCCCACTTGGGGAACACATAAGAATTTTTGTAGTTAGGTAGGATCGAGGGAATAGGCATCCAAATAACACCCCTCGGTTTCTTACACTTGAGACATAGTTGTTGTCCATTAGGGAACCAAAATCCCCTAGTATTTTTTGACACGGTTTAAAACCAATTTATTAGGAAGGCCTCTCTCCTAGGAGGGTTGAAGTCGCCAGACTGGTTCCGGAAGCCTGAGTGAATACCGCAATCCATTCAGTAACCGAAGGATACCTTTCGCAGTTCTCGTTGTATCACCCGTATGGGGATACAGCGGCAATAGAACCAAACAACAGATTCACCCAACCAAACGTGTCATGAACGGGGTATCTTAGTTGCTTTTCTTCTAGGATTGACTACCCGGTGTCCCTCCTGGTAGGGGGATATCTTTAGTCACTTGTCTCTACTATCCATATTGTCTAACTTGGATTTCATCACCTTGCAGAGGATTTGTCTAGTTGAGTCAAAATATTTTTTAGCTAGGTGTTTGCATGCTCCCTTACCTCCTTTTGGTCTAGCGAGTCCACTATTTTAATTTTTTAGGAAACCTGTTGCTTGTTGGTATTCTGACCATTTCTGTTGATACTCCACTTATTGTAGCACAGCTGTTACAGTAAGTGTTTTGAGTTGGTTGTTGGCCTGAGTGCCATATTTTTTGAGCTCTCCTTCTGCACACTCGGTTGCATTAGGGTTTTTGAGTTGTTTTTCACTCAACACAACCCCCAGATATTTAACACCATCTATCACCATTGAGTCCCCGAGACATTCTCGACGCCTCCGGGGTGAGCCCCCACAGCATGGTTCACTTGACATCACCCGTCATAGACATAGATATTCATCACTTGATACCACTCATCATAGATCTCTAGCTTTGTCACTTGACTCCACTCGTCAATGACATAGAACTCCGTCACCCGATCTTGATGCCCCCTATTTTACCTCTGATTATGAGGCAGAGTTTGAGAACCTTACTTACACTGCACCAACTAGCCCCATGGATGAATGACTTCCACCCCTTTCTTTGTAGGGACCATTGGTGGAGCATCCACCACCACACCCGCTACCCACACTTGTTTTGGGTATGCCCTCGATGGGGCCCACATATACCATTCCAATCACTGTACCCATTCCAGTAGCTGGCATACCTATTGCCACTCCATCAGTGACTCACACTACCCTTGGCGGTGTAGGACTGTCCCATACCACTTTCGTTCCTCCACTTGGGGGCAACATCCCAAACCCAGCCCCTCCACTTGGGGGCATTGGCCTCAACATGGTCACACCCACTAGTATGTCACATCCTTCTACTAGTTTGCCATTCATGACTAGTCTCAACCTTCCTAACCTAGCTAGACTGACTAATGATCCATCAGACACGACCCTGCGTGGCCTCATATTCCCACCAAGCTCCCCTACGACATCCCTAAGTTTGAGGGCAAGGCAGGTGAGGACCCCTAGAACCATATTATGTCCTTCCATCTATGGTGTTCCTCCAAATCCATAGTGGACGACTCTGTCCGCCTCCGTTTGTTACAGCGCACCCTCACTAGCTCTGCAGCTAAGTGGTACATCGAGCAGCCCCATGGGACCCATGCCACCTTTAATTCCCTTGCCTCGAATTTCCTGCAGTTCTTTCAGTTACCTATCCACTATGACGCGGGAGTTGAGATCCTACTGTCTTGCAGACAGAACATGGCTACCCACATCACTAACCACATTCATGAGTGGCGTCGACACCGCAGCCTCTGCAAAATCAAGTTAGATGACCGTATCTTCTTAGATTGGTTTCTAAAATCTTTCCTTCCTGTCATTGCCTAGGATGTGGCATCCGAACGACCCCAGTCTAAAGAAGAGGCCATCCTCAAAGCTTAGCAATTTGACCTTATTTACGCCTAGTCGAGTTATCTGTATTCCATCATACCTGACGCCCCTCGTGGCGTTTCCTCCCAACACGATGCGCCGGGGGCATCCCATGCCACAGAGGGCATCACTGGTCGTGTTGCCTCGCATCCCCAACCCTTTTGCCATAACACATCCTAGCCATGGACCCGACCTTTCGCGGGCTACATCTCAATCTAGAGAAACCAATTCGTATGCTCCCATGGCACATCACCACCATGCCCATGGACCCTCCTGTCCACCTCAGTGCTTTGGTCATGCATCCCCTACTTATGCCCCCCCAGTCGCACCTCAGCCATATTACCACCCACAGGCTGCACCAGCTCCTGTGTCCTCTCAAGCCCAACCTGCTTATTACCCGCCACAGGCAGTCCCTGCAAAAAACCCACAACCCATTCAGCAGACGTAACAGCAACCCCACAAGATTCAGCACCTGCACAACCTCCACCTACTTATTATCCACTGTAGCCATCTCCCGCACCTGCACAACCCCAGAACCCACCTACTGCCCAAGGGCAAGTATACGCCCAACAGAATCCGCAGCAGAACCAAAAAAACCAACGCCAACAGGGCCAGCAAAACCATGGCAAAGGCCGTAACCGTGGGAACAACCCCCCTCCAAACCAAGGCGATCAACCTCCCAATCCCCCAAACAACAATAACACGACACCTGCCAACCAGAACCCTAATCGGCCGCCCAAGTAGGCCAAAAATCGTAATTTGTGAACAAACCATCCTTGTTCTATTTGTGGGGTCTATGGCCACTACACACATGCTTTCCCACATTTGGAGCGAGCTCGGCAACTCTGGACTGATGATGCCCATCCCCGAGGGCACGCAGCTCCTCAGGTTCCACCCAACCCCCCACCACCTCAGCATCAACCTTTGGTGCTGCAAAACCCCTTACCAACCCAAGGCGTAGTGAACACTCAGCCGTTGGCTCCCCTCAAGGCAACGTTCCACCACAACAACAGATCACTTATGCCGCTCCTGATCAACCCATGTTAGACTCAGGTACCCACCACTTGTTAATGATGTCATCCGCCGATGTCAACCTCCAAACCCGTCGGAACCAATACGACTCCACCCTTGAAGCCTCTCCCGCTCACAAAAACACTAACACTCATCCCACTGATCAGACGTTACATATACCTTCGGCTCCACTAGATGGAGCCTCCAAAGCACCTCGCTTCCCACTTCATCGCATCAACAATAATCCCAATGCTTGCGCTGCGTCAAATTACAACATTGTAGATGACTTAGCCCAGTCTCCTGCAACCATGTCTACATTAGAAGTCTTAAAAAACTGTCCTTCACAGCGCAATACTTTGCTTTCCGCGATTGGTGCTATTGACCCAAATTATTCACGACTAATGGCCTTCGATTTGGACTAGTCCAAACCACGCTTTCCTTCCACTTTAGCGTTCCAAGTTTCTGTTTTCATTCAGAATCTTGTCATCCATTGGTGCATTATCGATGAAGGTGCCTCTACATGCGTTATGTCCACATTCGTTTGGCAAAAGTTGGGATCCCCTACTCTCCAGCAGTCCACCACTACGTTGCGAGCCTACGACGGTCATTCGGCTCAACCCCAAGGTCTCTTAGCTAATTTCCCCGTCCAGTTGGATGGTAAAACCGTGCTCATTGACATAGAGGTCATCAATGCCCAACTTGATTATAACCTCTTACTTGGCCGCAGCTACATGTATGCCATGCGGGAAGTTGCCTCATTCATTTTTTGTACCATGATGTTCCCCCATGATGGACGCGTGGTCAAGGTTGACCAACTCACCTATTACGATCCCAATGCCCCCGCTGCACCCAAAAATGTTCTCCCCATGGTTGAACAACCTATTTGTGGTGCAACTACCTCGTTTGTTTCCTCCGTGGGACCCGGAGTTTACTCAGTTACGCCGATGACCTCAACATTCCAATCCATTCCACCGCAGTCACCCACGACCGAAGTATCTGACCTATGTACCCTTTCCCACAATACACAAACACCCAACAATCAACCGCCCTTGTTACCCAAACCACCATTGGTACCTAGTCACATTGGTGTTACACCCATCCACACAATCCCCTTCCTATTCCCTCCCTCGGGCGTAGTAAGCGCCTCGGTTATGGCTACTCTTAGCCTCCCCGGGTTAACCTTGGGATTACCCGTGTGGTATATTTTGCCTTGCGTTCCCCCCGCCGACACCAAATTTCACCCTACAACTGGTGCAACCCATTGCCACTACTAGTCAACCACCTCCCAGTGTCACTACCCCTTTGTCATCTACGAATCCCCCCCCTCTTATCAAGCACACTGGGGGTAGAGGCCCACAACCATACACCTGCTGTACCCTCGCCCAAAACAGTTAAGCCCCCCCGCCCCCCCCCCCCGTGTTTCGTGCTCCCTCCAAATTCTCGTTCTGTGATGAGTTAGGCCATCCGACTCATCAATGTCCACAATTACCTGCATTACATGAATACATGCAAATGCTTGACAACGACCCCAATATCTGGGTTGTCGAACTCGATCCAACCCCTAAGCCTCGTGATAAATCACTGCGTACCAACCACCCTTGTGCAATATGCGGTATTTATGGCCATTACTCACATCACTGTCCTGATCTCCCAGATTACAGAGTAGCTCTCTACGAGATGAATAATTTGGACCTTGAGATGGAACCCCCCACAATTGAGGAGATCCACCCCCCCATATCACCCTCACCCGGAGAGATTAACACCATTTATATGATCTCTTCGACTACCACTCCCTCATCAACCGATTTGACAACTCAAAGTTTCCGCAATGATGAGGAGATTCTAGAGGCTCTCACTGCCTCGGATTATCCCTGGGAAGACATGCACCATCGTTCCTATTTTCTCCCAGAAGAGTCATCCTCCACCACAGCCACCCAATTTGTGGTTGAGTGCAAAGATTTCCTTCCCACCAAAGTCGACTGGTTTAAGGATCCTATTCCCGCTCTTGATGCTTTTGAGGAAGGTAACATGACCAACATCTCACCCACAATCCACATTGATATCTCTGCCCCAGCCGGTGCTCCTGAAATCATTACTTTAGGAGCCTCCTGCACTAAGTATGAGATCGGAGAGTTCAAACAACTTTTCCAAGAGTTCCGCGATGTCTTTGCTTGGTCCTATACCGAAATGCTTGGTCTTGACCCCGCTATCATAGAGCACCACATTGACACCTATGAGATAGGGGAATAATAGATTACCTTGACCTTGGGATAGGGGGCATGATCAATCAATTTTGAACCTTCCCCATCACATCTATCTCAACACGTCAGTGACCCCCTTGTTCAAACCAACACATATGTGATCCATAATCACAAACCCTATGCACATAGCATGGGAGCAGGTCATTAACCCTGCTCACTTTTTTACATGCGTGATCTCAACCATTTTTGAGGTCACATATCACTTGTAGATTTGATTTGATTTGATACACCTAGTATTCTTCCCCCGCGGGTCATCATTTCTCCCCACCACTGCCTCCTTGGCTTGGTGGGCTCACCTTTATTTGTAACCATTTTTTAACCTAGTTTATTTCCTTTGACCATTCTGGAGTTCTTATGACCTCCATTTTTTGCACCATTTGCACGACGGATTCATATTTCCTTGCCCATGATGATGCTTGATGATGCTTGAGATCATTTCTTGCTCTCACCAGGAACAATTTCAACGTTGTTTCTCGACACCTCTCGTCGCCTCGGTTTGCATGCCACATTGGCCTTAGCCCGTTTTTTATATACTGTATATCATCGGATTCATTTTTCTGAGCTCGTGATGATGCTTGAGATCATTTCTCACTCTCACACCCATATTTTTGGGTATTTTTTCCCAAAACACCCCCCGTCACCTCGGTTTGCATGCCACTTCATCCGTTCTCCGTTTTTGACACTTTTTATATCGTTGGATTCATTTTTCTGAGCTTGTGATGATGCTTGAAGTCATTTCTCGCTCTCACCAGGTCCAGTTTCAACATTGTGTCCTGACACCTTGCTGCCTCGGTTTCTGCGCCACATTGACCGCCATCGGATTGTTCCACCTTTTTACATGATCCATTCACCCCTTTCATACTGCAATTATTTTGTTATTTTTCCACCATTCATTATCCCGCAAGGAGGCCCACCAATGTTCCCCCCTACCTTCGTTCTTGGTCATCATTAATGTTCCTTGATTGAGCACTTCCTCCTTGCCTGACCATTCATTTTGTTCAGTGAAATTATATCCCTTTTTCGGGACGGACAAGTCCTTTACGAAAAAGGCACTTAGGGAGTTTCTGTTAAGCTCTTTTCGGACTCCTAAAACAATGAAAAGATCGCCGAGCAATCTTTCTTCCTTTCATGCTTGTTAAAGTACCTGAAAGGGCGTCTATCTGGTATAAGTTTAACCCTTTTCCGGACCTGGTAGACTAATTACAAAAAAGGAATACTCTAGTCACACCGGCTAGAAGAGTTCTTCATTACATCCTTTTATGCTTCTTTGGGACTTGGAGACTAACACACGAAAAAGCAACCCCCTGGAGTCTTCTTATTGCTTTCAAACTCTCTAAAATTGAAAGCAACCACGAGTATGAACTGTCATGGGCTCGTACAAATCCACACGACAGCACCATTCCATTATTTCAGAGTCTTCTTATCGCTTTCAGACTCCTTAAAATTGAAAGCAATCACGAGCATGAACTATCCTAAGCTCGTATACATCCATACGACTATACCATTTTAAACACACTTCTTCTAGTTCCTTAACCCATGAAGAAGTCCCCTGTGCCTCTTGGCACTATGATCGATCATCTCAGCAGCACCCCCAATCAGGTCTCCTTTGTTCAGAGTATTCTGCAGTCTCCTGCCATTTTACATCAACTTGAGTATCACTCACGCCAGTCACTATCCTTGATCCATTACAGCTATGATCCCTTTCCCACCAGTCAGTTTCATATGTTGCCCGATAATCCCCGCCATCATACTCTGAACAAAGGAAGTTTGAGTCCACCCACTCTACTTGCCTAGTTATCCCCCACAGTCTCACAGTCCTACCATCAGTGCTCTCACATTTCGATTTTCCACCTCGCACTCCTATCAAGGAAACGTCATTGCCTTGCTAGTTGCAGGTCTCCCTCTATCGACGATAGCCCCTCTATTCCAGAGGATAGACCCAGAGTTCCCTGCACCTTGGACCCATCACCATCTTTGGTGAGTGCCTATGGACCATTTTGAGAGGAGTCATCATTGCCTCTCTGAGTGGTTGTTTCTCACATGCTCGACTTCAACACCTTGATCACATCATTGAGAATCGCACAGGGTTTATATCCCTTCAGTTCTTGGTCGAAGACCTTGAATTTCCCTCGACTCTAGCACATTGGTGAGTCACTTCGGAACACCCAGTTTTATGTTCCCGTGGATGTCTAGGTTGCGTTCCAGTTATATGCTCCCTTGAGTACCCATTTCCATTCCAGTTCAGTGTACCATTGAGGATATGACTCCCCGTCATTATGATCCAGCAGCTCATCAGCTCCTCTGGTACCCCACTCAGCAACACCGTAGTGTTTTCCAGTGTACCAGTTCTTCAGCTCAGACATGGTTAGCCCAGCAGTATGTCCCAGATTTGTGTCCCCTCTGGACCCTTATGATGTACACAGTGGTTCTCTATGTATCCTACAGGTCCCCCTTCTTTCGGGCCTCACAGTTCTTTTTTAAGTATCTTGATACGAGCATGGGTATGCCTACCTCGTCCATATATTGAGATTCTTTCTCATTCATTATTTGAGGCCATGTATATGTCAGGTCCCCATATTTTGGACCCCATTCTTATTGTTGTTCTATATCTTGATACGAGCATGGGAATGCCCGCCTCGTCCATCTATTCAGATTATTCCTCATTCATTATTGAGGTCATGTACTTTCAGTTTTTGCAGTTTGTTTGGGACCATTGTTCTGGGCTCTAGTTCGTTTCTTCTCTTCTCCACACCCCAGGAAAACCATGAAAAACTTATGATGTCTATCGGCCATACGATGAGCTCCTGCCCTCACACATCAGGGGGCAATCTGTTAACACCCAAAAAGTGCTCACTACCTCATCTGCCCCATTACATGACTCATTTGTCCATATTTCCTACCATATTTGCCTCCAAAACCTTAAAATCCCATTAAAAAGCCTCCAAAAGGCCAAAAAACCTTTAAAAAAGCCTCCAAAAGGCCAAAAACCCATTAAAAAAGCCTCCAAAAGGCCAAAAAATCCCTTTTTCCCCCAAAATTCCTCCAAAATAGCAAAAACCCTCTAAAAAGGGAATAAAAAATACAAAACAGAGGAAAAAGAGGGAAAAAGGAAGCAAAAACCCTATACAGCTGACCTAAACCATATGGTGCCCAAAACCATGGGCCAGCTCTCCACCACTAAAAACCTATAAATAGGTTATGGAGGCCCCTCATTTCATATCCACAGTTAACCACACCCTTACTCTGCCAAAATCACTCTTGAAACCCTAGCTCACCCTTGAGCTACTTTCACATTTGAGTGCCCCTTTGGCCCATTTCCAAATCCCTTTGGAGAAACAGAAAGGAGCAAAAATGGAAGCTTGGAAGCAACCCTCTTGGACTATTGCAAAGGCTTCACCAACCTTCACATTGGAGGTATAATCAATACAAAAAACCCTTTTTATTATCTTGTCTTTTCTGTTTTATGCACATGTTTAGAATAGTTACTATTTTACTGTACTGTCTTTCATTTACTGTTTTTATGAACTGCTACTAAGGAGTCACTTCTCCTTAGTAGGTGCTCATTTGCACAAGCTAGGGTGAAAACCCTAGCTACAGTTCCAAGACAGGGTCTTCAAGTAAACTGGTTGATAGATTGGCCAACGCGGGGAGAGGGGACTCAAGGAAAGGGTCATTTGCTTGGTCGTCGAGATTGTCCGGGAGCATTGGCTCAATAAGTGACTGATTGATGGACTGAACAATGGTCTGTCGTCGGACTGGACGATGGTTGGGTCGACTGTCTGGTTGTGATTATCCCTTCTTGAATTCGTGGGTATGAGTGAAAAGAATGGAATTTCTGTGGTTGTATCTTCACAAACATGCTCAGGAGATGAGGTATGATCAAGGTGTATTTCTCTCAAGGCATCCTCGCTGAACCTTACAGACTTGACAACTTTTTCTTTTTGGGAAAAGTTTTGGCCCGACTTGTTTCCATAAGATAGGAAGCGATGACGTTTTCGAGAGGCAGGGGATTTAACAGTAGGATTTTTGACTAGGTGAGGGTTCAAGACTTCAAAAACAAAACGTTCCCAGGTTTTCCCCTTTTCTTCTAACTAATGGGTAATCAAGATTTTGATAAGGCATTGATGGTACAAACTACCAGCAGGGTTAACAGCATTATTTCTAACCTGACTAGACATTTTTTCTAGGCTTTTTAGGAAATAGAAGGGGAGGTTTAGGGCCTGATTATTAACGAAATGCACCAACAATCGGAAATGACAAGATTTAAAAACGGAAAACTTACCTTCACAAGTGATAAAATGGATGATAACCGTCAGTTGATAGAGGTATTCAGGCTTAACCCATTCCCCGTGAATCCCTTTTGCACCTTCAACATGCTAATATTTGTTCTTGAGGGAAAACTTATGGGTCGTTCATGGGAGAAACAGGTGTTTGTGCCAATGGGCACCTTCCCTGGGCAATTTCGTGGCCGAGGCTATGGATTCTTCTGTCACCGGAAAGGTGAGGTGGTTGACCTTGGCCATCTTACCATCAAACCATTTTTCAAATAGTAAGGATATTTCGTGGTCGTGACTGTCAAGGAGGCGAAGGAACGGATCCCATCCAGCACACAAAACTATCTCACAGCAAGCCTTAAACTCGTAAATGTAGAGGAGGTCCTACTTTTGCTAGGCTCATGATGGGTTGGAATTTTTGAACAGAGGTTGAAGGATGTGGCTGGGTAGAGGGAATGCATGAAATTGCAGTAGATAGGGTTTGATAAGTTCAGCGGGGATGAAGAATGAGCCAGGATTTACGCAAGGGGTAGGTTTAAAACAAGTTCCGTTTGCGCGATTGAACGATCATGGAGGGAGATCTGGCATGTACGAGTGATACGCTATTATTAAGATACCTTGAGTCATTTGCCACCTTAGAGCTATGTAATTATGAATTCATATGGTTTGTGATGTATTCAACCATGTCCAAAGTAAAAGTTTGGACATGTTGAACATAAATTTTATTTATGAGATGAAAGACATAATTACACATGAAAAACCATAAATGTTTTAGTGAATGAATGATACATGACATGATAACCCTTTTAAATGGAGGATAGGGATCATATGATAGCGCCCAAAATGTATGATTGACCAATTTATTTGATGAGTATGCAAAAGATGGTGTTTGATTCGATCCTTGTTATGATTAGTTACTTAGATATGTCACAAAAATAAAAAACCTTGGCATAATATAATTACAAACTATAGTTTCATTCAATACTCCCTTCAGCCTCATTCGTCAGCTTATTCAGATCGTCATTCGACCCTTCATTCAACCCTTCATACAGACCTTTGTAAAAAAACGTGTTTTGATGGATCTGACTGCTGTTGATTATGCAAAGAATTTTATGAACTTGTCGGCACACAAGAGATGTTGTAAATCTGCTTTTCTATAACTCCAAGTTGCGTTCTTTCTTATTTGTCAAGCTTCTTTCTGCTTTTTGCATTATCTTGAAAAACACCTATTATTCATCAGGGATACATAAACTTGTTCATCAATATTCAGAAAGTAAAAACAATTTTGAATCTCCCCCAAACCAAAAATATGGTGTGTCCTCAAGCCATCAAAGAAAAATTGATTAATATTCAAGTAATTTCAATTGAAAGCTTTGCCAATAGATCCTAGAAACACTGTAATAATGTTCTTAAGAAAATAAAATATTAACTAGTAAATGTAGATGATTCAGATATGTCAATTCATCCAAAAGATCACAACAGTGCTTAAGAAGACCATATGAAGAATGATAGTATAATTGATGTAAAGAAAATGCCATAAGAGAACTAGTCATGCATGACTCACTATAAAGATTTCTTTTCACCCAAAGAATATAAATAAGGTTCACTATAGAGTTTATGGGACTTCTATAGTTATGGGTCCCATTTCTAGGATAGACATATCCTAGGTAGTGTGTGAATTAGATGACAGGGTCCAAGTGCAACTTACAACTATTCTCTAATGACAGTATATATAATTGGCCCAAACATGTGTTTGTATACTCAAGGGTTTCTATGAGCTATGTGCATAGCGATGCATTAACCAAACCTCTTTTACCTGATATTGCCCCGCTGCCAACAGGCCTGTTCAGTACCCCAGCGGGTTTATCTTGGTACCATGCAAGCATAGCCCCACTGCCAGCAAGCCTGTTCAGTACCCCGATGGGTTTACATGCATTTACCGAGCTTCCTTGTTTAAGATTTTACTTAGCATGGACCCACTGCTAGCGAGCCTGTTCAGTACCCCAGTGGGTTTTCCTCGTATATATATATATATATATATATATATATATATATATATATATATATATATATATATATATATATATATATATATATTTTTTAAGGAAGTCGGTTGGCACTAGAGTGTGCTAAGCGTGCTAAACACATAATTCAAAATTTTAGAACAAACCTTATGAGTAAATTTATTTATAATGGCCAAAATTACAAATCATGTCAAAAGAGAATAACCTAAAGTTGTTTTTTGACCTCTTAGTCTATCTTCTTCATAAAAAAGTCAGAAATGTTCCCCACAAAAATATAAATATCATTCACTTTTGAGCTACCTTTTAAAAGTGCTTAAGAGACAAGTTTTGATAATGAGTCTAGGATGAGCTAGTAGTCCATAGGTGTAAGATAGATATTTTGAAAATCATAATGATAGGTCTTAAGCAACGGTTATAATGATAAATCAGAGATAGACATGTCTAAATCAAATACCATATGCAGAATTATAAAAGAAAGTGGTTAAAGATGATATAGGGAACATTTCAACTTTCATTATAAATTTTCAATTTTCAACAATAATCATAAGAGAAAGAGGATTATAATTATTTCTTTTTGGAGCACTTCCCTTTTCGGATAATATTACATGAGATGATTATGAGGTTCTTGTAATCATACTGCAAAATCACTTGTTAGATGATTCAAATTTATTCAAAACTAACATCTATGTACAAATAAAATATGAAAAAAAAGGAGAAAGAGTCTTCCTGTATTAATTGGAAAAATTTCATAAGCTGATCATAGCAATGGGTTTCCTGTAAAAAAAATGCCATTGGTCATTAGAAATTACTCTTATTATTGAAAAACATATTTACATATATACAAATGAAGATAACCCAAAATAACTCAAGGACCGGGAGAAAGAGGAATGATTTCCTGTTCTACCAGCTTCATCTCCTTTTGTTGGAAGGAATTATGCCCAAAATTTTGTTTAGATATCGGTTGATGGAAAATTCTATGTCTATTTTCATCAAGTGAGATTTGAGAATCATCTATTGTTTTAACTTATTCATTCTCTTCTTGGATAACAACTGATGACTTGGGCTGATCTTTCAGAACTCCTCCAAACCATAGTTGAATCTCATGTATTGGTGCGGTCAAAATGGCATATGATGGAAGGGGTAACAACCCAGTGTTATTAGAAATTTGGGTTGGTTTATTGTCAGAATTTGGTATCGATTGTGCTAGTAATATTATGGGACTTGGAGGATTCTTATTCTCGAAATGGTGAGGTTGATTTGGGATAGGGGGTAGTAAAGGAGGTACAAATACAGGAAGAAGTTGTTGGATATTAGGTGGATAAGGATAGTTAGGAATAAGAGGAGGTGGTTGAGCATAGGTTGGTTTTCTCCATCCATGCAGCCATTGCTGTTGTTGAGCTTTCTGAGGAGGGTACTGTGGTGGCCGATTTTTCCAATATAAGGTGTTCCATTGTTGAGGAGGTTGATAAGGATAGTAATAGGGTGGAATTTGTGATGGTCCTTCATGTGATGGTTGAGCACTAGTTTGCCAAGGCCTCCTAGATGGTCCACCAAAGTTTTCACTCTTGTATATGGTTTGGAATCTAGGAAACGATGGACAATTACCAGTTGGGTGTTTCTATGTACAAAGGTGACAAACTGGGACATTATTCCATGGACATCCTTTTTGAGGATGTTTAGTTCTACACCTAGGACAGAAAACACTCGTTGTTGCCCACTCCTCATCTTGCCTCTCTTTAGCTTGTAGTGTATCTAGTTGAGAACCTATTGCTTCGAGGATATTTGATTTAAAGTTTTCTAATAGGTTTTCCAACTCTACCCTTGTAACTCCACTAGAAACGGATGTGTTTTCTTTTAGGTTCCTAGCATAAAATTCTCGAGAGTGTCTTCCACTTTTCCCTCTACTCCTAGAGTAACTCCCACAAACACGTTATTCATTCTCCATGAATATTTGACAACCAGAGAGAGAATACCTAGGTGGTTCCTTCCTTGCTGAATATGGGATGTCCCAGTGTTCTGAATTTTATCCTTTTGAGATTCCTCTTGTCTAAGTTCAGTCTCTGTATGAGTTTGAGGTTTTCTTAGTGCACTTTCTTTATGAACAGACTTTTCTGATGTCCCTATGGTTTCCCCTAATTGGTCTCCAGAAAGGACTTCCTTAGCTTTCCGAATGGGACTATCCTCTTTGGGTGTCTTCCAATACCTTTATTTTAAGTTAGAAGTTGGGGTGGCACTCTCCCCGCATAGGTTAGTGGGAATTTTAGTAGGGATTTTTAGCTTTAGTAAATCTACCTTGTGAGTCTCTAAACCTATTCATGAAAACAAAATTACAACTGAAATAAATTCTAACTACAAAACTATTGTTGTTGGGTTTTGGGGATGTCTATTATAATAGATGTGCAGGTTCTTATCTGTCGTCTTACCACTCACCTGCCACTAGCCTATCAAAGAGAGAAATTCAAATCTATCCCTCAAAGAAGGTTCTACCTATCTGCAACTGAATTCTACCTATCTATCTACAACTCCCAGGTAACGGAGCCAAAATGTTGAGGTGTATTTACTCTCTTAAAGAACCACCTAATATTTAATTATCGACCGGGATTGGTAGTCTTAGAGTTGAGGCAAAGTATATTCTAAGGTAGAATGGCATCTAAGTTTCGGCTTGTCATACCTTAGAAATATTTAATAAAGAAAATATAAAAAGATATTTCAAAATGAAAAACCGAGTCAAACTTCAGAAAACTAACTGAACCTATCTAAACTACCAGATCAAAATAGTATCAAACTATACTACTCTCTTCTATGATTAAACAATGGAAAAGACAAATACTGATCAAAAGCAAACTACTCCTTATAAGAATGAAAACTACTTGACCAATTCTCAAATTCTAATCTAGGAATTAGAAACAACTATAAATGAGATAAGAGACCTATCTATGAAATGACTTAATTACATAAATAGAAAAATATGTTAAAGCAAATTACACAATATTTAATGAATTGAACAACCATTCAAGACTACACTAAAGCATCTAATTCCATTCTCCTTGGGGGTTCTGAGGAAGTGTGTCAAACATAATGGGAATAGGGGTGAATGTATTGAAGTGGCTTTCAAATGTAACAAGAAAAAAAATGGAACTAAATCTAATTTAACTTCTACAAATAAATGCAAGCTAAGGATTATCCAACTACAATTAAATTTAAACATATTGACCTATCTTCTATTTGTAAATGAGAGACTTGAAGCTAATGAAGTTTAGAGGCAAGTATAAAACTTGATAAAGATATTGCATTTAGAAGCAAGTAGAAAACTTGATAAAGATGTTTTACTTCTGAACCAAATCCTATTCCATGAATATTTTCATTATTAGTATGAGAAGAAAATTCAAGACTGAAATAATTTGGAGAATGAAATTACTAAACCTAACCTAATATTAATATTATCTACATACAATAAACTGTACTAAGAATGAAAGTGATAAATTCTGTAACAGTAAAGCATTAACGAATCAACAATATAACTTGTAAAACAACTGAAGCAAAGTAAGGAAAAGAGAGAATGAAAACTAGGGATGATGACCAAACTTGATTAAAACTCTATACAAAATAAAACAAGGTCTTAATGACTCCTAGAAATTCTGAAAGAGATTACAATTTGAAAAGCCTAAAAAATTAGATTCTAATCAAGCAAAATGATGCAGGAAGTATTAAAGTCCGAACGTCGATCTGGATGACTTTCCGAATGACAGTCCAGATGGAAGAAAACGATCTAAACTAAGGGAAGATAAGATTGGATGATCTTAACTACCAGCTGGTTGATGCATGTGATCCTACAATGCAGGGGAACCAATAAATAAGCTAATTAAGAGCTAGAATAAGAAGAATCCATCTATGTTAATCGGGATTGGAGAAACTAGCTATTTCTATTTTATCCTAAAACAAGACTAAGATGTAACTGAAGCTAATCTACTGCTACAGAAAAGAAACTACATAAATTAAGTTTTGACTATGAGTAGACTTAGGAGGTTAAGCTAACTAAACTCTAAGTTAACTAAGCAAACTAAATCTTTTAAGTAAAATTCCTTAAGAAAACGAGATAGACTAGATGTGATCTAAACTACTGAAGCAAATGAAATAAACTAAATGTAACCTAAGCTATTTAAGCAAACCAAATGAACCTAAGTGTGACCAGTCACCAATTATATTCTGGAAACATTATTAAGATGAACAACAACAAGATATTCATCACATAAATAGAAACATCATTTATATAAATAACACAGCGTCATACAAAACAAAGACATCATGTATAGAGCAGATACATAAATAAAATAATGACATAGCTTATCTGCAAAAGACAAAACAAATTATATAAACCGATGGAAGACCACTGGTTAATGAGGGGTTCATCCCAACAAATAGAGGCTAAGCCTTAATTAGTCAATCACCACGCATGCTGATAAATTTCCATAAAACTGGAACATAGATGTATTAAATAAAAGATAGAGTTATAGTGTTTTTGTATCCATTTGCAGCTTAAAAAGATAGGCAAGACTAAAGATAAAAAGACTGACTGATTACTGACTGACTTGGCTAACTCGTCTATGTTACAAGGATGTCTATTTATACAGTGCTACAATTGGGGGAGCAAGTCAACCCTTTAGTGGTCAACTGCTCTAATAATAGACAGTCTGAAGTGCCCAAAACAACTCTATTTAATATCCCATGACAACACATAAGCCAAGGGACGACTCTACTTAACATTTCGTGACAACACGTAAGCCAAAGAACGGTCTCGTAATAACTCATGGCAGTGCACATAGAATCTTCCAGGTTCCATGGCATCGATCCTTCCTGAGGTCATTGAAACGCTAATATTCCTTGACGTGGGCAGAGAAGGATGTGCTATCGAGCTGACTGTATAGGGGAGGAAATCTCCCAGAACACCAACTAATACATCATAAGGGCCACATCCTAAGAATCCATGTGATGGTTTGTCTTTTAACGGCCCGAGAATATCTCAACCAATGAACTCACGGGTTGAGTGTAGGTCTGAATGGCGGGATGAATGCAGCTGATCATTTGCAACGTAGATACACACCTAAGTGAAGGTTTGTTTGAGAGCCAAAACCTCTAAAATGAAATATACTTGTCAAGCAAGCCAAGAAATATCAATTAAAAGTCAATAAATCACAAAATGATGATTTTAACCCAAAATACATGTGATGTGTAAATATATGCATATAGGGTCTGTTTGATGGTCTGAATGGAAAACAGAGTGACTTATTAAATCAAAAATGGTGAAAGTAATGCCAATCAGAGTGTATTTGATATTCAAAAATGGTGACAAAAATGGACACCAACATGGTGGCGGACCATACCATCCTGGTGGTGTCAGTGGAGGACCATCCCATCCTGGTGGTGGTGGTGGAGGACCACCCTACCATGGTGGTTGTGGTGGAGGAACACCCTGCTACGGTGGTGGTGGTGGAGGACCCCTACTATGGTGGAGGTTGTGGAGGAGGCCCTTACCCTTCCAGCGGCGGCAGTGGACCCCCACCCCCTCCTGACGGAGGTGGTGGAGGCCCACCCTATTATGGCAGTGGTGGTGGACCACCTCCTCCTCCCGACGGAGGCGGTGGAGGCCCATCCTATCCTGGCGGTGGTGTCGGACCCCCACCATTTGGAGGCGGACCACTCCCTCCTGACGGTGGAGGCAGGCCCCCACCTTATTATGGTAACGGGACACCTTATTATGGTAATAGACCACTTTTTTATGGTGGTGGACCTACTTATGGTCTAGGAGGCACACCCCCTTATGGTCAGTTTCCTCCAGGAACACCTTATAATTAGTCGATTCAAGGTCCTACCATTCCATACATGCCTTATCAGTACTATCAGTACCCCAGCTGAACCAACAGCTGCCCTTTTTGGCTACTTTAGACTTACCCGACTTGTCTCATCTGACGAATGATCCCATTTTCCATGGGAACAACTAGACACCCATTCCAGTTAAGTTACCATCAGATATCTGCAAATTTGATGGCAAGCCTGGCGAGGATCCTAAAAACCATGTGATGACCTACCATTTAGGGTGTTCATCCAACTCCTTGATGGACAACTCGATCTGTCTTAGGTTATTTCAACGGACTCTCACCGGCCCAGCTGCCAAGTGGTACATTGAGATACCAACCAACTCTTTTCCCAATTTTCGATCTCTTGCTATGTATTTTTTGACCCACTTCCATTTACCCATTCGCTATGAGACTTGTACAGACTTATTGACATCCCTTCGCAGAACACTGCCACTCATATTTTTGATCATATTCATGAGTGGAGGCGAAGACGACGTCTTATTAAGGATCATATTTTAGACCAACTCTTAGCTGACTGGTTTACAAAGTCACTTCTACTTGTCGTAGCTCGAGACGTCGCCATGGGAGGAGCTGTCACCGAGGAACAGGCTATTGCTCGTGTCCATTACTTAGACTTGGTCTGTGCTCAATCTTGCACATTATATGAAATTGTTCCTGATGCACCCTGCCCTACGTACGATCCCGTGAAACCACCCAAGGGACGACAAACTGATGGCATCAATGGTTCCCTTGCCTCCTAGCCTTCTATTCAAACTGGTGGCTCGTCGAACCCGGAAGGTTCTTCCCTATCACCACCATAGGCTGGCAACAGCACTACCAAGTCCACCAGTCTTGTATCCACCGAAGAGGTGAATTCTATGCAATTAGCTTCATCTCCAAAATCCGGTTGTAAGAAGAAGAACAAGGGGAAACCTAATAAATATTCTAACCAACAAGATCCCAAACCCACTCAAGAAGACACCAAACAGAATAGGAAGTTAAAGTATCCTTGTTTGTTGTGTGGTGGAGACCATTTCTCAAAAGAATGTCCCCATCGAGACGAAGTCCAGAAGTTTCTCAAAGGAAACGCTACTACCGTAGTTTTCAATGATCCCTTCCCCACTCAAAACCAGCAACTTATTGTACACACCTCTCCTTCCCAAGGAAAAGCATCCTCCACTGCGCATATTCTCATGATGCGTAGTGAGACCATCAACTTGAACACCCATTTTCGTTCATATGACTCCATCCCGCCGAAGGAACCCATTGGGAGTAATACTGAAAAAGCTTCCACTTTGATTCCCAATGTCACCATACTACCCACTTCTCTCACCATTGACAAGCCCTCTTTCAATTCATTGTTGCGTCCACCCAAGAGCACGATTAGAAAATCGGTTTTCAATCCCAATGCTCGGGCTGCTCAGAACTATAATATTGTAGAGGACCTAGCACAAGCTCCTTGTGCTATATCGATGCTTGAAGTCTTGCAAACTGTCCTAACCAGCGCAAGACTCTCCTCGCTACAATCGGCACGGTTGATCCGGATTTGTCGAATAACATCATGTTCCGGATGGAATACTTTAAACCGAGGCTTTCCCATCAGTTGGCATTTCAAGTTACCACAAACATTGTTGGGAATACAATCCATCGTACCATTTTGGATGAAGGTGCCTCTACTTTAGTCATGTTGATCTCATGATGGAGATCCATTGGCTCTCCCGAGTTGAACCATTCTCCTACCACTTTGAAAGCATTTGAGGAACGTGGCTTTCAACCTCATGGGCTGTTACAAGCTTTAGCAGTTGAGTTGGGGGGAAAGACCGAAACCATTAACGTGGAAGTGGTTGCTTCCTCGTTAGATTATAACATTCTTCTTGGTCATAATTGGTTTTACGCCATGATTGTGGTCTCATCATCTGTCTTCTGCATAATACAATTCCCTCATCAAGGCCGAATTGTTACTGTCGACCAACTGTATTTCTGCACACCTGACACCGCTACTCATCCGGGCGATAATGTTCCATTACTTGGACAATATTCACATCAGTATGAGAGCGTGGGGGTTGGCCTCATTAAGGACTCGTCCCTTATGGGCATTTTCCAACCTAGGATCCCCCAAATCATGTTTCCACGATGAACATGATCTCCTCACAGATTTCATCCATTCCCAACTCTACTGATTCATGGCTTGTACCTGATGAAGCCACCACACACCTAATTGGAGACACTATGCCTCTTTCACCTGCCGAACTTACGTACGAGGCTATCCAGTCAGCTCCGTAGGACCACTTAGTTGTGGCCTCCACCTCCTATTCTCTACAGCAGATATCATCCGATCCTCTGCTGTTGACTTTTCATTTCGATGAGTCCATAATGGAAATCATGAGTTCGGCTGATCCTCCGTGGGAAGACCTCCATCATCGGTCATCTTTTCTTCCTTCATTGGATACTAGAGAGAATAGCATTAGCAACATCTTTACACCGGATGTCTACTCTTGCTCTCAGTCCTCAATACTTACGTGTCAAATAGACTCTGAACGAAACTTGGCCAACATTGAGCCTACCATTTTGGTCAACATATCGGTTACACCTAGTGTAGTGGAACACATTCGCTTGGGCCAGAAATGTTCCCCTAAAGAAATCACAATGTTCACGTCCTTGTTCAAGTAATTTCGAGACTTTTTTGCTTGGATATAAGAGGAAATTCCTGGGATAGACCCCGCTATTGTTTCACACATGATTCAAACCTATCCTGATGCCAAACCAGTCCAACAAAAGTTGTGACTGGTGCACCCCTGAAAGACTGCGCCAATCAAGGTAGAGATTGAAAAGATCTTGAAAGTTGGTTTTAATTACCCTGTCCCATTGACAGAATGGGTCTCGAACGTTGTCCCTATAGCTAAAAATAGGGTACCATTCGTTTCTGCGTCGATTACCAGGATCTTAACAAGGCTTGTCCTAAGGACAATTACCCGACTCCCTTTATCGACCAAATCATCGACAACTGTGCGGGAAGCATCATCTTTTCATTCACGGATGGATTTTTCGGCTACAACTAGATTGAAATCCACCTGGGTGATTAGCACAAGACAAATTTCATCTGTCCTTGGGGTACGTTTTCTTATCGCAAGCTCCCTTTTGGTCTCAAAAAAGCTGGTGCCACATTCCAACAAGCCATGCGTATGCCTTTCACGACGTGAAGGAATTTGTGGAACCTTACTTGGATGATCTAACCTGCCCATTCACGACAGCGCGAGTACCACATTGATCATATGGCGACAGTTTTCCTCAGATGCAGGCAGTATAACATCCACTTGAACCCTCACAAGTGCATATTTTGCATCGATTCTAGATGACTCCTTGGTTTCATATTCTCAAAAGATGGGATCCGCATTGATCCCCTGAAGGTGGCAACCATCATTGCTCTTCCACCTCCCACCAACATAATAGAAATTCAAAGTTTGCAAGGGAAGGAAACTTATTTAAGGTGTTTTGTCTGTAATTTCGCGCAAAAGACGCAGGGCTACATGAGATTGATGAAGAAAGATGTATCGTTCATATGGGACGACCAAGCTCAACAATCTTTTGAAAGCTTAAAACATGCCATCATGCATGCTCCGGTGCTCTAGCCACCAAATTACTATAAGGATTATATCCTTTATCTTGCTGCTTCTGCCACAATGACCGCCATGGTCTTGGTTCAAGAAGACAACAACGCCCAGGAGCATGTGATATACTATGCAAGTAAGGGTCTCATTGACGCCAAAACTCACTATTCACATGTCGAGAAACTCGCTCTCACGACAGTCATTGCCATCCAAAAGTTCTGACATTACATCTTGCTCCGCACCACCACCATCATCGCCAATTCAAACCCCATGTACCACGTTTTGACACGTCAGGTGCTTGGGGGAAAGTGTTCATGCTAGATCATGATACTGCAAGAATTTGATCTCCTTTTTGAAAAGGCTAAGTCTAAATTTTTTTTGGTGTTTGCTGAGTTGATCTTTGATCTTCCCCGGGCTGATGTCGATTTTGAACCCAATGATTCTCTTCCAGATGAATCATTGTTCCTTATCAGCATGTCTGATCCGTGGTATGGAGATATTACTTTATATCTTCAGACCCAATGCTTCAGCCCTAAACTCTCGCGAGACAACTGTCATTGCATACGCCACCATGCAAAGTATTATCTAATCATCAGTGATACTTTGTACTGTCGTGGTATCGATTCTATTCTTTGACGTTGTCTCACTCATGAAGAGGCTGAACATGTTCTAAATGACTGTCACGCTGGGGCATGTGGCAGTCATCTCTCTGGGATGGCTACAACCCAGAAGATACTTCGCGCAGTATATTTTTGGCCATCTATCTTCAAAGATTGTATGGAGGCCGTAAAACAATGTCCTCCATGCCAGCACTTCCAAACCAAGAAGCACACCCACCCCACCTCGTTACAACTAGTTATTGCCGTTGGTGTCACCTACCCAAATTTCTGAACATTATTATTTATTTGCAAAAATACTTTATGTTAAATTTAATTACAAGTTTTTTAATTATGATCAGTTTTGATCATGGATGAATGTAATTACTAAAGATTATTATTTAAATAAATTAATTAGGAGACAAACACTCAAGAGGACTATTGAATGAGTGTTCACTGACCCACTAGGAGGAATGGAAGCCGTTGGAAGATATGGGACACATGGCATCAGTTACATCACACCACTAACTATTGGTTATGGGACAACTTCCCCTAAAATAGGGCATTATCCCCCAGGTGGAGGGAGTGAGCAGGAAGCTCATTTAATGACTCAGTAACATTTGAAAAGACCTAGGAAGCCTATAAAGACAAATTCGAATTGGGCAGGCAGCCCTTAATCAACATTTATGCAGAATGTTTTCCTCTTGTAAATCAAGTGATTTCAAGAGAGATTCAAATAAAGGAGGTTAGTGGTGATTGAAAACTGAGTTTTCGCTTATTATTGAAGAGAAACAGAGTTGTAGGAGCAAGTCTTTTGGACTACTACCTATTGAATATTTAGAAGATTACTACAACAAGAAGAAGTACTATTTCCTGAAGCTTCTTCCTCCTGGTGGTTCAGCGAACAGGCTCGGCGATCCTAAGACAGTATTTGACTGTTTTCAGGAGTTTGGTTGGGTGGAATAGTCTTCTTGAGTTGTTTGCTGCCCTACAGAGTTTTCTCAAGTTCTTAAAAGATTTACTAACTTATCTCAGTAAATATTTCTGTTCTGTTTATCTAATATTATTATGTTTATTTGCTTTCGAAAATAATCTAATTCTGGAAATGTTTAAGTCTAAATGTTTAAGTTTAATGTTAAATTGATAAATCAATATGCCCATTTTTCCACATGCTATTTGGCAGCATCGTACTCTAGTAGAGATATGCAAATTAAAATATATTAGAAGATAGGCAAAAATTTCCATTGAATTCGATAGCTAGATAATATTCTTATATGTATCAGTTTTCCGTTCTTAAGTTAAATAATTGTAGCAGGTCTGTATAATATTTAGTATATATAATATTTCCTCATTTATATGATAAACAGTCAATAAATAATTCCTGTACAATCATCCTGCATTACATTTAAATAATGTCCATCGAAGATAGATAAATTATATACTGTACATTTGTTTTAAGACTGCTAATATTAAATAAAATATTCTTTATACTAAGCTGGAAAACAATAGTTTTCACATGGACTTCATATTCATATATCTTACTCACACACAGTTCCTTTTCAATTACTATACCAGTATTATATGTATAGAAAATTAAATAGTATTATATGTATAGAAAATTAAATGATAGATAGAATTATAGTTTACACAGTCTTCACAAATATCTATACTATACATTCATATTACTTCATTTTCTCTAGTACTGTTGTATTATTTAGAAATTTAATAAATGATAAGAATTTACTGAACACAACTATTATCATCATGTATCTACTTCTCCCTTTTAGATCTGTTAACATTGTTGTGATTATTGTAAATCTGAGTTTCGTATAAAAAAGAAACCCCTAGTTAGATTCAAACCTTTCTTTTATTGTTTCATAACAAAACTTTTTACTCTTTTCAAACCTAGGATCGAAACCGATCCATTATCTTAACTATTGTTTAGGTTATCATTTTCAACCAAACCAGATTTAGGGTTTGACCCTATTCGGTTCTTTTTGCAAAAACATTATTGAATTCTCAGTTCAACCTTTATTCTATTTAGATTTCAAACATTGGAAAATAAGGACATATATTATCAGCCTACCGTTTTAATCTAAGCCACACATATTCATACGAAAAGATAGCATACATTTCATCTTAAGGTCGAATTTAAGTTATACACAGAACCCTTTGATCAACGATTTATTCAAAACCTAAACTAGTCAAAAAATATTGTAGTAACATTCAGAATGAAGTCGTCTTACATAGATATTTTAAACTTTATAACTTAGCATGTAAATTTATTTTTCCCAAGGAAATAAGTATCTTATACATAGTGTTTGAGCCTATGGCTCGTTTTCAAAGCTTAACCTTTGAAAACGTGAATTCTCAGAAACAAAGACTTTCAACATAGATTGGAAACAGAATTAAGGGTTTATCCCAAGTTTACAACAGTTCCAAAAGAACCCATTATACCAGAACATCGATGAGCCATAGCTCTAGTCGATCTCACAAAATTTACACTTATAGAAACCAAGAACCCTTCAAACGAAAAACAAGAGTCGCAAGCATGTTTCCAGATTTCCTCAACTAACAACAGCGACAGAGAAAACGACGAGTCTCATTAAGAATAACCACTTCAACCACCGTCCAAGATAACTGAGGTTTATGGAAGACCCGAGGCTTACCAGTGTTGAGGCACGCTAACCCCTTCACCAAAACATTACTCTTTTGCTTCCTTAAACCCTGCAGCTGACAAATGACGAGCTAAGTTAAATAAATGTTACATTAAAACTAAGAACGAAAATGCATCAAAGAAATAGTTCATCAAGATGAACCACTTACCTTTGTAAACCCTGGACAAGTCTTGAAGATCTCAGACAAATGACGAACTTGGTGCTGTGAACGATACCAGGAACTATCAACCATTATCTTAACAACACTCCGAACCAGAGACTTAGGTCGCCTTTAAACCAAACACCATTACAGAAGTTGAAGACCTGTAACTTCCACTTATTTAGAAGTCTTAAGGTCGAATCTCTCCCAAGGCTTCAACAGAGAATTTGGTAGCCTGTCGGCCAACTCCAATGAAGACAATAACAAAATGAAACCTCTTCCCAAGTTCATAAACTCAACACACGGTAGATGTTAGGGTTTTCATCCAACGACCCACTTCCTTTTTCATCGACGATCTCCACCTTGCCAGCAATCGCAGCATCGAAATAAATGACATCAAACATTTAATGCCTAACCTAATTCACAGGTCAACTTGCTACGATGGCACACAGTGGAGAAACACAATCAACGCATAGCATATAACTCTACACAACAACAACATGGAGGCATTCACATCTATGTGGATCTCTGGGTTCACCACTCAGCAGGGAGGCGGTATCAAACCTTAAATGCAGGATCATTACATGATCTTTACCATAGCTCAGAGATCAACACCAGCTCTCTAAACCATCAACCTGTCAAGATCCATATTAATGGCTTGTCAGCGTATTCGTTGTGACTTTAACTATTGGTTTCTCATGTTATTTCAACATTTAAAATCGTCATAAGTATCACTATTATCCGCGAAAAGTTTAGTTAAAATATATTTCATTATAATACTATCATTTCGACTTACTACAAGTTGATACATTATAACATGTATTATCATTTTATTTTAATTTTAATGTTTATAAATCATTGCAATAGTTTGTATGCATACAATGGTGATAATAAACCATAATTTCGTGATAATCACACCACTATAGTTAAGAGACTTTGAAATATCACGATTATAGAATGATAGATATTTTATTCATATCTTATTTTTGTACCATAGTTAACCTATGATTGGTATTTGTTTAATTTAGCTAAACACTATTAATGCCTAGTCTCTAAGTAGAAACTACCTTGCTTGTTTAAGATATAGTTATAGTGATGGATATAAAAGATGAACTATGAGTTTTATTTAAGTTAATCAATAAGTTTGTATAAACTCACAAACGTATATGTGCTATAATATATAGCTTGGTAATGGAGTAATAACTTACTTCAACCCCAATCCACTTTATTTCATGTGATACTATGGTACTGTACCATCATGTTACTACCAGCTAAATGGTAACAACAAGCTATGATGACGACAACATTTAATTAATGAAAGGACGACGACAGAACCAGATAAGTACAATAATGACCACGTTGACGATACTGCTATTTAAATGACTACTCAAACAAGCTAACTTGAGTTATTATCACTCAGATACAAGATGAACTTTGGAAAGAAGAAGTGCAAGTATGTGAATCATACCTGTGTGCTTTTTAATTTGCAATAGTCTCTATTTATTCTATTTTATTTCAAAACGACGAAAATTGCATTCACACGAACTGGAAGTTATTGTAAACATGAAACTCCTTACCTGTTTCCTGCACATAGAACATGTCTAATGCTTTAGCGTGGCAACTAAGTAAGCTTTGGGGTCCCTCATAGGACTCCCTTGGACAACAAATAAGCAAAATGTCAATATCGTCTCAAAGAAAATGTATCATGTCTTATTTCTAATCTGGCATTGCATTTATTACATCAACCTTACGTATCAATACATTGGAAAGTGTCGTATCAAATGCCTGATTTATTCATGTATTTAACTATCATAATCATAGTTGTTATGAAAGCAATTAAGTCATCATTGTCACTTTAGTTGTAACATAATTTTAATTATGATTAATACAAACAGAGGTTTAGTTAACTTTGTTACAATTCAGCATTTAATATTATCCGCAATTATAAATTATCATGAATTAAGCTATTATTGCCATTAACAAAAAAATTTAAATTTTTACGAAAAGATGGGATGTTACAGTTGGCCCCTTCGCTAAATGGGGCATCGATTTCATGCATTATACACCTACCTCGGCTGGGGGTCATGGTTACGTCATCGTAGCTGTGGATTACTTTACAAAGTGGGCCTAGGCTATGCCTACAAACACAAATGATGGCAAAACCATCGCACTCATCATGTTTAATCATGTTATAACGAGGTTTGGCATTCCTCAAGCTATAGTTACTGACCATGTTTCTCACTTCATGAACCACATGGTTGATGAGTTGAGCACTAGATTGGGTCTTCGCCATGAAAACTCAAAACCGTACTAACCACAGTCCAACGAACAAGTAGAGGCAATTAACAAGGTCTTGAAAACCATGATCCAACGCATGGTGAGTAAGCACAAGTCCAATTGGCATAATATGCTCTTCTCTACACTATGGGCTTATCGAAATTCTGTTAAGACTGCCACTGGATTTACTCCCTTCCAACTAGTGTATGGATTGGAGGTCGTCCTTCTGATTGAGTGCGAGATTCTGTCCCTCAGACTCACCATTGAAGTTCTCCCCAACGCTATTGTTGAGAAAGATCGCTCCTCTACCTAGCTAAACTCGACAAGACTCATCGCGATGCCGCTCTTGCCAACGAGCCTCATAAGAAACGCATCAAAGCGTACTACGACAAGTCAGTAGAACCTCGCATCTACAACGAAGGAGATTTGGTCCTCACATATGACTAAAGACATGATAAGTTGGGGGAAGGAAAGTTTGAGTCCATGTGGCATGGACCCTACATATTGAAACACGTCTTAGAGAAGGGAGCTTACGAGCTTGAAGACTACGATGAGATATCTTTAGGTGAACCCTGCAATGGGATTTACTTGAAGAGGTACTATGCCTGAGTCCTTCATGCATAAGTACTTTGTATATACTGTACATGGCATGTGTGTGTTCTGTGTGGTGTGACTCTTTGATTTTTTGCTTGCTTAGTTCTTGTTTCGTTTCGTATACCATGTTCTGCGTGTGCAGATGAAAACTTGCTACGGATTCATGGATGGTGCCAGCCGGCATACCCATAACCTTTCTTTGACAGCCTAGGTGCTCTATTCCCCCACTGGAGAGCTTATCATCTCAAGACGAATGTGTCTAGGTTTCTCAACCAACAATTCTGCGGAATATCAAGCAGTCATTGGAACCCTAATCGACGTTATTTCTTTGTGTATGGACCACGTTGTCATCCATTTGGATTCTCAACTAGTGGTCTCTCATCTTAACTGGGTCTACACCATCCGCGATCCTACCCTACTCCATATCTACAGACGAGTTTTTCTTCTGGAAAGGTCCTTTGAATCCATTCAGTACCTTCACATTCCACAAGACGTAAACACAATTTCCGACTCCATGGCCAACTTCATGTTAGATTGGTACATTGCACACACATAAGCATATTCATGAATTTGTGAAGAGTAGACATAACATGTAAATAAATCGTTGTATAAGCAAACACATAAGCAAGATCACATCATTCATCCATTAAAACACGTAATGTATAAAGCCAACAAAATTTATGTATATATATATAATCAAGATAATGTAGTGCTGATACAAAAAGTTTGAAGCATGACGGCTTTCAGTGAATCTATACAAAATCTGAAGCCTGATAGCTTTTAGTGGTACAAAATATCAGGCTCACATAGCTCTTAGTACATACATAATAACATCACTGGGCCTGATGGCTAGCCTGATAACCTATAGGTATAGCAACCCTCGCCTGCTGGACATGCAAATAGTCAACTTCCCTCGCCACCTTGCAGAGTAGCATACCGAAGCGCATAATCACACTGACTGTATACCTCTGCATCGACCTCAGAAACTCATGTACTGCTGCATCTGGGACGTCCAATGTCAACCTCATAAGGTTCTCATAGATGTCATCCATCTCCACGATGGCATCGTGCATGGCTGGCGCTATTGGTGGTGGCTCACCTCTCCTCGCAAGAAGCGAGACTCCCACTAAACGTGAAGGGCCCACATCTGCACACACATGTTATTAACTCATCAGCACTATCCAAAAAAATTATAAATACACAAAATGTTAAAAGGGACAAGGGTCATTTTTCTTACCGATGTCTCCCCACTCTGCCTCCTTAGGTAGCACTAAGTCTGGGTCCTCCCTGAAATCCGTATCGTTGTACGAATAGTCCTCTACCATGAGTAGTTGTCCCTCCATCCAGGTGAAGAATACAGGGATGTACCTAATGATAGGACCCCCGCCACCATGGCAGGCCATCACCTCTGTCCATCGGACCATGTGAGGATCCCTGGGATCCCTGTCATCCACATTCACCTGCGGGCGTAGAAGGGGAACCCACTCCAACAAGAATGAGATCACTATCGATCCATACCCGAACTGCTTGAGATCTCCGCGCCGACACTTGGTCAGCTGAGCTCGTAGGTTGGTGAGGAGTCCCTCACACTAGTTGAATGCCTTCAGAGACATGCATTCCTCCGTATACAACATCTGGGACCTGGTAGCTAGATGAGCTGTTTGGCTCCTTGCTATCCTCACTATGGTGAAAATTATAGCTCGTAGTGGATGATCTCGCACCTCTTTTATGGGAATATTCCCACTAGAGGGACGGGTATGTGGAGTACAGTGATGGATGATCAAGTAATCTACCATCCGATCACTTCCCCGTGATCCGGTAAGAGCCACATTGTCCCCCCTCCGGGATAATCCAGTCAAGAAGTAGATGTCTTTGACATCTATGGTCAGTATGTGCTCTTCGATCATGAAGTACTACTATGTTGTGTCCCAACAACGGACCATATGTTCCAGCAGTAGGACTTGGGCCCTCATGCCCTGGACATTGAAGAACTTTAGTAGTCCATAGTTCCACAATGCCTCCACACATAATGGGTCATTTGCTTCTTGAAAATAATCTACCTCATGTTCTCGCTCGTGCCACTCTAGAACCATGTTGGCGGCTACAAACCTGTCAATAGGAGCATTTAAACATCATTAGACCTCACCCCAACCATCCAAACTTTGTATTTTGGCTTAAGTTTTGAGTTGAACATGGACGTTTCCATCGTCGCACCCCATCCTTGCAGACAGGGCGACATCGTCGCAGGATGCCTTTGCGGGCTTTGCGATGACCCAGGTTCATCACAGTTCCCGTAAGGGAGACTTGCGATGACCTGAGGGTGCACAAACTCCCCACAAATCAACTCAAAAATGATAAAAAAAAAGAACTAAACTTGAAATTCAAAACCACTAGGAATATGCTAGCTGAGATTTAGGGTTACCTACTCCAAACGGCTCGTGAAATGGTTGCTCGTAGCTTCAGTAATCGATGAATGAAATTATGCTTCAAATGGCACTTTCTTCTCCCCAATTTGGAAAATGAACAATGGTAACTATATTTGGTCATTTTTTCTATTTATAAACAAAAAGGGAATATTCTTTTTCAAATATTAGATGCTCTTTGGGTTATTTGCTATAGTTTGGATCATTTTACTGCATTTGAATACCCGGTTGACTGTTTGACCTAGTTTTCAAGCATGCAGAAGACATTAAGTGTTCCATTTGCGCCGTTTTCACATTGTTGTGATCATCTTAGGTATGAAAAACCCCTTGAATATTTTTTCGTTATTTTTCATCCGTTATATTTTAATTATTTAATGATGGTGAGCTTAGTCTTTGTTCTTTCTTGTGCTCTTAAAACCATGAGAATAAGTCATCGAGTTTCAATTTATCACTTTTCCGGGATCGTTAAACTCCTACGGAAAAGGAACCCCCCCGAAGTCTATCTTTAAGCTCTTTTCAAGCTCTCGAAATACGAAAATATTGCCAAGCGAACTTTTCGCATTCACACTTGTTAATGTATTTGAACGATCGTCTCCCTAGTGATGGTTTACCCCTTTTTTGGACCAGGGGGAACTATTTACGAAAAAGGTGTACTCTATCCAATCATGACTGGAAGAGTCCTCTCCCACGTTGTTTTACCCTTTTTCGGGCGACGAGGCTAACTTTATGAAAAGGGACCGTTGGAGTCTTCTTTAGTTCTTTTCAAACTCTCTAAACATGAAATGACGACCGAATTTACCTTCTATGGACTAGTTAAACTCTAACATTGAAGGACCTACCATGGGATGAACCCCTCCTCTCCAAGGTTTACAAAATATTTGGGATTGGACTGATCTATGAGATCAGCTATACCAAGCATCTAGTTACCCTCATCAAGCTCGCTAAAAACACATGAGGCACTCATTGTTCATGATGGGGAAAAAGGAAATCTTTTATGTTACACTCTTTATCTATGGAAATACCTAGTCGTTTTTGAACATGGCACTCATTTTCATTTGTAGACTGCACTTGGATCATCCCTTTTTCCTTGAATTTTTCCTACTTCCTGAGTCTATTCACTCCTTTGAGTCATTCAAATAACATTTCCATCATCAATTGCATTGAGAAGTTAGGGTCATACTCATCATGTCAATACTGCCAAGTCATGCCATGCCCATGTTCAAGAATACTTTCACCACTCATTATCTGCAGTGAGTATGCCTTCCACCATGTCAATCTACTCTGATTCAGTCCTGTATGTTACTGTACCATTGGATCTACTCCAAAGATTTGTTGTCATGTTTCGTGTCGATGATGGGGGATTTATCATGTCCCTCCTTTGACGGATTTATCCTTGTCGAATTCAAATCATCATATGAGGATTGAATCTAGAAACCAATTGAGTACCTTGGGCCTGCATGCCTCAATGGCAGGTTACCTCTTTTTCAACATGAGTTTACATCATTGAGTCTTGATTGAAAGATTTCATCTTGCATTCGACTTCAACTCATTTATTCACGCTTGGTGATATGTACTATGATACCTTGGGAATCATTGACATTAATGGTGATTTCCCTCGCGCTTGTTAATGGTATACATTAATGATAGGTAATCAAGTGGTTTCTACAATGTTTGACATCAAGACAGTTGTAATCACATGGATAGATTCGTATCATTACGGGTTCGGCTTGAAGACCTTGGGGAGTCATGTTTTACCTAGGTTGCGATGGACATTGTTTTGAGTCATATCACACGGATCTACATTTGTATTGGTTGTGGCTGTATTATCATCTCATCATGGATCTACGCTTGTGTCTAGTAGCCATGATTGTGTTCAGTCGATCATTACTACCATGGATCTGCAATGTATTGGTCGGAAGCCATGTTGTACGTCATAAGCGACTGTGTACTCAGAGTTAGTTGTACTGCAGCAGTGTCCTTCATCCGATGAGCCATTGCCATTCCTTCTATCAAAGCACTTCACCTGTCCAGTTTCAAACAGCTTCATGCTTTGGGGGCATTCTATTACACCTAAAATATTACCATCATGAGACTCAGTGTAAACATCCCTAAAGTTTCCTTGACTAAGTCATTAGCTTGGAAGAGATGCAGACTCTTTTATACTAAGTTTTGAGGGGTCGTCATGGGTTGTCCTCATGCAACCTGCGACGTCGCAAGTTGTCCTCTTACAGACTGCAACGACGTCAGTTAACAGACTAAAATAGATTCTTCAAGCCCATTCTCGAAGCTAGCTTATGTGTATCCCTATCCCTAGCCTTTGGGGAAGATAGCATTCGGTTCCTAACCTCTTGGAAGGATCTCCTATCTCTCTCCTACCATATCTCAACCTACCCTATCCACTTAGTCCTATATAAGTGAATCTCACTCCCATCCTAAAGAGAGGAAGTCTATAGTATCTAATTGCTGGTGAAATTAGCTTAGGAGGGATCTATACTCATCCTTGAGAGATCCATCATCCCTTCGGAGGATTTAGCATTGGCTTGATCGGAGAAGGATTGCTACATTAAGTCATTGGTTGTAATCTCTTCATCCTATGTATTTCCCTTTTAATACAGTAATATAAGTGCTTTCCACCAAATCTCATTCTGTTAATGATATCTTATGTAGTTTTCTTACTTAACTGCTTAATTAGATCTATTATTGTGTAGGTGCATTTTACCACTTGCTTTGTCGTGTTGTCTTAACAGGTTTGGCAGCTCAGATATGAAGGTCGTCGAGCTTGGAGCAACATTCAAGGAGAAAGGATCAACGATCTAAAGGGTAAGAGCATCTAGTTCCTTGATCTCTAATTAGATCTAGGAGAGTTATTTATGTTCTGTCTCTATTTTTTCTAGAATCATGTTGACCTAGGTGTTGATGTATTTGTAACTTCGGAATGTATTTCATATATTTATATTGTATTCCTATAGATATGTTATTATTCCTCTATACATAAGTGTTTGTATTCCTATAGAGATGTTATTATTCCTCTATACAGAAGTGTCGTCATTTATATTGTAAGTGTCGTAACTTATACTTGATGGGTTATTAGACCACCTTGTTGGGGTCGGCCCTGTATAAGTCATGTGGGTTAAAGGGTTATTAGACCACCCTATTGGGGGTCGGCCTTGTCAGCATTATGTTATGTGGTTAAGTTAAGGACGACCTAGTAAAGGTTATTAGGTAAGTCAAGTCAAGTATAAATAGAGTGTGGGAGGCACTCTATTTGATCATTCACTTTCTCACTCACACACTCATTGGAGAGTGGTGCACTAGTGGAGGAGGAGAAGCTACTACTAGGAGTACTATATCTTGTACTTGGGTTGTATCATTGCTCTATCTATCTCTGAGGAAGTTGCAGGGTTTTTCACCTTCTTGGTTTTCCCCGGTGAAACTCTATGTCTCTTGTGTGCTTGCATTATTGTGTCCATGATTGATATGTTGTAGATATGTTGTAGATATGCTATACATGTTATTCTCTTAGTTAAGATCCTAGATCAGATTGAATTTCTGAAAAACTAGCATGGTATCAGAGCTAGCCTGAAAGAAGGCATGATATGGCATTTATGACACTTGCAAAACTAGGGCTTGGTATAGAAAAAACTAGTCATCGTAGCACTTTTGCTATAAATACATTTCGGCGAGGTTTGAGGATCAAAAAATATTACAGGTCGAAGATAAGATCCCCATGTACCTTGTGCCCAAAGGAAAGCCTCTAATTCGTTGTACTTTCATATTTATAATCTGTACAATATAGGGTTTCTGCCTCTTCCAGATCTCAGTCATAAACAGGTGACCTAGGAAAAAAGGTCACAACTTGGGCTAGGAAGCTCCAAATGAAATTTAGTAAAAAGTGAAATATAGGGAACAGACTGTACTTTCACAGGTATGATTTTCAAAGGCCAAAATTGAACCAGTGACACGTGGAACTCCGTACAAGTTTGCTCTCCTGTTTTATCCCATAAACAGGTCACGTTGTGACACTTGGCATAACTCTCTCTCAGAGAATCCATTTGAGTTCGTACCTATGGGGTTGGAAATATAACAGGTTAGGATACCAAAGGAAGAATTTTCAGACCCTATAGATCTGAAATTTCAGAGTTACACCAGAAACAATTAGGTGCATATTTCTGTCAAAACAGAATTGGATTTTGAGCACCTTCATTCATGGCTCCGGGAATTTAGGGTTTCAGAGAATGTTGGAATTTTTGTATCGGAGACCACGGCTAGATGCTCCTCATCAAAATAAAAATTTAGATACCAAGATCAAATTTTTTGGTTGGGCATAAGGCCTATCTTGATCAAACCCTATTCCGGGACTTTGATCGGAAAGGTGAAAAATTAGGGCTTCTACGAAAATGGAAATTTTTGAAATCTGTGACCATAGCTGGAAGCGACTTGGAAAAATAAAAGTTTAGATCTTTGGATCAAACTATTTGGTTGGGTGAAGCTCCGGGAAACTAAAACCCTAATTCAGGGTCCTCCCCAGTGAATCCGGAAGATTGAAAAGCAAATTTGAGGGGTGAAACTTTACAGTTTTCAAATTCTGAGTATACCAAGTTGATCCGCTCATCAAGGTGCATCTTTCTATCCTTTCAGAAGCTTGAAATTAAAAGTTTTAAATTTTAGGGTTTTCCTGACAAACCCTAATCCAGCTCTAGATCTAGTTTCTGCAAATCAAGTGGATTGGGTTAATCCTAGAAGAGAATGGATTGGTCACATGCATAAGTGAAGAAGTTCCTGTTTTATAGGGAGATGAGGATAAGACCTTACATAAGAATATTACAAGCAGTGTCGATAGGTATGACTTATCCAGGTATGTTTTGAGATCTATTCATGATTAAGTTGATGGTATGTTTGTCTTCATTAAGGTTAGTAAAATATTGATTAACTTTAGACTTGTCGTATCACCTTAATAAAATTATGAATGCAGATATTCGTTGATTAGGGTTTTGACACTTATGATTGTACTAATGCATTGCAGTGTTGTATGAGGTTGATGTTGTCCGCTAACATCAAAGGTACATCAAGAAAGACAAATCATATTCTAGTTCAAGAACATATGACCATGGTGACATGAAGACAGAGATTCATCCATTGTCATGGATCACATAGAATCTCTACTTACGAAGTATGTATAATTTGGTTCTACAATGGTTAACCTATGAGATATGTAGGTTACTAGCACACATCATTGAAGAGAACAAGAAGACATTGCTAGACATAACTAGTAAATATGATGACCATGTATGTTTTTCCTATATCAAGTTAGATTCCTACCTTGTGTTAGGATCTTATACTATTGTATGGTTGATAATGATTATTCATGAAGTTAGAAATGTAAGTAATCAAGGGTTTATGCATATTATGTCTCTCACCTTGATTGATGATATGACTAACCAGAAAAGTCCTTTTGGTCAAATAAAGAATATGCATGAGTAAAAGAAGTATTCCCTGAAACCTTGAATACTAATGTTTATTATCTGTGTTTGAAATGATCATGACTATACATGTTTAAGATTATTGTGTTTTGATAGTATTGAGATTATAATAATGAATGTATGTATGAGACCTCAAGGATAACACAATGATGATACTAGTAAGTATGCATAAGTGATCGAGGATGGATATAAGTTCAAGGACAGGTAATTGAGGAAGCAAAGATCAAGAGGGAGCACACTCAAGTAGTTCCTGCAAGGAATCAAATATTGAGAGGGAGTCCACCCTACAAACCAAACAAAGATAAGCATTTGAATTGTCATTTCTTGCATATTTGTCTGTTTAAATAAATGATGTATATGCTTATGCTCCTAGACTTAGGGTGTGTATTATGCATATTAGAATAATTGCATTAATGAACAGTATACTACTAATATTCATGTGATGGGTAAATGGCCTATGGCACTATACAACATTCCCTTGCTACTTATCTAGAATGAAACCTCTTTGCTGACATGTTGGGAGTTGTGCACACTCTTAAAAATGTTCTGGTAGAGATTGGAAGGCATCTAGAAAGTTACAAGATATGGATAAATGTTGTATTGAAGCATTGGCTAAGATAATTGCATGACTGTATGACATATGCCTTTATGTATAAGACTTTGTTCTATAACTATGAGAAGTTTCTAATCATGCAATTGAATTTGACTTGTAGGAAAGATCATGTACAATCACCTACAAAAGAAGGACTACAACATTTGTTCCAGCAAACGAAATTCAAAGAAAACTATCTATTGAAGATATTGAAGAATCTGAAGTTCCCAGGATTTGGGATGCAGTAATGGAAGAATGCCATGATCAAGGAATACCAGTTGATCATGAAAATTTATGTTTGGGATGTGGTCCCAAGACCTAAAGGGAAGTCTATTGTGACTTCCAAGTGGATCTTTAAGATCAAGCACACTGCATTTGGTAGCATAGAGAAATACAAAGCAAGATTTGTAGCTCGTGGCTTCTCCCAGAAAGAGAGAATAGACTTTGAAGAGAATTTTGCTCCTGTAGCAAGGTACACTTCCATCAGATCAGTACTTTCCTTGGCTGCAGTGATGAAGTAGAAGATACACCAGATGGATGTCAAGATAGCCTTCTTGAATGGTGTAGTTGAGGAGGAAGTGTATGTGGAGCAGCCGTTTGGTTTTGAGACACATGACAAGAATTCATATGTGTGTAGGTTGAAGAAATCCTTGAATGGCTTGAAGCAAGCTCCTAGGACTTGGTATGGTAGGATAGACAGCTTTCTATCCAGTTTGGGCTTTACCAAGAGTAAATCGGATTCTGACCTTTACTACAAGGTTGAGGAAGACAATCCAGTGATACTACTATTGTATGTGGATGACCTGTTTGTTACAGGTGAGGATAGATTGATTGCCAATACGAAGAGGAAGCTTGCTTCCAAGTTCAAGATGAAGGACTTGGGTATGATGCACTACTTTCTAGGTATGAAGGTGTGGCAGAGTACAGATGGAATCTTCCTTGGACAAGGGAAGTATGCAGTAGAGATCCTAAAGAGATTCGGGATGATGGACTGCAAGGCCATGGCCACACCTATGGCATCGAACCTGAAGCTTATGTGTGATGCTTCGTCTGATCCGGTTGATGTCACGGTGTATCGTCAGATGATTGGGTCCTTGATGTACTAGATGAATACTAGACCAGATATTTTCTTTGCGGTGAACACATGGAGCTAGTTCCTAACGGATCCCAGAGGTGTTCACCTGGTTGTTGTAAAGCATATTCTGAGGTAACTGAAGGGTACAATTGATTATGGGCTCAAGTATGATGTGAATAAAAAATTTAACCTACAGGGTTATGTTGATTCATATTGGGCAGGTAGTGCTGCATATAGGAAGAGCACATCTGGGTGTTTCTTCAGTATGGGATCAGGTGTGATCTCTTGGTTTAGCAGGAAGCAGTCCTGCGTAGCAATGAGTACAGCCGAAGCAGAGTATGTCACAGCTTGTTCAACTAGTTGTGAGGAATTATGGCTGAGGAAGCTATTGTCTGAGTTATTTGATCTCCCATTGGAGGTTACTATTGTCTTTTGTGACAACCATAGTTGTGTGAAGTTGTCTAAGAACCCGATGTTCCACGACAGGTCAAAGCACATTGAGATCAAATATCACTCTATCAGGGATATGGTGTAGAGAGGAGCAGTGAAGCTCCTGTATGTTGCGATGTATGAGCATGTTGCGGATGTGTTGATGAAACCACTAGCCAGAGTGAAGTTCGATTATTTCATAGAGAGGCTTGGTGTTCTTCAGATTGGTGACACTTCGAGGAAGAAGTGATGGACACATTTGCAGGAGCCATTCTGAGCATGGTGAGAGGAGGATCCTTCCCATGGCTGTGGATATAAGCGTTGTGTGATGAGCATCGGGATGATGCTCCAGTTACTGCTTTGTATGCATCAGTTGGATGCTTTGTATGATCAGTTGGATCATGTATATTTGTATGCATCATGTAGGATGTTGGATATGATCAATTGGATCATGTATATGTATATGCATCATGTTGGATGCTAGATATGATTAGTTGGATCATGTATTTGTATATGCATCATGTTGGATGCTTGATATGATCAGTTGGATCATGTATTTGTATATGTATCAGGTGGATACATTGTATGATCAGTTGGATCATATATGATGATATGTATCAGGTGGATACATTGTATGATCAGGTGGATCATGTATTTGTGTATGCATCAGGTGGATCATGTATGATGATATGTTTCAGGTAGATACTTGGTATGCATCATGTGGATGCATTATATGATCAGGATGATCATGGATGATGAGTATCAGGACGATGCTCTAGATGACATGCATCAGGACGATGCAGTGACAATGATTAGGATGATCATATGTGATGAGTATCAGGATGATGCTCTGGATGACATGCATTGGGACGATGCAGTGACGATGATCAGGATGATCATATGTGATGAGTATTGGGACGATGCTCTATATGACATGCATCAGGACAATATAGTGACGATGATCAAGATGATCATATGTGATGAGTATCAGGACGATGCAGTGATAGTGATTAGGATGATCATGTGTATCAGGATGATACTCTGGATGATATGCATTAGGAAAATGCTATGATGATGATTAGGATGATCATGTACATCAGGACAATGTATGGTGAGTATCAAGTTGATACTCTGTGGCCATGGACAGGTTGTGCAGATGAGCATGAGAAATGTATTAGACCTAGGAGAGCTGATAGGTTGAGCAATACACTCGTAATTAGTCCTGGGATTCTCTTTTGAGGCATTGCTCTGGGAGGACATGTAACTAGACCTGGGAGATCCGATAGGTTGAGCAGTACGCTCGTAATCAGTCCTGGGATGCTCTTTCGAGGATTTTTCCTATGGCATGTAACTCGACCTTGGAGATCCGATAGGTTGAGTAGTACACTCATAATCAGTCCTATGATGCTCTTTCGAGGCTTTTCCATGACCACATGTAATACGTCCTGGAGATCCGGACAGGTTGTGTTAGTCACGTAAAAGGCCTCGGATGCTATTTAGAGTTCTTGCTAGTCAAGACACTCTTTTAAGGTTTTGTGGTGGGGGTCACATGTAATACGTCCTGGAAATCTGGACAGGTTGTGCTAGTCACGTAAAAGGCCTCGGATGCTCTTTAGAGTTCTTGCTAGTCAAGACACTCTTTTAAAGTTTTGTGACAGTCACATGTAAGTGGACCTCGGAGATCTTTCCAGTCGTGCTTCGGCACATAAAGGATCTTGGGATACTCTTTTGAGGCATTGTGACACACGTAATATGTCTTGAGGATTCCTGTTGGGGCCAAGGTCGCAGCTATAGTAAAAGCTGCGAATTTTGGGAAAAAGCACGAGTATGGAAGGAAAGTGCTAATTTTGGGACAAGCACTAAGTTTTGGGTAAGAAGGAGACGGTGCGCAGTACGGTGCCAGATGGATGATCTCAGCGCAGATCACGGACCGGAAATTGCGGAGATCGCGCGCACGTCATCAAAGAATGAAGGTGGCTCAGCTACCATAATAAATAAAGGCGATGGAGTAGAGGGCTCAGCTACCCTCATTTAAAGGCTTAGTACAGAAGTTATGGTTGCTCGGATCAAGGAGGAGCAACGGACCAGAGCATTGAAGGCGAAGGACGATCGCCCATACCCACAATCTGCGCCGGAATTCACGGAGCCTGCAGGAAGCGGCGACGTGACTGCAAGCGGCGCCTACAGTACACCTAGCCATGTGCGTGGTTAGGGTTTTTGGGAATCACTGTTGGGAAAGGCCCACAGTTTTGTAAAGGTGTGACCGTCATGGCTACCTATATAGATGAATCATTGTAATGGGTAGGGGGTTCTTCCTCCCTTCCTTCAGTTCCTTCCTTTTGGAGAGTTAGAGAGTTGGACACTAGACTGTTAGAGAGCCAGTCTAAAGGATAGATCATGTGTTGATTATCCTTCACTGTAATTTCTACCCGGTGTGTAGAACTAGAGAGAGGAAATCGGATAGCCGAGGAGCTAATCCCTGAGTTGCCAGACAGTCTGAGTCGACGTCTGTGCCTTTGTAATCTCCATTGAGAGGAGACAAGCTTGAGAGAAGGGCTCCCAGCTGTGTGCGTGGAGTTTCCTGTAAGTTCTAAGGCTGCAGCTGTGTGCGCAGCATATTGTATAACTCTATCATTTTCTGGTTAATAGAACGCTCCCGTGGACGTGGTTTTCCTCGAGGAGATGGGCTTCACTTATATCTTCTTGTTATAATGTTTGCGTGAATGATAACTATTTAGAGTTCATTATTTGTGTATGCAAGACTTCTGTCTTATCTTTGTGACTGTTTGAGCGAGTTGGAAAGATCCCTTGATAATTATAAGTGTCTTAAGTACTAAAGGGGTAGTAACGCCCGGTCGCTGCGGCGAGAGCAGACTGCGTTACTGCGCTAGATGTGAAGGGCGAGGAAGTGTTTAGCGCGTCGACCCAAGGGATAGTTGCCTGCTGCATTAGGGAGAAGAAACTGCGCAGTAGACCTGCCAGGGAAGGGACCCACGCAGCTGCGACGAGCGGCCTGCGGGAAGGTCCGACCGCCGATTTCACAGGAACCATTCAAGGAAGAGCCATCTCCGCGTCACCCCGGTTAAGGAAACCTGATTCCTTAACCCCCCCATAGCCACTTCGGGTGAGACCTCGAGCTGCCGCGCAGCTCGTTGCCGAGAGGGCCAGTGCGCCAAGGGGTTTTGTTGCTGCGCTTCATTAAAACCCGGGTCTGCCCAGAAAAGCAGCCAACAATTCCACAGTATGGCCAATGATAATGAAGACTTGCAGGTGGTGGGCCTACATCCAACATGAAAAAGGGTTGGCCCTGTAGAACTTCCTATGACGAGTAGATCGGAGATTGATTGAGATAGCAGCAACAGTGATGATGACGATGATTCGATGACGATGATCCAGTGACGTTGATCCAGAGAAGAAGACTTGTGCTAGCAGATCTATGTCGAGAAATACCTTCCTAGTTAAGAGGGAGTGTTGATGTATTTGTAACTTCGGAATGTATTTCATATATTTATATTGTATTCCTATAGAGATGTTATTATTCCTCTATACATAAGTGTTTGTATTCCTATAGAGATTTTATTATTCCTCTATACGGAAGTGTCGTCATTTATGTTGTAAGTGTCGTAGCTTATACTTGATGGGTTATTAGAACACCTTGTTGGGGTCGGCCCTGTATAAGTCATGTGGGTTAAAGGGTTATTAGACCACCCTATTGGGGGTCATCCCTGTCAGCATTATGTTATGTGGTTAATGTTTGTTGTGGAGCCAGATCTTCTAGTCTCATAGATGATATTGTATCAGCCGTGCTTGTACCCAGTTTTATATGATATGTAGGTGAACTGTACAGTCACCCAAGCGGGGGGGGTGTGGGGGGGCATCGCCCCCCCACATGGTTCCAGGGGGCATGGGGCCCATGGTTTTTGGGGCTGTTTTCGCCAGCTGTTTTGCAGGCCCATGGTTTTTCGGTATCCCGTGGTATTTTCCCATTGTATTTCCCTTATAAAATAAAGACATTGTAATACGGCTAGGGATGATGATGTATTAGTTTTTATGCATTGTAAAGATCACTGAGATCAGGAGAGAGACTGTGAAACATTGAAGAGGAAGTGCAATGGTTGTGCTGCAGGTTATATCCCTTCACCTTGTTGGACGGTAATAATAATAAGGACTGGCAAATTCAGTGTGGACGTAGCCCAATTTGGGTGAACCACGATATATCTGTGTCTCTCTTGTAATGTGTATGTGTGATTATATTTTTATTTCTGTTTATTGTTATTTCTCTGCGATCCTATTTTTCTAACAGTTAAGTTAAGGCCGACCTAGTAAAGGTTATTAGGCAAGTCAAGTCAAGTATAAATAGAGTGCAGAAGGAACTCTATTTGATCATTCACTTTCTCACTCACACACTCATTGGAGAGTGGCGCACTAGTGGAGGAGGAGAAGCTACTGCTAGGAGGACTAACTCTTGTACTTGGGTTGTATCATTGCTCTATCTATCTCTGAGGAAGTTGCGGGGTTTTTCACCTTCTTGGTTTTCCTTGGTGAAACTTTGTGTCTCTTGTGTGCTTTCATTATTGTGTCCATGATTGATATGCTGTAGATATGCTGTAGATATGTTGTACATGTTATTCTCTCAGTTAAGATCCTAGATCAGATTGAATTTCTAAAAAACTAACACTAGGGAGATCAGGCCTCGAGTTCGCTCTTGGTAGATTGTCCGTCAAATATTTAGATTCAATTACTTTGCAATTAATTTTTTATCTGAGGTGTCGAGTGATGTTAACTAACCAGTAAGCCACTCTCATGCATTCAATTCGAATGACCTCTCTAGGATTTGAATTGCTGGGCTATTATTTCCATGGTTACACATTGTAATAATATTCTAAGTTAATGATAATGCATGACTACTGCAAACCTTTTGCACCAGTGTTTTGACACACAATTTTCCACATGCATCTCTAGTAACTCTTGTTCTTCTTTTCTAGATCTGTTGTGGTTGAATTTTTACGCTTTGAGATCTTAGCTAGGATAAGTCTTGTCGCATATGAGCTTGAATTGCCTACTTGTATTAAAGTGCATAATGTATTCCATCTATCTTTGTTGAAAAAGTATATACTTGATACTAATCATGTGATTGTCTGGAATGTGATTCAGGTGGAACTAGAAGGGGATTTTCAGGTACAACCAGTTTCCATATTGGGCAGAAAATTCAAGCTGCTATGAAATCGAGAGATCAAACAGGGAAAGGTCCAATGAACCCATTACAGTATTGAATATGATACTTGGGAGATGGAAGATTCTATGAGGAAGAAATACCCTCATCTTTTTAAAATTTTGTGTTGCGGTATGTATGTAATAAGTATGAATCGAGGACGATGCATTGTTTTAAGGGGGAGTGGGATGTAATACCCCAAATGTTAAGCCCTGGACATATGTTACTATTTTTTTTTACTATGGCACAAGGTGCCGAGACTATGTACTTGGACATTATTACTATTATTGTTATTATTAAAAAAGAACTATCTCAACATGGACAACTAATGAGAATGGGGGGGCATGGATTCCACATGTGAGGGGGTTGGGGACTAGAAGTTGTTGCTCTCCCTAACATTACTTATTGGACCCTATTTTCGATCATTTTGGTTTATGGAGGTACTATCACACCCTCTTGGATGTTTGGTAGGACCCTATTGGCCAGTGCACCTTCCTTGACCTTGTTTTGGTGTCATTTGTAACTCCTCATGTGCTAGTGCGCCCTCACTGGATATTTTTAGCCAACACTATTTGAAGTGTAAATCCCAACTTTTGATGCACCCTTTTTCTATTCTTGGAATGGAATCTCATGAATGAGTAACTCCTCTACCAATTCGATTCGGCCTCTAACCTTTGGAGTTTCCTCTCTTGGAACTCGAATCACTCACTTCGGGATTCGAATGGTTATTTGTGTATTGGAATGAGATTCCTCTCCTTCTCTTCTTTGGTTTTTCCTTGAGCTCTCTAGCATAGTGGATTTCTCTCTTGTTTGGGAAATACATGCTCTCGAGTAGGAGATGCATTGTATTGTTGAAGATCGAAGTCCTTGTAATGAGGTTTGAAGACCTGTAATGGGGATTGAAGATTGATTGTGTAGTACACAACATGAGTCCTTATCCCATCACTTATACCTATCTAAATCTATGTACGTCAAGCATGATGATGGATGGTGATGTCCTGAGAAACTTGTGTAGTGAAGGGAATCCCATTGCACCAGATAGTGTAGATGGAAGGGAAAGTTTAGATGGAGAAAGGTGTAGTTGTGATTTATAATAGTGTGAAAAGGACACAACCATATGTTCCAGTTCAGCTGTTTTTTATCATGTATGGGTTGTGATACCTGTTCCATTGCATATCGAACATCATTTCCTATAAGGAATACTTTTTTTTCACTGAAAATTTTTTCTGTATGACTGAGATACAATTGTTTTTATATGGAAGTGTTTCCGGTGTTGAGAAGAACGCATCTACCTTTTTGGTTTGAGAGTACCTTTTCCTGTGGATCTATGGCATTATCTCAAGGGTGACTATCATGTTGAAATATGCATGAGCATGGAATTTCTATGGCTGGGTGGAACGTTGTCCTATTGAAGATAGTTTCCCATGATTAAGATTGGTATTTTATTATATGATTATTTACTTCATTTTTGGAAATATATCTGATTATGATCTGTATGGCTATAGGTGACAACCATCAGATATGATGTTATATGGATGTAGATGACATCTTTCATATCTAAATTTTTTATGTTGATATGGCTATGGATGGTAGTCAGTGATGAGCATTTTATTATATGATTATTTACTCCATTTTTGGAAATTTATGTGCTTATGGATATGATTTACTTATGAACTGTAAGGATGTAGGTCACATCCATGAGATATGATGTTATTATTGTTTATATGGTTGTAGATGGAATCCCTCATATATGGTTTTGTTTTTGTTATTATGGTTGTTGGTGGCAGTCAATAGAGATGATTTTTAATACTATTAAAAAGATTGATTGTGGCATCCTAATTATACTGTTTAAGGTAGCTTATAGAACTGATTTTATTGATGATAATATATGGTTTTATTAGATATGATATTTGATGTTTAGATACATGTTGATAGCTTTCTCATATATATTCGCATTTATGTCTACATTTACTTTGCATAGTATGTGCATATGGAAAATTATATGCATTGCAAGTTTGCATTGTCTTTTAAAAGGATGATTGTTTTATTTTGATTGGATTGTTGGCATGTTTTCCTAGTCTTAGATAACCTTATTCCGATGTGCATTACCTTGATTCATCCTTCCTGTAGGTTTCCTAGTGGCCTTGGCCTTGGTTTAGTGCTAGGGACATCACATCGTTCACCCTCAAATTGGATTGAAGATAAAAATTACATGATTCTTATTCACATTCACATAGGAAAAATATAGTATCTTAGATCCCCCAATCTATATTTGCATGTTGATCCTAATTATGTTATAATTAAATGACATGTGTAATTATTGTAAGTTATTTATGGTTACAATTATACAAATCTTTCAATTGTAACATTGATTCAACTTGTTGGGTAAAAATATATATTCATTTAAATACCTATTTGACAGGATCCCTAATCAAACATGCTTCTACAACTGCTACATAGAGTTGGAAAAAATTATGTTCCCTACCACCTAGATATAGGTGTATCATCTTGTAGGAGATCTGCATACCAAAAAATAAAAGACAATTACAAATAATTTAAAGGCTATGTTTGCCAAATATTTGTCAATTGTAAAATTAAATACATGTAACATAATCAATGAAAATATAAAAAATATGTCATACTAACCTTGTCCAAGATATTATATGTAATAACCCACATTGAGATCATCGATGTGGAATAACTAGGTTGAAAGAAGAATAGACAACCTAGCTAGATGTAGTGCATGGTATAGATCAAGGTGGCCTAAATGCCATATATTTGGTGGTCTAGCATAATAAAACAAGGAATCTTGATGGGAAGATACCACAAACATTCTATGTTAAACTAGATTGCTTATTAGGGACAATATCCTAGTACTAGTGGCTTGAATCCTATATCCAAGCTGAGGTAATGGGGGAGGAAGATGATGCATATTCCTAAGAGAAAGTGACCCTCTCAGTGTTACATCTAGTTTTTTCTCGATCATGAGTAGAGATAAGAGAAACGCCCTATAATTTACCAGTGTCAAAATAATTGACATGGTGACCCATCCTAAAATAAACCCATAATTTATGAAGAAAATACAAGGGAAGCTCCCTGCTATTGCATCAAGGTTTATCAAATACCGTAAACCACCTATTCATCCAATGGTATTTCCATGTTGGGAATGTGCACAAGTCCCTGGAAAGACACCTCTTTCTTGGAATAGGAAATTGGTTGGTTTTAGGGTCATTAAACAATTGAACAATCATCTCTTTGGTTGCATGCAGGTTTTTCACCTCTACCTTACTAATACTAGTTGAGTAGTAACGTTCTTGGATCTATATTTAGGTATATCAAATAATTAATCATGGTCATGGACAATGAAAGCAACAAGGATGCCAAGTGAAGAGGCCAATCAACATATGAGATGGCCCTCTACTGCTACTAAGCTCACCAATTATGTTTATAAATTCATCTAAACAATGTTTAATTTTTATGAATGAGTATTTTTGTGTGTTAGAATTTGGGTTTGGATCAAGATTTTACTCCATGGTGGTAGAATAACAACTGCAATTAAACAATAACAAAACATTTATAAAACTAATGCAAATCTTTATAATTTAACAAATATAAAATGACACTCCAAATAAATTTTACTTAGAATGGGAGCTCATCTCTATAAAGTGCCTAGTTCCAATCATGCCTTTTCACTTTACATGTTTAAATTTTGCACTCGCATTGGGGAGAACAATGAGGATAAAATCATTGCGAGTTGGGGAACATAATACAAAACATTCTCTCACACACATGTTTTTAATGTGCACGTGCTTTAGAGACACACACATTTTTAATTCTTTTTGTTTCTATTATTTAAAAAATAACATGTATAATTATAATCACTAGATGAAATTTAAAGTGGGTGTCGGTAGAAGTTCCAACAAATTTGTTGAATTAATATCACTGAAACTTGCCCTTAAGGTTATTTGGGATTTTTGAGTTTGTAAGGTGTAGGTTTTTTGGTGATTCTCAAGCTATTACGAAGTGGATGTTTGGAGAATGTTCATGTGAAAACTTTATCTTGTGCCCTTTATTAGAGGAAGTCTAGGAACTAAAATGTTTTTAATTCCATCTCCTTTAAATATATATAGAAAGGAACATATAGGTTGGTGGGTTCTCTTTAAAAAAAGGTTTAATGTTGAATCCAAGTCATCGGTAGATATGATATGGGAGGAACGTGATGATCAAATTCATAATTTTACACTCCAAACATTTTATTAAATGGGATTGTTTGTTTATATTTATGTCTCATCTTTTATATTTTTGAGAAAAGTTTTGAACCCTTCAAGAATTTATATATGAATTCTTATGTAATGAGCTATATATTTTTGGTTTATTTGAGAAGTTGGAAATTTCTATTTTTCGATATGTTGATAACGTTTCAGAAAAGGAATTTGAATATTCTTTTTAGAATCTAAGAACAAGAATCTTAGGAGAGGTTTTATATGTTAGAGACAATATATATTCGATGAATTTTTTTTAATATTCTGTAAAAGAGGCTTGTAAACCCTCGACACACATTTTGAGAATCCTTTACAAGCATCTATTAATTATAATTTCTCTATTTTTTTTTTTAATTACATAATTTTATTTAATAAATTTAATAAATCAATATTATCATAATAAAAAAATATTCAAAATTATTAATTAATAATATATCAGTTTTATTTAATATAATATTTGACAATACTTAATTAAATCAAATATAGATATTTACTTTCTAAAATTAAATATATATTTTAACTTAAAATTAATTCAAAAATATAATTTAAATAATCAGGTGTACAACAAATTTTAAACATTTTCATTAGTTTTATTACCTCATAGAAATGCTTAATATGTATTTGTTTATAGAAATAATTCTTGATATAATTGTTTATATGCTCTATATAATTGTTTATATGAAATGTAATTTTTTTTTTATTTTTATTTTTATTTTTTTTAGTTGAGGAAAAAAACTATACTTGCTATTCAAAAAATGAATCAAAGTATACATATCTTTCCAAAGAGTCCAAAATAAAAACTGTCATATATAACCAACTATCTATGATTGGAGCCTAATGAATCATATCATATATATGAAGGATTAGATCTATGTATCTATCAACTAATCTAGATACAATCAAAGCGAATATATATACAAAATATTGATACGCAAATAAAATTCTAAGTATCACCAAAGATATGAATGATCTTCCTTGGAATCAAACACCTTTGGACAAATTCATCAATGAATAAAGATCCCTCAGTGCACTCCAAAGCCTTTTTTGACAAAAAATCCGCTTGATTGTTGAAACATCTCTCTCTCTCTGTGTGTGTGTGTGTGTGTGTGTGTGTGTGTGTGTGTGTGTGTGTGTGTAAAGGAGATCTCTACAAATAGTTGTTGCATATCTCTAATTTGGTTCATCCATCTTGACAAAAAAGAAAGTTGTAGATTACACCTATCATTTTTCCATTCTATAATGATTTTGGAGTCAGCTTCCACCTACAAAGCATTAATATATCTGTCATGAGCAATGCAAAAATATACCACAAAGATAGAAGTCCAGCCCTTGTGTTTGTACTAGAGCCACATCCCATCCAAAAAGCATCCAAAAACTGATATAATGATGAATCCTTACAAAGAGAACACACCCAACACCTCCTCTCCAAAGGTTCAATTAGGAGGCTCCATCAAAGAATCCTACAGGGATAACATCAGAGAAAATGGGAAAGGCGGTGTCTATGATTCTTTTTTTGTTCTTGATCACAAACCATTCCTTATAGAAACCAATAATATAACAAACCATCTAAATAATGGTAGGGGGAACCTCGTCAAAAATTACCTTATTCCTGTGTAGCCATAAATACCATGAAACAAAACATGGCAGAGTTTTGTGAAGTGGAACAACACTTTTCCAAGAACTGTAACTAGAAATCACAGAATTTGATTTCCAATTACGATTTACACCCAAGATTTTCTGGACCTTAATCCACACAGACATAGAAAAATCACACCAAATAAGAAGGTGATAAATGGTATCATTATCCTTTTTACACAGGGGGGAAAAAACCTAGCCCAGCTCCCCCTCTTTTTTGAAATTTTTCCCTGGTGAGTACCTTATTTTCCAATGCAAGCTATGTAAATAAAATTATCTTTAAGGGACAGTTCCATTTCCACAAACAATAGTGTCACCACTTGTTGCTAAGTTGTTGATGTGAAAGGACAATAGCATCATAGTTTGTCTTAGCAGAGACATTTCCTTTATTCTCATCCCAATACCAATAAAGAGTGTCTTCTGACCCCCCAAGGTGGATCCCACATCTGTACAGCCTAAAAATGTATTGATTCTATTTAGCTCTCATATCCCCAACAACCCCAACTTAGAAGCTTGAATCTACTTTTGAACATTGCCTAGACTTCTAGAGGCTTAATGTAGATAAAAAATACCGACAACCTTGAGGAATTCCACAAGTGGCCTCGAGAGTTTATAGAAATCGGCCCCACCAATGAAAGGATCAAGTCCTCATAGAAATGTTTTCCCATCATCAATATTCCAATCCATCCATCCACCCACCACAAGAAAGGCTAGAGATAATTTTTTCCAAATATTGGAGGCATTATTTCCCATGGGCCCGCCAACCCTACACTAATCCACCACATATAGGGATTTCGAATATTTCCTTTTGATAACTTCACTCCAAATTCCTCCATAAAACAAATACCTCCACAAACTCTTAGTTGCAAGAGCCTTCCCAAACTAAATAATATTTTTTATACCCAACCCACCTAGAGGATTGGGGGATGAAAGTTTCTCCCATATAACCAGATGAAAATATTTCTTCTTTTTTATCCCATACCATATAAAGGAGAAACATTTTTATCTTATTTTTTCCAAAATAGTCTTAGGAACCTTAGCAATAGACAACCAATACATGAGAATATTTTCCAAAATAGATTTTGTTTGAAAAATTTTACCACCTAAGGATAGCCATCTATAGGTCCAATTGTCCATATTTTTGTCCACTTTCTTCAGCATCCAAAACCAATCCTTCTTGTTGTAATGATTAGGCTTGATAAAATACCTCAAATATATGCAATCTTCGTTCAACAGGAGCATTTGGAAGGGAAGAAAATTCAAAATTTGGGCTTTTGTTTCCTCATCCAGCCTATTCTTAAGGAAAGAGGATTTAGTGTTAATGATAAAAATACCTGATGCTTTGAAAAATAGAGCCAATAGATCTTTAAAAAAGTTCCATTCTGCCATGGTTCCCTTCCCAAATAAAAGGACATCATCAACAAATAGGAGATTTGTGATTCTGATAATGTCTGTAATTTTTACACCCCCAATTTTCCCCTCTAGCTTAACGTTCTCAATGACCTTACTTATACCTTCCACCATCACTTTAAAAAAAAGTGGGGACATCGGGAAACCCTGGAAAAGACCCCTTGAGAAATTGAAAAAAGTAGTAGGGGCACCATTTAAAAGCATTGCAAAACTTTTCGAGGAAACACAAGCCATAATCCAATTAATGACCTCCAGAGGGAGACCGATTTGTAGTACCAATCTAAGGAAGGTCCATTCAACCATTTCATATGCTTTTATCACATCTAATTTTAGAACCAGGTATTTTAGCTTATTTGATATAATAGAGTGAACTCCCTCTTGTGCCACTCCGATGGCATCCAAAATCTGTCTTTTAAACAAAAAAACAAATTGCTCATTGGAAACATATTTCGAAAGTGTTTCCTTGATCCTGGAAGCAATAATTTTAGATATCAACTTATATACTATATTGCAACAAGATATAGCTCTAAATTCATCAAATAATTTTAGTTATTATACTTCATATAATAGATAATTGCTTTTGTATTTGTGTGGTTTACTTTCTCAACAATTTTTATTTAATACATACATACATACATATACATATGCCACCATTTCCCCTTTCACTTGATAAAATCCCCCCACACACATATATACATATATGTATATATATGTGTAGGGGGGGTGGGGGGGCCTTTTGGTAGGTGAAAGGGGAAATGGTGGCATAAGGTTTAGTGAAAAAAAAATGAACTATAAGCACTCAAAGGATTTGCTCACAAGTAATAAATCACTCTGATCTTCTCTCATTCATGATGCTTTCATTCTTTAAACTATGTTTGGTATCCTTTCAAAGGTACTTCTACATTCATTACTTGAAAATATAATCAATTACCCATCTAAGGCATCCTTGTTGGTTGATATTAATTCCCATTTGTTGGGACTTAAATTCATTGTGTTCCTTCTATCTTTTGACACGTCTAGAATAATTGTTGTCCCAACAAACCTATTCCCTCACCCAAAAATCCTTCACAATTCATCCACTCAAACAACACTTCCATAGTCCCACCCACTACTAACAATGGTCCTTGTCCTCCTGTGTGCCCCCCATGTCCCAATACAAAATACTTCATAAGTCATCCACTCAAACCGCACTTCCATAGTCCCACCCACCACTAATAATGGTACCTTCCCTCGTGCATGGTCCCCATGTCCCTCTTTTGCTACCCAATAACAAATTCCAAGGAAGAGACATAGAAAATGAAAGTTGAGGTGGATAAAAAAGGATGTAGAGAATATGAAAATTGTTATCAACCCAACACTCTTGAAAAACAACATTGCTCTCTACATTGAGCATGCCCTTATTGGTCATTTCCATGCTCATTATTTTAAGAAAAGGATTTAATAAGTTGGGTGCATAAGACGTGGAAAGATGTTTTGGTAAACACTCCAAACGTCCACGTGGGTTCTATAGGATACAATCATTTTATTTTTAGACCTATAGAGGATCGAACTAGAATAGAAATGAGTGGACTATTGTTTTGGGTCCATGTAGGTTTAACTCTTTTTTTATGGCATTCCAATTTTTATCTAATAAGGAAAAAGATTCATAAAATGGAGTTATGGTTGAATATTCCTTGATTGCTTATCACATTCTAGGAACCCCTTATATTCAAAATTAAAGGGGGCTCAATGGGAACATAGCTTCACACATAACAAAAAACATTAAAAATACAATACTTCTATGTCTATGACATGTGTGTAAATGGAAATTTCTCAAGGCCTTTTGGACATTATAATAATAGAGGCAAGTGTTAATTGGTTGTTCAATAACTAGACTATAAAAATGTCCCTTTTAAATGCATTCAATGTACGTCCTGTGGACATATAAACACTTATTTTCCTTACAATAAGAACACAAAATATGGAAATACTTTCCACATGGTTGTGATCCCCTCAAAATTTAGGGTTTAGTCTTTGGAATGAAAGGCTGGAAGAGGAAAGCAAAAGTTTGATGGGAAGAGCTACAACATAACATAATTGCAAAAAATGCAAGTCATTGGAAAAAATAGAGATAATTGAGGTAAAAAAAAGCTCAAGGTGCACATACTAGAGCTAGAGGAGAAACTCATTGAATCCAAGAGCCAAAGCACCAATCCCTCCTTGTCCATAAATGTGTTTCCTTCGCAACAACAAAATATGGGTCAAATATTGGAGGATCACAAAGTCCTTAGAATCAATAAGTAGAAATGAAAGAGGCAATATTCATTCCACACATGCCTATACAAAAAGGACAAATAAAATCATGTGTTACTCCATCCACACATAAAATACAAAGGTGTCCACATTGAATTATAGTGGTATAAAGATGGAACCACTAGTTGCACCCCCATATTTTTGTTGGTGAAAATATCAATTCTCTCATGAAAAACAATAAGTGGAGAAGAAAATTCTCTTTGGAAAACAACTAACTATTGCAAGGGTCCTCAGTAGAGTATCCCCTCCTCAGGAATTAAAATGATCACAATGTCCTTCAATGTGGTTGGGAGTGAACCATTCACAACACTATATAAAAAGGCTTGTACAGAAACATAATCCATATAGCATCATCTTATAGGAGTCAATGTGCTCAACCTTGGATGCGTATAAGCATCCAAAATGTGTATTCAAGGATGTTCCTTTCAAGTGGAAGGTTCATGCGAAAAACTTAGGTGGATTATTTCTTGGTTGGAGCACTACCCTTTACTACCCACATTTCATATTTACTACCCTTTTCACAAGTATTTGAATAAAGAAGTGGATGTATTCAATGTTTACACCCATCCCATCGAAGAAAGTATTTTTTGGAGGGTATGTTAGATTTAGGTCTCCTAAACCATCCTCATCTCATCCTTTATGGGGACCTAAACTTTACTAGCCATTCCAAAATTTGGGGGAATAAGCTCAACATGACTACTTTGCATATTTTTTATAAAAATTCTCAATAACTAGTAGATTTTGAACCTTCCAACATGGATCCCAAATGGTCAAAGAGGTGCTCTGGTTTGTAGGTGTTACAACGTAATTTTCCACCTTGTGAGCGTTAGCACTCTTTGGCCTTCAGGATCCATTTCACTGACTCAGATGCACTTTATGTCCTTCAGAAACACTTTTTCCCTATTTTTCTTCCTGTACGCTAGCTATTCCACTTTAGCCAGCGTACACGTGAGCTGTTCCACTATAGCCCACGGGTGCCAAGTAAAATGGTAAAATCATTAGAAAAATACTTTTTACTCCAAAAAAGTTGTCTTAAGGTGACCTTTGGCCCTCCATTTTCCCCGAAACGCCTCGATGTGTCCTTTCACTTACCTTTGGAAGGATATATATTGAGCTCTTATGGCATATGGAAGGGAGGAGAAAGAGAAAGCAAGATAACTCTAGTGGATTTTTGCCGTGACTTGAGTCTACACTCATTGATCCTTGTTGTTGTGAACTCCTTATGTTCACCTACCAAACTCCTATCCTAGTTTGAGTTTGCCATTACATGGAGGATTGAAGTGGTGGAGGCACAAGTGGAGAGACCTAGTTCTTGGTTCAGATTGGTTGCCAGCAAGAGGTCATATATTGTACTTCTTGTTATTCATTAATGGGAGTACTCATTTTATCATCCAATTGATGTTGTGAATATTGTTAAATTACATTGGGTTCTATTTGCTTATGATATCATGGATCATGCTATTGATTATGCTAATGTCTTTCACATATTATATGCACTTGCTTGTACTTGTTGTTGAGACTAATCTGTAGGTCCAAGTGTAGAAGTTGAAAGCTCAACGGGGATCTACATCGAACATCCGGTTGAAGGTTGGTCTTTTATCCATTATCTTAGCATTGTCATTTATATAGCATTGCATCGGGAATTGAGTCATTTTCTGGTAGTCAGCTGTCTGTTGTGGTCTGCCCCAAGCCATAGGAAGTTTTCTCTGTAACATAAATGGCGACTCCGCTGGGGAGAACATCCATTTTTGGGGATTTTTAGTCTTTAGTCCTTGTTTAGAGTTGCTGTGTGTTGAGATTCTGTGTCTTTGGTTGGCTGTTGGGATACAATATAGAAAAGCAGCTTTTTATGGGTCATTGGACTCTTTATTTTCTCATTTGTCTTTCCTTGTATGCGGGTCAAGTTAGTTTAACCCGTGTCTACCCGCCTCTATCAGCACTGTAGCTCGCATCTACCCGCAGTTATTCCTTTGACAGTAGCGTACAACTCCAAGATTTATTGGTTTATGGTATTGGATTGTTGCTGGGTTGGTATTGAGTGTTCCTGAGTCTTAGTTGGCCTTAGTCCTGACTGTTCCATACCCTTTTAGTGACCAGAAACTCTTCTCTCTCTCTCTGTTTTGAGCCTTATTAGTTTATCACCATTTTTTATTTTCTATCTCATTGCATTGGTTGAATCTCATTGTTTGGGAATTGCTGGGTTGTCTTAGTGATCTGCTCTGCATTTATTTTACTGAATAGGTAGATTTTGCTTGCATTTTTCATTCCATTATATTGAAAAATACAAAAACATAGTTTTGCATTTTCCTTTTAATTATAAGATAAAATACAAACAAAAAAAATTACTTTTCGTACTGCATTTTGCATCTGAGTGCTTGTGCTTTCATCTAGGATCTACTTGTGCATTGGAAATTTAAAAGAATTGCATTTTATTTCGAACCTTTGGATTGATTTTCATTCTAGTGGCATTGTTTCTATTGGATAGATGAGTCTAGAGTTTGACGATTGTGCATACTATTGAGTCATATACATCATTAGTTTCACGACCACATCCTTTGAGTAATCACAACCACCTAAAATTAACGCTTAATCTTAAAATTGATTAGAACAATTTTTATTTTATAGGGTGCACCAACTAGTATAGGTTTAGAGTCTTGGAATAGATCATTGTGAGTTAACAATCCAAGACTACTAGACGAAACATTATGTGTCTGACCAGGGAGTGGTGAAATCCATGGTATACATCGGTGTTCTCAGGAAGCTCTACTCAGACCAGAGTTAAGCACAAGGTCACGGGAGGTTGGTTGTGGATATATCCCTCCAATACTGGTTGAACATGGGATATATTTCCAGGATTTGTTTGTATCTGGGGACTCTTGAGGGATCTGTACCTCTTGAGTTTTGGGCTTAGTTACCCTTCGCATATGATGGATCCCACCTGTGACTATCCCCTTGAGCATTGGTTATATTGCGGTGACCATAGTTTCCTTACCTAGGTATCGGATAGGGTGCTTGCAGTGGTTATACTATACATATCTTGATTCAGATAGGGGTTGGACGGCACAGTTGTTGTTGTATAGGGACTTGACCCTGTGCACACAGTGAAGCCTGGGAACCTTTATAACTGATTCTATTACCTCCGGCTATAGTTTAGGAGTCTCAAGCCTCTCCTAGGTGGAACATACCGACTGTAGTGTTGGGAGCTCCTTGAGCCAGTCCTGTTTGTGTGCATTTGGTTTTAGTTTCTTAGGTGTGTGCTCATTGATTCTTTGATCACTAGTTTGGCCGATAGGGGATGCTTTGATTTATCGATCTTTTAGAGATATCATGGCGTGAGTTCCCGCTCTCCGTCGATCTCGTCAGTTGGCTGGTTTACTGGCCGTCGAATTTACACGTCATGTTGAGAGAGGGTGCTGGCAAGCTCCCTCCGAATCTTCGGATTCCTTTAACGCGATTCGCACCGACATTTACACTGGTTTTGGCATGCAAGAATTCCTTACGAATCCGTTGGGTACAGTCGAAGATGCCTCTCATCCTCCTACTCCTAGAGAGGATTGGGGAGGCGATCATTGATACCAGAGACTCGATCACTTCTATTTGGATCCACTCCACCTGAGGATGACCCGCTCGATCCTTCGAATCCACATAATTTCCTACACAGGATGTTGAACTTGCATGTTAACACAAGCCCTGCGACCACTACGAACGCTACCCCGTTCTCTTTTGGTATGCCTGAGTACAACACAGTTGATCCATCCACTATGTTTGGGAGCACTGGTCACGGTGATGGCAACACTGAACCCACTAGGGGAAATACCCTTGCCAGGGGCACCACATTTCCTACTCACACACATAATACAGGGACCGGTCACATCCCTCATAACAATCCAAATGTTGGAGGAAGGTTGACTCCTAGGACTACCCATCCTAATAGGAACATTGTTTGCAATACGACTCTCCATCCACAGTTCAATACACATGCCTCTATCCATCAACATAGGACCACGTTTGCTAATGTTAACAATCCTATTAATAACGGGGGTGGACACATACCATATACTTTTATGACTACTCCTGCTACTATTAATGCTAATGTAGGAGGTGGGAATATACCTTATACTCATGGTCACAACACCACCGCTCCTGCTACTAGTAATGCCAATGTTGGGGTTGGGAATATACCTCATGGTCACCACACGACTACTCACACTGCTAATAATGCTTACGTAGGGGGTGGGAACATACCTTATAACCATGGTCATTACAGCATGGTTCCCGCTACAAGTAATACTTATATGCCCCATAATTATGGTGGTAACCCTTACTATAATACAGTCGATGCTGGATCTCATTACAACCCACCTCAATACGGTGCTCATAATGCGTATATACCTGCTTACCCTCACATGGGTCAGTTTCGAGGAGGTTCTCAGCCTTATGTTCAGGGTCCTGATTATGGTCCATCATATCCTTCAGGTCTGTATAATCAACCTTTTATGAAATCTTATAATCAAGCTTTCCAACCGTAGCTCCTGTTCCTTGCTCGATTGAATCTTCTGGATCTTTTAAAGCTCACAAATGATCTGGTGTGTCACGATCCTAATTGGCCTCTAGTCCCTACCAATCTCCCTTCGAACATTCCCAAGTTTGAGGGGAAGAGTGGTGAGGATCCGGGTGATCACGTCACAACTTTTCACCTTTGGTGCTCATCCAACTCGTTAAATCATGATTCCGTTCATTTGAGACTATTTCAACGCACCCTCACGGGGGTAGCCGCGAAGTGGTATGTTGAGTTTCTTGGGGGCATGTATTAGGGTTTCAATGAGATAGCCTTGGTTTTCTTGGATCATTTCCAGCTGCCAGTTCGCTACGATACTAGCACTGAACTCTTGTCTACCTTCCACCAGAATAAGGCCACACACATTTATGACCACGTTCAAGAGTGGCATCGATGGAAGAGGTTAGTGAAAGCCAACATTCCTCCAGAGTTTCTGTTGGAATGGTTTCTCAAGTTTTTTCTTCCATATATTCCTAAGGATGTTTCGATGTCCGGCATTGTGACTGAGGAACAAGCTATCTTAAAATTCCAGCAGCTAGATTTACTATATTCTCAGTCTGACATCTTGTATGACATTATTCCTGACGCACCACGAACATGACATGAGCCCAAGTAAGCTCCTGGACCACATGCCGATGGCATTGTTGGATCCGCAAGTACTCGACCTGTAGATTTGGTTGCTAGTCAAATGCAAAATTTGTCGCTTAACCAGTCTACTCCCAGACAGGTTCACACCTTGTCCACTTCCACCCCATCGTCCGATGTACATGATGTGCAATCGACAAACCCATTGGGTAACCAGCAAAATGGTGGTAAGAAGAAGGGGAGAAACAGCCGTAAGGGTGTAAACAATGGGAATGATGGTAGTAATCATAATACTCCTCGGAAAGAGAACGCCAACCCTCCTCGGGAAGGCAGGAATGCTGGTGGGTACCGTAAACCTAGGTGTTAAGTGAAATTCCCTTGCAAGCTTTGTGGGGAAGATCATCTTACTCACTTGTGTCCTTGAATCGAAAAAGCATCGAAGCATCTGGCACAGAGCCCAGCTATGTTAAAAGATCCCCTTCCTCATCATTAGAACATGGCTTTGCATGCTCCCACTATTGGTTACGGACCTAACGAGACTATAACGTCTTCCTCCAATACTAGTGGCTATGGATGCGTGAATATGGTCCAATAAGAGGTTAGTGTTGCTACTCGTCAACGCGATTATGGCGCACCACAACCGAATATAGGGAATGAGCCTCCTCCTCCTCCTGATACTTCCTTGCATATCGAGAAGCCCTCTACTATGCCGTGGATATCGAAAGGTGTTCTCAAGCACTCTATGCATAATCCCAATGCTCGAGCCGCCCATAAGTACTCTATTGTATAAGATTTGGGTCAAACTCCATGTGCCATGTGGGCTCTTGAAGTTTAACAAGCGTGTCCTTCTCAAAGGCATGCCCTTTTGAGTGCTTTAGGAGTTTAGGATGTGGGAAGTCCTAACGTTATCAAGTTTGATACTACTGATGTTCAACCTTACTTACCTTACCACATGGCTTTTCAAATCCATGTGGAGTGCCTTCAGAATTTCATCAAGAGAACGGTGGTTGATGAAGGTGCTTTTGCATAAGTGATGTCTTTATCTTGTTGGAAAGCTCTTGGCTCTCCTCCCTTATCCAAGTCTATGACCATGCTCACTGCATTTGACGGTCGGTCGTTTAAGCCGCATGGGATTATCCCTTCCCTTTTTGTCCGCTTGGGTGGGAAGCCCGTGCCTATTGAAGTCGAGGTGGTTGATGTGCCCCTCGACTACAACCTTCTCCTGGGTAGGAATTAGATGTACACTATGAAAGTGGCTGCGTCCACTCTGTTCAGAGTTATTTTCTTTCCACACGAAGGCAAGATTGTGAGAATCGACCAGCTGGATTTCATTAGTCCTTATTCGACAGCATCCACGGGATCAGTAGTCCCCCAAGTTACAGATTCTCAGCCAGCAACTGGGAACATGGGTGTCAGATTGTACCCCTCATTGATGGGATATTATGATTTCCCTTCACCCATTAATTTTATTGGAACCATTTCCGATAATGTGTCTCCTCCATTAAATAATGTACCGTTCCGCACTTCGTATTTTGATGATCCATGGACCTTACCATCCACGAGTTCCACATCTGGAGACATTGCGCACATTGGAATGGTTATGCTACTGTCTACTACTGAGCTTTCATATCACGATATTCAACAAGCCACTGCAGAGCCAGATCTCCCCTCTTCATGGACAGAGGAGGAAGATCCCATTATGCTGTCGGAATGGGTAGTCGACTCATCTTATTCACACGATTGTCTTGATAGTACTTTACCTTCAGATGAAGCTATTGATGAGGCCATGTGTGGTAGTGAGAGACCTTTGGAAGACATGCATCATCGCTCTCATTTTCTTCCTAACCCTGATCTTATGGAACAAGACGAGTTTAGGACAACTCTTGTCGAGATTGTTGGTCACCCTATGGCTCCTTGGGGTTCACATGGGATCTACGCAGATGGGAACATGGCTAATATTTTCTCAACTATAGCGATCAACATCTCTCACACTCCTGGAAAGATTGAGAATGTTTACATCGGTGACGATTTCTCTTTTTAAGAGGTTCGCATTTACACTGAATTGTTTAAGGAGCTCCGGGAAGTTTTCGCCTAGTCATATGAGGAGATGCCAGGAATAGACCCTAGAATTGTCGAACACGAGATTAAAACATATCCCAATGCTAAACTAGTTTGACAACGCCTTCGTGCTGTGAACCCTCGAAAGGTAGCCACGATCAAGGCAGAGGTGGAGAAACTGCTTAAGGCTGGTTTTATCTACCCAGTTCCCCTTATCGAATGGGTGTCAAACCCCATTCCTGTGGATAAGAAGCAGGGAACTACCCATGTATGCACTGATTTTAGAGACCTGAATCATGCATGTCTGAAAGACAATTTCCCCACTCCATTCATAGATCAAATCTTGGATGCTTGTGTGGGAAGCGAAGTTTTTTCGTTTATGGACGGCTTTTCGGGATATAACCAGATTCAAATCAAACCCGAGGACCAACATAAGACTACTTTAATTTGTCCTTGGGGTACATTTACGTACCATAAAATACCCTTCGCCCTTAAAAACGTCGGATCTACATTTCAACGTGCTATGACCTATGCCTTTCACGACCTTAAACGTATAATGGAGGTTTTCTTGGATGATCTTGCTGGCCATTCTCGCAAGAGAATGGACCACCCCAAGCACCTCCGTTTGATTCTCGAATGATGTATATGCTACAAGATTCGGTTGAATCCCAATAAATGCATCTTTGTTGTGAGGACAGGTCACCTTCTAGGTTTCATAGTTTCGAAAGAGGGTATTAGAGTCAATCCTCTCAAAGTTGAGGCAATACTTTTCTACGTCGCTTTGTAGTGAATTATGCTAGTCTTACCAAAGGTTTTGCGCACTTGTTGAAGAAAGACACACCGTTTATCTGGGATGAGCGAGCCCAACAGTATTTCGATGCTCTTAAGAAGTCTTTGGTATCATCTACTTTGCTTATTCCACCCGACTTTGCAAGAGATTTTATACTTTATGTGGCTGCGTCTCAAGAGACGATTGGCATGGTCTTAGTTTAGGTTGATGATGTGCTCTTGGAGAATGTGATCTATTACCTTAGTCGAAATATAGTAGATGCTGAGATGAGATATACTCACGTGGAAAAGTTGGCACTTGCGACTCTTCATGCAATCCAACGGTTGCGACATTACATCATGCTTAGGAAAACCACAGTCATAGCGCATATCAATCCATTTCAGTTCATGCTATCACGACGTCTTATAGGGGGTAAGTACAATAAATGGATTGTGATCCTTTAGGAGTTTGATCTCGATTTTGCTTCGGTGAAGTCGGTAAAATCCTTGGTTTTTGCTGAGCTCATGTTGGACTTTCCGCGACTTGATGAGGATGTTGTCCATGAAGATTCCTTTGTGGATGAGCACTTATTTCTTGTCTCGTCTGAGGACCCTTGGTATGGGGATATTATTATATATCTTCAAACTTTGAAGTTTCCTTCGCACTATTCGCGAGACGAACAACGGCATGTGAAACACCATGCTAAAGATTATACCATCATCGATGACACTTTGTATCATTGAGGAAAGGATTCTATCCTCCATCGTTGTTTGACTCACGAAGAAGTGGAGCATGTGCTTAATGATTTCCATGCTAGGGCATGTGGTGGTCACTTATCTAGGCTTGCAACAGCCCAATGTATTATGCGAGTTGGTTATTTCTAGCCTTCGATCTTTCAAGATTGTATGAATGTTGTGAAGATATGTCACCCTTTCCAGGTGTTTTCACGGAATATACACTCGCATCCAATGCCCCTTCACCCGGTCGTCACCATCGATCCCTTCACCAAGTGGGGGGTGGATTTCATGGATTGTAAACCAGCTTCGGCTGGGGGCATCACCATATCATAGTGGCCATGGAATACTTTTCCAAATGGGTTGAGGACATGCCTACCATAAAAGTCGATGATGCTACAGTAGCCCATTTTGTATTCAATCAGATTATTACTTGGTTCGGTATTTCGAAATAGATTGTCACTGACCATGGCAGTCACTTTCAGAACAAAATGTGGAGGATTTGTCACTCACGCTTGGGTTTCGTCAAGAACACTCATATTCTTACTACCCCCAAGCGAATGGTCAGGTTGAAGAAGTCAATAAGTCTTTAAAGACCATTCTCCAACGTACCATCCAACAGAGCAAGAACAACTGGCATATTATGTTATATCCTGCTTTGTGGGCATATCGAACCACAGTCAAGACTTCCATTGGGTTCTCACCATTTCAGCTAGTACACGGTGTGGAGTCTATTTTACCGATTGAATGCAAAATCCCGTCGTTAAAACTAGCCATAGAGATCCTCCCAGATACGTCTAGTATTGAGCAACGTTTAATCCACCTTGAGCAGTTTGACGAGCAGCGTCGAGATGCCACTGTCGCTATAGATGCCAATAAACGTCATGTAAAGGTTCAGTACAATAGGTATGTCCATCCCCAACAATATGTTGAAGCTAACTTTGTCCTTTTATATGACCAAGCTAAAGAACCCCTGGGGGTAGGCAAGTTTAACCCCGTGTGGCACGGTCCTTACATCGTGAGGCATGTCCTAGAAAAAGAAGCCCACGAATTGGAAGATTATGAAGGGAACGTCTTGAAGGATCCTAGAAATGGGCTCTACCTCAAGCAGTATTACGCTTGAACTTCTCGTTTGAGCTAATACTTTTGTATAGTTGCTTCTGTACATAGTTTAGGTTTCTTTTGGTTTTCCGGGTCTGCTGATTCGCTTTTGTTTGATTGAAAGATGTCAGTAGAATCTCCTACATTTTTAGGATTCGCGGATGGTGCTAGCCGTCATACGCAGTAGCTTGATTCTGCTTCCTGGGTTATTTATTCACCTAAACACCTAGTTGTGTCTTCGGGAGGTGCTTGTCTCGGTCCTACATCTAACAATGTGGCTGAGTACAGTGCTATAGTTGAGCTACCTCGGGATGCCATTTCACATGGTATCAAATTTTTAGAAGTCCGCCTAGATTCACAACTGGTTGTGTCTCAGTTGAATGGTCAGTACCGTGTGAGGGATCCTACTTTATTACGGAGATTATTAAGGGTAAGACTCTTGGAACGACATTTTGTTTCCATTACATATGTTCATGTTCTGAGAAGTTTTAATCATGTATCTGATGCATATGCTAACTATGTCCTAGATTGGCATTTGTCACATTCATAATGAAGCACACAAATAAACATACATTCATACATTTGTACATACACATATAGTAGAACTGGAGAACCATAGTTTTTTATAAATAACATGTCCAAAATGGTAGTGTCATAATACAAAACTAGAGCCCATAGCTCTAAAAAATATACATATAGATACAAAAAATATGAGACTCTGAGATGTCTAAGCCCCATAAGGAGGCCTAACTGCCTCGGCAGGATGTGTCTGATAGTAATAGTGTACTACGTTGGCTATCCACTGCAGTAGTCGTACCCACGGCCTCGGTACTCCTACAACATGGCGCCGCATGTCCTCTGGAAGTTGTGTTACCTCAATCATAGGTACCCTGGTGGTCACGCGGGACAGGTTGACCCGCACGGTCTCTAATGTGTGCTCTGCCGTAGCGCCGACTACCTCTCCACCCTTGCCCCGTCGACGATGTCTCGAGAAACCATCCGGCTTCGCGGACCCATATCTATGAGCAAACAGTAGAATGTTAATAGGTGATACTAACCCAAAAAGACTTTTGCATTTTCATATATAATCAAAAATCCCAAAAAAAATAATACACAAAAAACATAAAAAGAGTCACTTACCGATGTCTCCAAACGCTGACCCTGGAGCAAGCGGCATGTCACAATCACCACGAAAGTCTATCCCTACATAGGGGTAGTCATCAATGGCTATGACCTGTTGGTCCCACCAGTGGAAGAACTCAACTGAGTATAGTGATGCTTGTCGGCCACAACCCTATCGTGTCAAGACCTCTACCCACCGGGTCAGGGCTGGGTTACGGAGACTATGAAGAAGGACTTGAACCCTCAGACTGACCCCCAAAACCCTCTCAAAGAAGAAGCTGCATAGTATACTACTGTATTTAAAGTTTTTTGCTTCTCCACGCTTGCACTCCGTTAACTGGGTCTTCATGGACCCCAGTAACGTTGTGCACCAGTCATATACCATGGGTCGCATACACTGTGACGCATAGAACATTACCGGCCTAGAAGCCTGGTGTAGAGCTGCCGAACCTATAATCCTGAAAAGGGTAGCCACTATAATCTTCATGCTCAGACTGACTATGGATCCAATGGGAACCTTACTTCCCACCTTCCGAGTGTTGGGAATACAGTATTGCTCTATGTAGTCAGGATTGGTGATCCCACCACCCACAGTATGAGATCAAAGACTTTCCACTTCACCTAGATGGGATAATCCAGTAATAAAGTAAATGTCATCTACCTCCAAGGAGAGTATTTGACCGTCTAGGTTGAATTTTTGTGCATCTATGTCCCAGTATTCTATCAAGCGACGGAGCAATAGTTTTTGTGCCCTCAAACCCCCTATGCTCCAAAATTTGAAAATACCACATTCTTGTAATGGTCGTTGTGCAGGAAAATCATTGCGGATGGCCTCATCCACAAGGTCATGCTCCCTTTCTCTCCATTCTAAAGCCATCCTGGAGGAAGAGAAACCAATAGTTTAGTCTTTTTCATTTAAAAAACCAACCTTACGGCCATACCCGTGGGCTAATTAGCTCACAGAGGCAGGTACCCACGGGGGTACCAGGCCCTACCCGCGACCCGTATGCTTGTAGCCCGCGAGTAACACCGTAACCAAATAGGGCTTCCCCATTTAAAATTTTCAACCAATAAAAATTGAAATAAAAACTATTAAATAAAAGAGGAGGATGAGATAGCTTACCTGCTCTAGACGGCCCGATGAACGAATGCCCGTAGCTCCCAAAATCAGCAATTGAAATCCAAGGCGAAAACTAACCAAAAACTCCAAATTGGGTAAAAAGTGAAAATGAATTGTAACTTGTAATTTTTTATTACTATTTATAGTTTTGGAAACCCACTTATCTATAGTTTTCACTGTTTTAAGTTGTTTAAGACTAATGTAATTTATTGGGGTAGCATTTTTTACCAGGTTTCTTCGATGAGAGTTGTTTTTTATCGTTTCGCACCTACGACAGGTATATTTCACACCTGGCATATAGGTTAGATGTCATTTTCATATGCATTATGCATTTGACCTTTTGACCATTTTCATGAACCCTTGGTGTGACCTTGATTCTTAACTGACACGGAACCTTCACACTGTTATAGAAGTGTCGTTATTTGGTGGTAGGGCGTTTCCGAACATTGGTAACCTAGTTAGAAACCATTTTGCATTATGGTGCCCATGCCATTATTTTTCCTTAAGATCGGGAGTCCTTTGTAGTTATGCCATGAATTTGCGATAAAGACTCATACTCTACTTTGTCTTATGCTGGCCATATCCTATAAGGATTTGCCCCATTTATATCAAGTTGCGATTGTATTGCATCATCCTGCTTGCCACTTGAGCCTTGTGTCGGCTCCCACTTACTGAATTCTTAGCCTAGTGCCTGAGCACTTTCCCCTGTCGAGCCCTGTAGAGCTTCCATTTGCCTTTCACAATTTGATGACCTTTTGACCCTGAGGGAACACCCCCCGAGTGTCCACATCCTGCACATGCTTTATTGCATTGATCATAGGTATGTTCCACGACTTGGGACTAGTCTGCTCGCTATTTGACACTGGTTCCCTCAATTGTTGTACTATAAGCAATTTTATTCTTTTTCAAGTTTTCCAAATATGAAAAAGACCAAAAAAATCAAATATTCCAAAAAGCCGAACGGGAGAATATTTACTTCTTATTGTTGGCAGTTGTTGTGTCACCTTTGAACTGAGCATTCATTCCACTCCATACATTATGAGTCGGGACTATAGTAGGACCTTTGGAGCTGTACTCGTTTCTCAGTTTTACTCCACTGATTGGTTAATCTTCTAGTCACTAAGGAGCCCTTTGTTGATGCCTCCTACATCGCACAGTCTATGTCGATTCTATGATGCTTGAGTCTATCCATCTGCTCATGCTCTTAGTTAAAGGAAGTCCTGAAACTAGATTCAGCCACTCCTCAAATCTCTTAACTATTGCATGTCGGGCATCCTTATTGAGTCAGTCTGTTTCACCTGAGTTCTTCCAAATCTTTTAGCATAGTTGTTACCTCCTACTAGTTGATGGGGGATTCCTTAATTCCCTCCTTCTACCGAGTTTCGTTCCGTCGACATCAACACATTTATTCCAAAATTTGAGACTTAGAGTTCGGTTGAGTACGTTGAGGCTTGGAGTCATTAGTGGTAGGTTCTCTCGCCATCGACAGTTTTGGGAATACATCAATGTCCCCTGATCGATGGATTCATCTTAGTGTTCGACTTCAACACATCTATTCACACTCTAATGATTGTACTCTATGCCTCGATGCCCATTTTCATTATTGGTGGGTTATCTCGCATCTGTTAACGGTATACATCATTGACCAGTAATCAGATGATGTCATATCAGTTTCGACCTCAACACCTTTATTCACTTGATGGGACTTGATCCGTAGATGATTTGTGTAGAAGACCCCAGGTGATAGTGGCATTCAGTATGCTACTTATGATCATGACTTTACATCTGAGATATCATCTCTCAGACATCAATAGTTTGTACCTCCAGTATCGCACCAGTTGTTCCCTTTTCAGCAGGAGACCACAACTTACTATAGATGGTTATGGCTATGATCACTTATGACATATATTCATGATGTACTGCCTATTCATGGCCATTGTATCAGATTGTTGTATTATACCGACATGTACTCAGGGATACTATTGTATTATGACGAGTGAGCTACTCTCTCCAGTTGTGTCTCCATCACCCCACTTCTAAGATTTATAATGTATTTCGGCCATCGTAGCACCATTTTATGACCTCACATATTAGGGGGCATCTGTTACAATGTAATTTTCCACCTTGTGAGCATCAACACTCTTTGGCCTTCAGGATCCATTTCATTGACTCAAATGCACTTTATGTCCTTCAGAAACACTTTTTCCTTATTTTTCTTCCTTGTACGTTAGTTGTTCCACTTTAGCCAGTGTACACATGAGTTGTTCCACTATAGCCCGCGGGTGCCAAGTAAAATGGTAAAAATCATTAGAAAATTACTTTTTACTCCCAAAAAGTGGTCTTAGGGTGACCTTTGGCCCTCCATTTGTCCCGAAACACCTCGATATGTCCTTTCACTTACCTTTGGAAGGATATATATTGATCTCTTATGGCATATGGAAGGGAGGAGAAAGAGAAAGCAAGATAACTCTAGTAGATTTTTGCAGTGACTTGAGTCTACACTCATTCATCCTTGTTGTTGTGAACTACTTATAATCACCTACCAAACTCCTATCCTAGTTTGAGTTTGCCATTACATGGAGGATTGAAGTGGTGGAGGCACAAGTGGAGAGACCCGGTTCTTGGTTCAGATTGGTTGCCGGTAAGAGGTCGTATATTGTACTTCTTGTTATTCATTAATGGAAATACTCATTTTCTCATCCAATTGATGTTGTGAATATTGTTAAATTACATTGGGTTCTATTTGCTTATGATATCATCGATCATGCTATTGATTATGATAATGTCTTTCACATACTATATGCACTTGCTTGTACTTGTTATTGAGACTAATCTGCAGGTCCAAGTGTAGAAGTTGAAAGCTCAACAGAGATCTACATCGAACATCTGGTTGAAGGTTGGTCTTTTCGCCATTATCTTATCATTGTCATTTATATAGCATTGCATTGGGAATTGAGTCATTTTCTGGTATTCAACTGTCTGTTGTGGTCTACCCCAAGCCATAGGAAGTTTTCTCCATAACAATAGGTGATAAATAAACATATTTATAACTTTCTAATTATAAAATTTATCATTATGATCATCCCCTCCTATAAACCAATTATTTTAAAGGATACCCACTTATACAATCATTGAATCAGGCTAGTGTTCTCCATCGAGGTTCAAAATCCCCCCACCCCATTTAAATTTAACCCTCATTGTTTGTCTTAAAAGGACTATAGAGCCTTGATTCTTGAAAATTGGAGACCATGCTCTATAGAAGAGGATGATCCAACAATGATCGTCCTTTAGAAAAATTTAATAAGAGCAAAGGATTTGACTAATTCCTGGGAAAACACAAACTTCAATTAGGATGAAAAGAGTCAGAGGGAAGTGGAAGGATAGATATCATCTCTTTGAGGCATATATGTGGAAGGAGGTTTTAGTGAGGAGGTTTCCCAAGAGATTGACACTCCAAAAAAGGAAAAAGAAAATTTATTAGCATGGTAGGAGGAAAAATGGCATATGAAACACATGGCTACCTAGCTCTCATAGGGAAATAACAGCACAACTGTTTTTCATAGACAATATTAGGTGCAAAAAAATAAACTTAATATGAAAAATAAAGGATTACATAGGTATGGAATGTGTGGACTTTAACCAAATAGTCAATGTAGTGGTTGACCACTACAAGTAGGTATATGCAAATACATCATGAGAAAACATCAAGGACATAATGGCATCAATCACTTTCTTCAGTGGATGGATATATGAGCACCAATATCATGCATGCATGTGTCCTGTAATGACATCGCTATGCATTGTACTAAAATACCTACAACAAGATAAATCACAAAATCCGAATGGTTGATCTATTAAAGTATACATGGGCCTTTGGGATATCCTTTACAAGGATATACTTTTAGCTATCAATGGATCTAAGTAAATAAGTAAGATTAAATCCCCTTTTAATGCTACCTTCATTACTAGTATTCCAAAAGAAGAGGATCTAGAGGGTTGTGATTAGTACTAACCAATTTCCTTGTGCAAATGTGTCCAAACAAATATTCCAAAAATTGTTGATGGGTGTCTAAAATATCACATATCCAAGCACATATGGTGGAAATAGTTTGGCTTCTTAGACAATCAAAATATCCATGATGTTGTAAGGGTCACCCTGGAATCCCTATATTCCATAAAAGTGAAATCTAGGTAGGAATTTGTGGTTAAATTTGACCTTCATAAAGCCTTTGATAGGGTGAACTGATTCTTTCTATGTCTCATCCTTATACTAGTTGGTTTCTCAAACCCATTCTATCAATTATATAGAATATTTATTTCCATTGTTATCCTATGTTTTCTTGATTACTGGGTTAGCCCCCTCCTTTTTCCTTCCTACTTGAAGCATTTGCGAAGGTTTTCCTCTTTCCCCTCTTCTCTTTCTAATCATCATTGAAGCTTTGATCCATCATATCCTTCATGAAATTCATTAAGGATCCCTAAATGGGATAAATTATCATACCATCTATCTATATCATGCATATTCTCTATTGATGGCATCCTCCTATTTGAGAGTGCAATGCTCCAAGACAAAAAGTACACAGAAGATATTCTAAATTTATTTACATCCTCTACTATAATGGAATAAACCCCTAAAAATATTATATTTTCTTCTTCCATTTCCCACAAGCCATTCAATACATGACTCTTAAATTACTTCCTTTTACTATTTGTTTGATAGAGGAGTGCTTCATATATCTAGGATTCATGTTAAAAGAAAATGATTTCCATTTTAAGGACATGATTTGGCTTTTCAACAAGATGAAGAAAAGACTTGCCCTTCAGCACAATCATTGGTTTTGAGGGTAGATATAGTTGTCCTTATAAAGAGTGTTCTTGAAGCCATTCTAGTATATTGTCTCTCTCTATCCTATAGATTTCCAAAATTATGCTTAAAACGATCAAGAAACTATGGCCACGCTATCTATGGTCAAGGAATAGAGAATTAATTAATGTTCCACTATTAAAATGGTGAACCATCTCACAACCAAATTCCATGGGAGGTTGGGGGTTGAAGGATTTTCAATTATTTTCTAAAGCAATTGATGTAAAAGGTATATGGCTGTTACGAATATTAAATAGTAAATAAAAAGAATAATAATAATAATAATAACATTTAATAAATATTGACTATAAGTTAAATAAGACGACGTGACCCCTCATATCAATGCCCAAGCCATATTTATAGGTGGGCCAATCATTTGTAAAAAATCATCTATTCAATTCAATATTTATTTTATATATATTATTACAAGAAGATGGTTTCTCTTCTCTGTTAACATCCGGATACAGTGTTACATTGGTATCATAGCGGTCTCTCTCCTCCTTTGATCTCGGGTTCAACTCTTCATTCCACTCTTCCGTCATCTTCCATCACTCCACTTTTTCTGCTCCATTCTCTTCCCTCCTCTCTGCACCTCATCCCACGCTTCTTCTCCCCACTTCAATGCCACCCTGCTACTACATTCTTTCATCTCACGCTGCACTCTCATCACCTCACACACCTCCATGTCCACCAGCACATACCACCACATCCTTTTCTCCTCACGTCTTTTTCCCAGCTCTGGTGTATCTACTCCACCCTCAAACACAACCCCCCCACTGTAGCTCAAACTACACCCTCTCCTCCAATGCCCCTTCCTACATTACATCTTCTACCAACCCAATATTATCCTTCTTGTGCATTTCCCTTCTCCAACCACCCCTTCGCACCTCCTATCACGCTCCTATCTAAACTTCCCTCCCTTCGCAAACCTCCCTTCGGAAACCCCACTCCGCCCCCCGCCATACCACTCTCTGATCTACGACCCATGCTCTCCATTACCCGCACATCACCTTTCCAGTGCATCCACCTCATCCCACAACATTTCATGCCCATCTCCTCCTTCATGAAAACCCTAAAATGCCTCCCAAAAAAAAAGTTAATAAGAATTAAATTATAATAATACCATTATTATTATAAATTATTTTTACCAACATTTTTTTTTAAACCTTAATATTATTATTATAATATATATATATAATATTATTAAATATAATAATAATTATTATATTTAGACCTTCACAACAAAATACCTCAGTGTACAAGAACCATGTCATAAATGAAAGATCAGATGGAAAAATTGGAAAAAACCCAAGCTCAAGATTCAAAAATTCTTAAAGGACTAAACTCAAGAGTAGATCAAATTGAAGCTGAACTACAAAGAGGAAAAGAAGAATTAACGCGGTCTGTAAAATATGAATTCGGCGAAGCTGTCGCATGGGAGATGAAACAAGTAAGAGAAAAAATAGACACATGCTTGAAGGCAGGACTTCAAGAAGCAGTTGATAGAATCATGAGGTTCATCAAAGACAGAGAAGCATCCATTAAAAATGAATCACCAATAATAAACCAGCCCAATACAACAAACCTCTTCAAAGAAGAAATTCCACAAAACCATACAGATTACAATTACTTTCCAGGCCATAATTCCAACCATCCGTACAAAAATTCAATGCAACCAATGAATGGATTTCAGATGAAACTCAAGATCGAGTTACCAAAGTTCGATGGCGAGACAAAACAAAGCGTAGATTGGATCAACAAGGAAGATGAATACTTTTGCATACACAAAATATTATCTAGCAACAATAAAATAAGATTTGCCTCGATGCAATTGGAAGGATGAACATATATTTGGTACATGTGGTGGAATAGCACAACAACAGTGTGCACTTACAACTAGAACACATTCAAAAATAGCTTCTTCAAAAGATTTGAAAATGTGACCAAGAAGGATTTTTTGCAAAAATCACCAGACTACGGCAAAAAGGTGATGTGGAAGAATATACCTATGAATGGGAATGTCACATACCCAAAATCTGAACATTTTTATGTTGTGAGAAAAAACATTATGTTATAATTTATTGTAAAGTGTTTATGATTATTGACCAAGTGGGGTCAAGGATGACAATAATTAAATACTCTAATATTTTTATTATTAATAAATAAAAGAGGAGACAAATATCCAAAGGAGACTGTTAAAAGAGTGTTCATTGACCCACTAGGAGGAATGAACTGGGGTGGAGAGCAAACCGACACTTGGAAGCATCATCATTCACTTCTAGTTGTTGCAAGGGGGAACTTCCCTATATTTATGGTCATGTTCCCTAAGAAAGTGGAACAAAGCAGGTGGATCAATAATTCTAAAAACTGACCAAAGACCCAGGCATTCTATTTTTTGACACCCATCGAATTGAGCAGGAGGCTCACTAAGTTTTCCTTGTGACAATTTTTGAAAAGAGAAAAAGAAGAATGTACAAGAGATTCGATGAGGGGAAGGTTAGAAAGTGAATGATAGAACTAAGTCTACATATCTGAACTAGTACTACTTAATGCAGAGTTCAATACTGCTAAAGGTAGAATTAATATTATTGAGTACAATAAGCATTATTGTTGAGTTGCGGAGGGGTAAATACTAGTCTCCACATAGCATCTTCGTCCTGGTGCTTCAGTGAACAGGATCGGGGGTCCTAAGGCACGTGATCTGGTTTTCTTTATGAGAAGGTTGGGTGGAATGGGCTCCTTTGGGTGTTTGTCCTCCTCTACAATTATCACGTTCTTCATTACTTCAGTTATTTAATTTTAGATTGTTGATCTATATACTGAAAATAGTATTTATCTTAAACTGCTAGATTAGAAATACTGAACTGTATGTTTATTTCTGAATGAATGAATAAATGATTGATCAAAAAATTCTTCTCTGTATTTTTTCACTCACATTTAGTGACGTACTCTAGTACAGGAAGGTTTGTTTAAGTAGGAAAATTTGAATGATCTCATATAAATGGAACTGAAAATGATTCGAAGAGTTTTAGATTGATCTTTTAAATAGTGAATGATATATATATATATATATATATATATATTTATTTATTTATTTATTTTTATATATAGAATGCATATTGTCTGAATTCCTAGAATATATCTATGTCTTATGCCTAAGTTTTAATACAGTAGAATTTATTGTTTAAAAATAAAATAGATTTCCATTAACAGAATGTATTTTTCATATACTTATAAATATTCAGTATAAATAGTGATCTTTTATAAACAGTCACTTTTGAGAACCTAGTTGTAAATTTCATCTCATCCCATCATAGTCTATTACACTATAATACTTTTATAAAACCAAGATTAATGATATTTAAGCTAAATATGATATTCTGGATCATTATAAATTAAATAGGTAGGTTGTACAACACTCTAATTAATCCGATAGAAATAAACTTCTTTAAAGTATCTATAGATAAACCCTACAGGCATCATCTTTGTTAAGAATAAAGTCTTATATAAATACCAAGTAGAGCAGAGTTCTGAGAAAACACATTCATATATGAAATTAACATAATAGAAATCCTTATATTGTTGGATACCCTTTAATGGATCATCACGCATATTAGCATATAAACTAAGTCACAGGTTAACACTTTTCTAAAATCGTTAAACAAAGATAGTTGGCATCATAAGTATAAGACTATAAGTAATAAAATTTCCATAAATTACAAACAAAGAAATACGAAACACATCTTGGAAAAAGCTCGATGTTATCTCTATTATCTTTTCCATCATAAACATGAGGTATTGAAAGAATAAATTAATTAAAATATTTTAGGGTTTGAGACTCAAGAATGAGCTCACCTAGTTTTAAAACAATTATATGCTATAACTTGTATAAAAACCAAACTACATCACAAAACAGGGTCTAGGGTTTAACCCTATAGAAATAGGTTCGTAACCAAGAACCAATACAAGCACTTTGTCTAATTTATTAATAAAGCTTTGAAGACGGGCTTAGCCCCAAGATTTTAAACTACATTTAGATCATGGATTCGATCTCAGAAAGGCTCACCCTTAACTTCTTTAAAATAAAATCTACAAGCAAACAGGGTTTAGGATTCGGAAACCCTGTAGCAACACATACTTGTTAAAAACAAAACATTTACAGGTTGCTTAGTGTTAAGCTAGGGATTAACCCAAAAAGATTCATAATATTCCAACCATCGTTTTGAGTTGCATTCACATTGTTATAGCCAAAAATATTTTACCGAAAAAGGAATTAAAAACCCATACAATGCTTTCAATAATCAACGAATGTCACTGTACATTTTATCATTTTCTTATGTTCATTTCGTTGAAAGAAAAAGGGATCAAGCCAAAACATTCATACACATTATCACAACTGACATACCGAGCAAAACACACATTTAAAAATCTAAACAAAATTGTTTATTCATCAATCCTTTGAATTTACAAACAGCTGTGGCTCAGGGTTAAAAACCCTTTGTTATGGCCATCAAGTCCAACCATCATAACTTTATAAAATGTAAAACAAGAGAAACTTGTAACAATAAATTGGTGGAGCAAATTTAGGACCGGCCATAGCATCATTACATCCCAAATCACTTCAAGAAGAACAGAGTCACGTAATGGAGGTCCAGGGAACTGCCCGAAGCTTACCAGGTCTGCGTACCACCTTTTTAAGGAGAAGACCCCATGGGTGAAAACATGAAGTTGGGAAACAATTTTAGCTTGTTTTTTACAAACAAAACTGCTAAATTTTATGCTTTTCAACTTCGACCTCTTCAAACCCATATCGCCCATAGGAATTGCAATGTGAAGTAAACACAAAGGTTTTAGAGAATTGAATTAGCTTTCTACTCTTATTTTTTTAAAGTTTTTTATGGACATATGGTGGAACAAATTTGTTGTCAACCAACGGTGTATACTTGAAAATTTTAGGTATGGATAATGAGTGACCTGTGTTGACATTGGTTTTTTGATAGATGGTTATTCATTTTAGGGGAAAACATTGTAGGCTCATAATCTACACACACTACACTGTGCATGGACTATATTTTGAGTTTTTCAAGACTTGGGAACTATTTTTCATTATTTATCGAAACAACATATGTTCAGAAAATGGTGCATTATTGACACATGTTTTTGTCTTCGCATTTTATTTCAAATGTGACTCTTATTTGAAAAATTAAAAGTACCCTTTTGAAGAGGATGATCCAATTATGATCTCTAGGAAATTTCAAATTTTTTGGTGTTGTCTTTGTTATGATATTGAATTTTTATTTCGGGTCATTTTAAGAGTAATAAAATTCTTAAGGGATAAGGTTTAGAAAACAAATATTAATAAATAGAAATTCAAATCGAAATGAAACAATTATTATATCATTGGAAACTAGATTCGGAGATGACCCCATTGCTACCATGTCTGACAAATAATATTTAGAATTTGTAGGGGTTCGGGCTTGCCGAAGTTGCAGGTTCCAGAAAGATGCCATATATTTTCGTAGGTTTGTTGACCATAAACTCTCGAGCGAAACAATATCTTCTAAACTCTAGGCCGATAGTTTAGTTCAAACTCTCATCCGAGAGTTATTTTAAAAATACAGCATGGTCATTGGTTCAAACTCTCGGCCTAGAGTTTTATTAAAGTCTCGGCCAAGAGTTTGAACTCTCACAAACTCTCGGCCTAGAGTTTGAGGTTGACTTTTTTTCACGTGATCATCCACCCGCACTAGTGTTTTTTCACTCTGTTTGTCATAAAATTGTTTCCCAGGTTTGCGTTTTCACTCCCATCACTACGGCCATGAAGCTCAATTGACGAGTTAACCTGGCACTCCTCATACCGGAAACAACCAAATATGACGGCATTAGTTCCTGTATAAAACATTTAAGAGTAAAACATTAAACCAACAGTTTTAACCCAGATGACGAGCTTACCTTCTTTACATAGCTGATTTCAGAGCTAGTAGTTCCAAGCCCACGATCGAAACCCTGGAATGATGGATCCAGCCAAAACCTAGCTTCTTGGAATCGTGTCGGCCTCACTACCCAAAAAACTTTACAAATGAACAAGAAATGAGTTAAAAACAAGTCATATAATTTCACGACTAGGGTTTACCCAAGAACTAATACCATCACATGAACAACGCCACTAGGATTGTTGTTGTGCATTCCACCAAGCTTGAATTAAATGGCATTCATGTTACACCCTTTCGAGAATTTATTACACCTGCCAACCGTGAAGTCCACTCAGGTTTCATTAACTACATTTCCTATGGTTCAAATGCCGAGTCACATTACATCCAAATGCTCTTACATATTCATGTTACAAGACTTTATTTGTGGTCATCGGTTATGACCCTGCCACATTTAACATTTCTTACATAAGAACTTTATAATATTTGGAAGTTTAGACATGAATATATATATGTAAATTTCAAAAGTCAAGGCCATAGCTTATAGCTTAACGTCGGTGAAACTAATTAAAGTCATAGTACCACTATAGTATAGTTAACAGGTTTTCAAAATCAACATGTGCATATGCACTAGGGTAGGGGCATAGATAAATCATATTATATATAGGTTACCCTTATTTAACCATTATTTCTCATGCTATGATATAAATGTTAGTTTTCACAGGCTATAAATGAAAGTAATGTTTTGGATTCATAGTCATGATAACAATTAAATTATGTAAACATTTCCATAATTAACCTGGATAAATAGCTCAATAAGAATACAACAATATCATATAGATGGTTTAGTCCATCAAGAAGAAAACTCTAGATTATAGGCGTATAAAATTATGTTATGCCTCAGATCTCAAATAAACAATTTGTATGAAGGACGTGATTGTTAATTCCAACCCCGGTGCTACATAGACTAATTAATGAACAATTTATAAATCTTGATCTCCAACCTTGAGTAACTAGGATGATAACCCTTATCTGCGAACATGTAATAGGAATAGTAAGAACGTTAGCTATTTGATAGCTAAGTAAGCCTCGGGTCACCCATAGGACCCCTTCCATAAAAGAACAACAAACAGTCAACATTCATAATCATAACTGGAAAAGTTGTTCATTTCCACTTGAGAAGTTGACAGATAGTAATTTTAAACAAGCATTCTGAAATTAAAGATTAAGATGCATTAAGGCATTAATTTAAGACATGACATAAAACACTTCAGAAATAATTACGACAAGATAACTTATACATCTTGTCGTTACGACACAATAATACCTTGAGGACTGTACATGTACAGACATTATAAGGTTAGTTCATTGATGATCAAGAGTTAAATTTTATCTAACATAACCCAATAAAGTACATATTAGCATTTATTACTGTACAGGAAAAATTTTAAATTTTTATGCATTTTTGGGGATGTTACATGTGGTATCAGAGCGCAAGTTCAAACACTAGGCCTGAAAATGGCTCAACTCGCGCAATTGAAATTAAAAATAGAAATACAATTACTAATTTTTGTTTTAATTTGTTTATGTTCAGCACATTTTATATTTAGTTTGCAGGTATGGAAGGACCAGAAGAGTCAGCTGAGGACAGGTCCCATCATAATGAACAAAATAATAATGAGCAAGAACACACTAATGAAGAAAACTTTTTTGTTGAATTAAATGATAATTCATCTGAATTACTAAGAACAGTTAGAGATTTAAAAACTGAGATAAGAATTGTTAAGGAAGAGAATGAGCGGATTTTAAAAGCCTAAGAAGAACTAAATCAAATCTTGCTGAATAAATTCCATAATAACGAAAAAGATAAAAGAACAGAAATTAATTCTGAATCTGGAACCATGTCCTACCAACCTAAGGGTAAGAAACCAAAACTTATTAATTATGAAACTAGCTCTTCTTCTGAAATCAATGTTAAATCACGCAGGAAGAAGCATAAGTATTCGAGTGATAGTAGCGATAGTGATTACCATGTTAGGATATTCCTATACTCCATCCTAGTCCCACCAGTATTTTGATCATTTACATTTTCAGTCATACATGCACTTTTAGGGTTTGCATGCATTATTTAGGGTTTGCATGCATTTGCATGCATCCTAGTCATCAGTCCCAACACCTAGCCCTCAGTTAGTATCCCCCGGAGCTTCCTTCCACTCAGTTTCATCCCTCCTAGAGCTTAGTGCGCCCTCCTTTCATCTACCAGTTGAGAAAGGCGCCCTTCTTACCTACCACTTCAGTTTAGTTCAGTTATCTTCAGTTCCTTCCTTGATTTAAGGATTAACTGACTCTTAACTGACCTTAGCACTTCGATGGAGCTCCAGTGAGACTTGACTACCTATTTTGACTCCAGTTAGCTCCTCATGTACCCTCCACTAAGCCTCCTTCATTCAGTTAGTGTCTCCATGTGCCAGTTACATTCAGTTACACCTACCACACTCAGTTAGACTCAGTTTGACTGATGGTTGACAGTTACTTGTGCATTGATGACTCCACCGATGATGAGATAGATTACTAGTTGTGCTTCGATGACACTCCAGTGATCCTTTGATCACTCCATGAAGGCTAATTCGAATTGCCACATTAGGCATTCGAATCCTCATGCATTGTACTATTTATTTGTCCATATTGTGATTAATTAACTAGTGTGTGTGAAGTATTATTGCTTCTATCTGAGTTCTACTATACCATATTATTCTATTGCTCATTATACTGTATTGATCACTCTTCTTCTATTTTCTTGCTTAATCATAATCATTCTCTTGTGAGGTATACATCATATCTTAGATCTGCTATGAGGATTTTCACATGGTATCAGAGCATGTTGAGAGTATTGTTTATCTCCATTCTTGAGAGGTTTTTGCAGGTTATTACCAAGATTTCGAGTGCAGCAGTTTCTGCATTTTTGCAGCAGTAGCAGTTGCAGTTATTCTATATTGTTTTTGTGGGTCCATACAGCTTCTATGTATTCATCAAGAATTACTCCTCTTTCTCCATTCAACTATGATGAATGGAAACCACCAATAATATCACATTTGAAGAGACATGATCTCTTTGATTATTGTTTTGAAAGAGAGTTTGAATCCTTTGAAGAAGAGTATGACTGGTCAAATGAAGGAGAAATAGCTTGTGCAGCCATGATGTATGCTATGTCTCGATGCATGTTATATCACCTCCCTGATTTTTCATCTCCAAAAGATCTATGGGCCTACCTGGATCAAATATTTGGCAGACAAAATGAAGGGATTGGTCCAAACCCTTTCGAGAGCAAGCAAAGTGATGCATTCGCTCCCCTTGATGGTCTCTCAGATCATGAACCAGTATCATCTCATATTGAAGTTTTTGACAAAGAACTTGCAGATTCTCCACTCATGCTCCAACTTTCTTCTCTTTCTATACCAGCTCACACTCTAGATATTGCAGAAGGTCCTAAATCCTCTCTTGCACCAGAGTCTGTTGGTTTGCATCATGATCACATGATTATTTCAGAGGTAAAATAAGCTATTGGAGGTAATGCATTCGCTCCTCTCAAGCAATCATATCTTATTTACTACTATATGATCATTAGCACATGCTTTCAGAAGGTTATTGAAGAATATGGCCATTTCCACCCGCTTGAGATAATTTCTCATGCATCCATTGGTTTTGATCTCACCTCTTATGGTTCAAAGGAGATCTCAAGAAACCATTGCCATTCGCTTGGGATAATTTCTCATGCATATGATAGTTTTGATCTAACCACTGCTGGTTCAAAGGAGATCTCAAGAAACTATTCTTCAAGTCTTAAATCTGATTTGGATTTTCAAGCAATTATTATTTGATGGTTCCTTTTGGCATAATCTCACCCATGATGGTTCGAAGGAGAAGACAAAAGACTATCTGCATATTCATGATTTTGATCCTACCTCAGCTGATTCGAATCACAGGTTCAAGGATCATCCTCATACTTTTGGATTTGTTCTCATCACATTCAATCTGAAGAGAAAGTACAAGCACATGTTTTTTGAGCATGATCCACTTCTTCCCAAGAAGAAGATACCTCCAAACATATGACCAAGCATCACACCTGCTTGATTTTGGAGCATTTATTTTTTATGTGTGCCTTATAGTCTGTTTTTGAGGAGGGGGTATGTTTCCCATGAAATTTTCCCACTTCCTTGGTTTATTCACTATTATTATTCATTGTATTGGGTGACCTTTGGTCTTAGTTAGCAGGGCCCAGGATGGATTAAGGGGGGGTGTTAGGATATTCCTATACTCCATCCTAGTCCCACCAGTATTTTGATCATTTACATTTTCAGTCATGCATGCACTTTTAGGGTTTGCATGCATCCTAGTCATCAGTCCTAGCACCTAGCCCTCAGTTAGCAGCCCCCGGAGCTTCCTTCCACTCAGTTTCATCCCTCCTAGAGCTTAGTGCGCCCTCCTTTCATCTACCAGTTGAGAAAGGCGCCCTTCTTACCTACCACTTCAGTTTAGTTTAGTTATCTTCAGTTCCTTCCTTGATTTAAGGATTAACTGACTCTTAACTGACCTTAGCACTCCAATGGACATCTAGTGAGACTTGACTACCTGTTTTGACTCCAGTTAGCTCCTCATGCGCCCTCCACTGAGCCTCCTTCATTCAGTTAGTGTCTCCATGTGCTAGTTACATTCAGTTACACCTACCACACTCAGTTAGACTTAGTTTGACTGATGGTTGACAGTTACTTGTGCATTGATGACTCCACCGATGATGAGATAGACTACTAGTTGTTCTCGGATGACACTCCATTGATCCTTTGATCACTCCATAAAGGCTAATTCAAATTTCCACATTAGGCATTCGAATCCTCATGCATTGTACTATTGATTTGTCCATATTGTGATTAATTAACTAGTGTGTGTGAAGTATTATTGCTTCTATCCGAGTTCTACTGTACCATATTATTATGTTGCTCATTATACTGTATTGACCACTCTTATTCTATTTTCTTGCTTAATCATAATCATTCTCTTGTGAGGTATACATCATCTCTTAGATCTGTTGTGAGGATTTTCACATACCAGTCTAAAAGGAGAAAGTACAAACCATATGAAGAGATTTCTGGACAATTTAAGAAGATTAAGCCACCAAATTTTAATGGAGAAACAGAAAAAGGAGAGGAATTCGAAGCATGGCTGTCCGGTATGAATAAATATTTTCAAATTTACAACTACTCAAGCCAATTAAAAACTAAAATGGAAATTTATAATCTAACTGGGAAAGCCGACATCTGGTGGGAGGATCTAAAATGTGTAAAAGGCATAAAAGAGAAACATGTAAATTGGAGTAATTTCAAAAAGTATTTTCAAAAGAAATTTCTATCATAACAGTATTTTGAGGAACGAGCTGAAGAATTCTACAATTTAAAATTGGGTTCCATGAATATGAAAGAATTTAGCAGCAACTTTCTAAGTTTGTTGAGATACATGCCTTACATTACTGATGAAAAACCTAAGGTACAGAGATTTCTGAGCTGCCTACCTTTTCATATAAAGGACAGAATTGAGTATGATGATCCTAAGAAACTTGAAGAGGCCATGAGAAAGGCAAATTTCTATTATGAACATAACAGAAAAAGGGAAAGCATACCTAGTTGGAAGGATAAATGGCCCAATAATTTTGAACAAAGAAAGAAAATTTTTACATATAATCGAAATTTTGGAAATAAAAATTCTCGCAACTTTCCTAATAGAAAATTTCAAGGAAATAATTCAAGAGGCAATGTACAACAAAATTTTACAACTACAAGAAACCGAGATCTCCCTAATAATTATGCTAAAAATAATGAACAAAAGGAACCTGTTAAATGTTGGGAATGTCAAGGACCCCATTATGCGAACAACTGTCCTAACAGGAGAAGAAACGTCAACAACATCCATATAGTACAAGACGAAGCAACTGTTGGTGACTTAGCAAGGGAAATGCCCAGGATCAATGCAACTTTGGAAAATAGACAGGATGATCATCAAACTTCAATGGTTGAAGTAGAAGGTATGCTAAAAGATAAAACCATCTCTATTTTAATTAATCCCAGAGCTAACCTAAGCGATGTATCTCCTGGTATTGTAGAAAATTGTAAATTGCAAGTAGAAAATTTTGAAAGCTCTTGGTTGGTTCAACTAGCTACAGGGACCAAACGAAAGGTAGTTGATTTTGTTAAAGATTGCGATTTGCTTATGAATCAGTTTAGAACACAAGTAAATATGAATGTACTACCATTAGGATCTTATGATATGTTAATTGGAATGGATTAGCTGGAAAAGCGTAGGGTAGTGTTAAATTGTTTTGAAAAGACTTTTACTTGTTTAAATGATAAATGTGAAACAGTAACAGTAAAGGGACTTCCTAGGAAAACTTCAGTTAGACAGATTTTTGCTTTGCAAGTTAAAAAGGTTGTTTGTAAAGGATGTAAAATATTTGTTGTAAATGTAATTAATGAAAAACATACAACTAAAGAAGATAAGTTAAAATTGGAAGATATACCAATTATAAGAGACTTTTCAAATTTATTCCTGGAAGAAATTCTAGGATTACCTCCAAAAAGAGAATTGGACTTCACCATCGAGCTAGTACCGGGTGCGGTACCAAACTCAAAAGCTCCTTACTGGATGAACATCCTGGAGCTTAACGAATTAAAATCACAGTTAAAAGAGTTAATTGACAAAAATTACATAAGATCAAGTCTGTCTCCTTGGGGAGCACCTGTAATCTTCGTTAAAAAGAAAGATGGTACTTTGCGTTTATGCATAGACTATTATCAGTTAAATAAAATGACGATTAAAAATAGATATCCCTTGCCCTGCATAGATGATCTATTTGATCAAGCACGCGGAGCAATGATATTTTCTAAAATAGACTTGAGATATTGGTATAATCAAGTCAGAATTAAAGATGAAGACATCTTTAAAACTGCTTTCAGAACTCGTTACGGGCACTACGAGTTTGTGGTTATGCCTTTTGGGCTAACTAACGCTCCGGCAGTTTTCATGTGTCTAATGAATAATGTTTTACATAAGTACCTAGATAAATTTGCAGTGGTGTTTATTGATGACATCTTAATTTATTCAAAGACTAAGGTAGACCATGACGAACACTTAAAGATAATTTTACAAGTGCTAAGAGAACATCAACTGTATGCTAAATTCAGCAAGTGTGACTTTTTCAAAGATAAAATATAGTATTTAGGGCATGTGATATCCAAGGATGGAATTGCAGTTGACCCTAATAAAATAAGAGAAATTAATGAATGGCCTGTCCCTAATGACGTAACCGGCGTACGATCATTTATGGGAATCACAAGTTACTACAGAAAATTTATAGAATGATTCTCAAGAATCGCAAATCCCATAACCTCTTTGCAGAAAAAGGGTAAGAAAATTGTTTGGGATCAAAAGTGTGAAGAGGTTTTTAAGAAATTGAAAGAACTTTTAACTACAACACCTATATTAAAAATTGCAAATCCAAACAAGGACTTCATTGTATGCATTGATGCATGCAATGACGGGCTTGGCGGGGTCTTAACACATGAAAGTCATGTAATAGCGTATGAGTCAAGAAAGATGAAAATCCATGAAAAGAACTATGCTACCTATGATTTAGAGTTGGATGCCGTGATACATGCTTTAAAGATGTGGTGCCATCATCTAATCAGAAGGAAGTTTTCATTAATGACAGATAATCAAGGTCTAATATATTTGTTGGATCAACCAACTCTGAACGCAAGGCAAGCTAGGTGGTTAGCTTTCCTTAGCGAATATGATTTTGAGATTCAGCACATTAAAGGTAAAGAAAATAAGGTGGCTGATGCCTTGAGCAGAAATGCGAAATTAAATTTTATGGCAGCAATCAACACTTATAAAACAGATTTGGAGAATCATCTTGAAGAAGGAATAAAATTGGATGAAAATTATCAGAAATTACAACAAAAAGTTTCTGAAAATATATCTGAAAATTTAATAACAGATTACAGTCTAAATGAAAAAGGTTTAATACTGTATAAAAACAGGTTGTATGTACCTGATGTACCTGAAGTTAAGTTGTTGATTTTAAATGAATTACATAAAAGTCCTTATTCAAGACACCCTGGTTACCAAAAGATGATAATAATGTTAAGGAAGGAGTACTTTTGGCCAAATATGAAGAATGAGGTGGCTGAATACATAGATAGGTGCTTTGAATTTCAACAAATTAAATTTGAGCATCAACACCTAGTTGGGTTATTGCAGCCATTTCCAATTCCAGATTGGAAATGGGAAATAATCAGCATTGCTTTTATAACTAGTTTGACCTAAAAATCAGAAACAAAATGATTCTATAATGGTAGTTGTGGATAAGCTTAGTAAAGCGGCCCATTTCATACCTGTTAAAACAACTTACAAGGCTACTAACATTGCTGAAATTTTTATGAAACAAGTTTTTCGTTTGCATGGAATTCCTAAAGTCATAATTTCTGATAGAGACTCTAAATTTACGGGAAATTTCTGGAAGTCTTTGTTTAAAGGTTTGGATACAATATTAAATTTCAGTACATTTTTTCATCCGCAAATGGATGGACAGACAGAAAGAGTAAATCATATTCTTGAAGATATGTTAAGAATGTATGTTAGAGATCAACCAAGTAAATGGGAGGATTATCTGCAGTTAGTAGAATTCACTTATAATAATCATTATCAAGCTTCAGCTAAACTCAGTCCATTTTAAATTATGTATGGTAGAAAGTGTAATACTCCTATTTCATGGAGTAATCCAGTAGACAGGTTGATGTTAGGACCTGAGTTATTGAAATAAATGGAAATAACAATGAAACGGGTACAAGGCAATCTGAAAATTGCACAAGATAGACAGAAAAGTCATGCAGATCTCAAAACAACTCAGAAAGAGTTTTAGGTTGGTGAGCATGTTTTCATCAAGGTAGAACCCAGAAAGAGCTCCTTAAAGTTAGGAAGTTGTGCTAAAATAGCACCAAGGTATTGTCGAACTTTTGAAATACTGTCAAGGGTTGGACCAGTGGCATACCAGTTGGCTTTACCACCGAATCTTAAAGTACATAATGTTTTTCACATTTCCATTTTGAAAAAGTACATACGTGATGCTACTCATGTGATTGATTGGAATGATGTACAGGTGGAACCCGAAGGAGATTTTCTAGTGGAACCGGATTGTATCCTCAACAAGAGGGAAATTTTACTTCGGAATCGCACCATTGGACAGGTAAAGGTGCAATGGAAGCACCTTAGTCCAGATGAAGGGACCTGGGAATTGGAGAGTAATATGCAGGTGACATATCCAATTCTGTTCCAGGAAGGCTCAGAGGATGATGAATAAAGAAACATCGAGGACGATGTTGAACTTAGGAGGCGGTGTATGTTACATACCCAAAATCTGAACATTTTTATGTTGTGAGAAAAACATTATGTTATAAGTTATTGTAAATTTTTTATGATTATTGACCAAGTGGGGTCAAGGATGACTGTAATTAGATACTCTAATATTTTTATTATTAATAAATAAAAGAGGAGACAAATATCCAAAGGAGACTGTTAAAAGAGTGTTCACTGACCCACTAGGAGGAATGAACTGGGGTGGAGGGAAAACCGACACTTGGAAGCATCATCATTCACTTCTAGTTGTTGCAGGGAGGAACTTCCCTATATTTATGGTCATGTTTCCCAAGAAAGTGGAACAGAGCAGGTGCCTCAATAATTATGAAAACTGACCAAAGACCTAGGCATGCTATTTTTTTACACCCATCGAATTGAGCAGGAGGCTCACTAAGTTTCCCTTGTGACAATTTCTGAATAGCAAAAAAAAAGAATGTACAAGAGATTCAATGAGGGGAAGGTTAAAAAGTGAATCATAGAACTAAGTCTCCATATCTGAACTAGTACTACTTAATGCATAGTTCAATACTGCTAAAGGAAGAAGTAATATTATTGATTACAATAAGCATTACTGCTGAGTTGCAGAGGGATAAATACTAGTCTCCACACAGCATCTTCGTCCTGGTGGTTCAGTGAACAGGCTCGAGGGTCCTAAGGCAAGTGATCTGGCTGTCTTCAGGAGAAGGTTATGTGGAACAGACTCCTTTGGGTGTTTGTCCTCCTCTACAATTATCAGGTTATTCAATACTTCAGTTATTTGATTTTAGATTGTTGATCTGTATACTGAAATGTGACATCCCTCTCCAATGATGAAAAAACATTATGTTTGATTTATTTTAAAATTATTTTTATTTTGAGATTTTGCAATAAGGAAGCCAGATGAGAAAATCGGCTGACTTAAGTCCTAGGAGGACTGTTGTAACCAAACAATTTCATTATATTTAATCAAAAGAATGAGTAGGAACAGCCAAGTTAAATGAGGAGATCATGCATGGAGAAGTGGGGGACAAGTTAGAGTTAGCCTCTGGGAAACCAGAACAAGTGTCAGACCTAGGCAAACTAATGGCTGCTAATGGTAAGACCTAGGCAAACTATAAAAGGAGGCATATGTGAGGAGGCGGGACGCCGCTGAGTATGCCGGAGATAATTTCACTTGCTGTGTGAGCACTCTGTGTTAGGCAAGGAATTCAGGAAAACAAGACTGAGTTTAGAGGCTAACTGTCCACATTTTCCATGCATGTGTCTGGCTCGGGGGTGATTGCGGACAGACTTGGTGTTTGTACCTAATCTACGGTTGGGAGGAACGTGGCTGTTCCTACTGCATTTGGTTTTTCAAGTTCCAGGTTTTTATTATCCCAGACTTAAAGTAATTACTGTTATTCATCGGTCTCTTTTTGTTGAAATTATAGTACTTATAGTATTCGAGAAATTTTCTGTTATTAAAATAATGCTGGATCTGTAGTATAAATATTTCTTTAATAATGGAAAATCAGCAGTCAAGTGGAATGAATAATGTATTCGCAGGAGGATTGTTTTTACCAGGGTTTATAATTTAGATATAAGCCCTCAATAACGAATTGCAAGATTTTGTATAAGTTATCGTTTATTATAAAATTTCTACCCATGGTTACAATTCGATCTAGAAAGCCCAGTAAAGAAATTACCTGATTTTTGTATATTCTTATTGTCAACCTACGTGTTATAAGTTAGATCTATAAAGTTCCGTGAGAATCGCAGGATTTTCCTTTACGTTATTTTAATTATTTACTGAATCTTGTTATTCTGGGTTATTGTACGAGAATCTGACCTATTGGAATTTTAGTTGTGAATTTGTTTTTGTCAGATTCTGATGTGGGTCGAAACCCTACCTACCGGCACTCAACCAAAGGGAAATGTATCGACTGTGTTTTTAGATGCACCTATGACCATCAGTTTTCAGACTTTACCTTGCCGTAGACATTTATATAGTTCTGACTAACTAAATTATTCAGACATAGGTAGGATTAAAATGCATTTTCATCCACCTTGAGAAACCCTAAGGAATAGAGCCTGGAATCGGCAGTGATTTAAAGTGTAGTTCTCATATGTGAAATGGGATACAAAGAATGACCGTTGACGGTATAAGCAATTAGGGTTTCATTCAGCATACAATAAATAACCTCACTGTTGAAACCATCTACCAACTGAATCTTAAAACTTTAAATTCTCATACATTTATCCATGGTATTCAGATTTATAGAAGAAAACAAAAAAAAAGAAAACGCCTAAGTGCAAACGGCCATACCCAGAGTAGTGATATTTCTGCTACCTTCAAGAGGATTAGCCGAGATCAGAAGACAGGGATCTAGTCAAAAGAACTTCCAAGTGGAAAGGCTTTAAAAAAAAAAAAACTAAGAGAGGCGTAGGCAGGAAGATATAAAGATCTTCTTTGGTCATGGTCTCTTCGGAACCTAGGTCACCCATTAAAATTTGGGTTTATTTTTTTTCCCACTGTAAATCGTGGTCGGCAGACGCATGAAAAGAAATGACCCATTGGCAATTACCACAAATTAAGTAATTATAGCTCCCGTGGCTATGATTCAGGTATAGAAATATTCTCTAAAACTTTCATACTCATAATGATGAAGCACACGAAGCATCGTTCTCTATGCAAAATGAATTATAATTGCCAAGAAAAAAATGAAGTATAGCGAGCTCTCGTAAGATAGATTGTTAACCTATCAAGACAGGCTTTGAAAACAGTAATAGAAATCACTTAACTATCTAATAGATGAGAATACAGGGTGCAGAAATTTACATTACAATTATCTGGGATTTAGCGAAATTGTCCAGTAAAATAAAATATGATTATAATCATGATTATTACAGACCGAAGCCATGATCTCAAACATTGGTTTTAGATAACAAAATCTAGACTAATGCCATTCTGAAATAATAACTTCCGAACAAAGGACTTGAGTGAGAACCCCTTTTTCAAAAATTAAAATGTTGCAGAGATTTTATACAAAACCCTGGCGGGGACATTTTTCAACATCCAGACGAACCAACAGATTTCCAAAATTTTACATGCCGATAAAACAAAATGCTATTAACCTCAACATAGGCTTGTCGAGAAGAAATTCTCCCAGACATTACTGGAATTGGTATGGGCGATGCCTGCCTACCAAGGGAGTAGCCCAACGCCAGCAATGAACGACTTGAAAACCTGCCACTGACAGATTTAAGAATTTAGAACTGGAATAGAAGATCTCTTCATTTGAATCTCTACAAGAAATAAACAAACCGTGCTACTTACCTTTGAGACTGGTTCACCAGTCACAGCCCTTCCTTGCGTTCCATGAAAATCACCATTCTTGCTGTCACGAGGGTCTCATTTATCAAAAATTACACAGCCAGTCTGGGCATAGCCACCCAAAACAAAAACTCTACCCTTACAGTAAATTTCTAGAGATCGTATTCGGTGATATGCTTCACACTGGATAAGCATTCTGGCTATGTCGAATGGAGTCCTGAGGATGTAAGCTTAGCTCTCGTATCGAGTTGAATCGGACAGAAACCGAGACTATTAAAGAGTATTGCCCTCCATTTTTAAGGCGTGTTAATGTGAGTCACATGGCTCGGTACTATGCCGAGTAGCTGGCAGGTTATGAGAGCCCTGTCGAGTACTGTGTATCACCTGATTCATTAAATGTTGCAGGTGCCACCGATAAATATCAAATCCCAGCATTGAAGTTTAGGTATAGTTTAATCGAACGTCTTCCACCATATTCATGAAGGGTGATTGTAACATATATTCTTAGCCTAACTATTACACTTTTGGGACTTATGTTAAGGTAACAAATTCCCTTAGAGCGCTTAAAGTTGTTGCTAGGGCATAATAATCTTCGCGGCCACCAAGGATTTCAGATCTTTAAAAAAGTATAGACTTGTCATATTAATGGATGGTATGCCAAGCATGCATAACTTGAATAGGGATCCTTTATCTTAAACTGCCAAAAGTACCCTTGTGTGTTACTATAACCTTATGGAGTATGTATAAACCATAGTGGAACATTTTATCTCATAACCTGTATTTGTAGTATGAAGTAATCCAAGATCTGAAGGTTCACAGCTTGCCATGAGTAAACCTGCTTATGAAGTCGAATTTTTAGATCGCATCCCTACGTCAATGTAGAAATCTGATGATTTAGGCGTACCTGTAAGTCAATTATGGAATGTGTTAGCCATAGCTAAGTAAGCGGCACGAAAACCAATATTACTTTCTGTCTAGTAGGAAGAATTACTTGTAGCAGAAGTTAATTGGTTTAGACATACGAATGTGTTAGTCATTTCCTTATGTGTTTACATAGATCCAAGCAATGGGAAATCTCAGTAAAGAGGAAGAAGAAGAAAAATAATACAAACAAAACAAACAGATAAATTTGACAAATAAAAAAAAAAAAATTATGGAGTTGTCACATATGGTATCAGAGCTAGATTCAACCCTGTCGCCTTGGAAACACTTAGTTTTTGTTGCGCAGGAAGTATAAATTTAATATATATATTTGAATGTTGCATGCGTATGTTCCAGTTTTGAAATTTCAGATGACTTCGCACGAGGAATACGAAGAAGAGCCTGAAGGAAACGAACAGGCAAGAACAGCAGAACATTCGGAAGCCAGCCAGGTACTAGAAACCATGAGAAGCCTGATCGTGGAGATACAGATTTTCAAAGCAGACAATGAGCAACTGAAGAAGGCCCAGGAAAAACAACAAGAAATTAATGAGATTTTGCTGCAAAGCCTTCATGAAAGGAACAATGGCGAAAAACAGAAGGAGGATACTAAGAGGAAAGAGGAGACTGACGAGAACGCTGAGAAGAAGGGAGATTCCTCCAATGAGACCCAGAAATCTGAGCATCAAGACAAGACTATGGGAAAAAGAAAGGTTGACCATCTGGAGGGTGAATTCAAAAAAATAAAACCTACTAGTTTCGATGGAGAATCAAAAACTGGCGAAGAAGCAGAAGCCTGGCTGCTAGACATAAAGAAATACTTTCAGATCTACAATTACTCCAGTAATATGAAGGTCAGAATGGCTGTGTACAACCTAAAAGGGAAGGCCAGCATATGGTGGCAAGACCTGAAGATTTCCCAGGGACTGAAAGAAAAGAACCTTGAATGGTCGGAATTTAAGAAATATTTCAAGAAACAGTACTTATCAGAAAGTTATTATGAAAGAAAAACCAAGGAATTTTACGAATTAAAACTGGGTCAAATGACGATGGAAGATCTTATCAATAAATTCCTAGACTTATTACGGTTCGTCCCATATATCAAGGAAGAAAAACTAAAGGTACAGCGGTTCTTAAGCTGTCTGCCACAGTCATATAAAGACCGAATTGAATTCGACAATCCCAGAACTTTAGAAGAAACACTGAGAAAGGCCAGATTGTGTTTTGAACAATACAAACAAAGAAATGATACTACTAAAGCATGGAAGGACAAGAAACAGGAAAAGTTTAACCAACGGAAGAAAGGTTACAAACCCCCGCCCTTCAGGAACATGCCTAGAAACTTCCAGGGAAATTCACTTCCCAGAAATGAACAGTTACAGCAGAAAACTTTCAAAGCCCCTAACATGGGAATAAAAGGAAGTATCGGTACTCCTAAGGAACCCCTGAAATGCTGGGAATGTGGTGAAGCTCATTTACGCAGGAATTGTCCCCGATACAATGACACAAACAGGGTGTTGCATAATATGCAAGAAGCATCCACGGTGGGAGACATTGGGAAAAGTTATCACCGCATTAATGCAGCCTTGGAGGACAGACAGGCAGATCATCAATCTGCAATTGTGGAAATTGAAGGTACAATCTCTGACCATACTTGTACTATTCTGATTGACCCTGGGGCAACTTTAAGCTACATCACTCCCAAGATGATGGAGCACTGTCAACTCACCAAGGTAAAACACCCAAAGCCCTGGTTAGTTCAGTTGGCTACTGGAGCAAAGAGGAAGGTAACTGAATATATATCTGATTGTGAACTTCTATTACAGAACCACAAAACGAAGATTAATTTAAATGTGTTGCCTTTAGGATCTTACGACATGATAATAGGTATGGACTGGCTTGAAAAAAATAAAGTAGTACTGAACTGCTTTACCAAAAACTTTACCTACGTTGCGGAAGACCAAACTCTTAGAACAGTGATTGGAAAACAGAAACCTGTCTCTGTTAGGCAGATTTCTGCTATGCAGCTAAAGAAATGCATGAGAAAAGGATGCAAGATTTACGCTGTAAGGGTATCTGATCTACTTCTCAACGAAAATCAGACTTCTATAGCAGAGCATCCTGTCTTAGGTGAATTCCTAGACGTATTCCCAGAGGAAATACCGGGGTTACCTCCTCAACGAGAAATAGATTTCTCTACTGAACTTTTACCAGGATCTGCACCAGTGTCAAAAGTACCTTATAGGATGAGTATCCCAGAATTGACGGAATTAAAGATTCAGATTCAAGAGTTACTGGACAAAGGGTATATAAGACCTAGTGTCTCGCCTTGGGGTGCACCGGTCCTGTTTGTCAAGAAAAAAGATGGGACTCTAAGACTATGTATTGACTATAGACAACTGAATAAGGTAACTGTTAAGAATAAATATCCCTTACCACGTATTAATGATTTGTTCGACCAAGTAGGGGGAGCGGGAGTCTTTTCCAAACTAGATCTTCGATCTGGGTACCATCAGATTCGTATTAAAAATGAAGACATAAGCAAAACCGCATTCCGTACTCGATATGGACATTATGAATTTGTAGTAATCCCTTTTGGTCTAACCAACGCCCCTGCCACATTCATGTGTTTAATGAATGGTATCTTCAACAAATACTTAGACCAGTTTGTGCTGATCTTTATTGATGATATCCTAATATACTCTAAGTCGGAGGAAGAACATGAACAGCATATAAGAATCGTATTGCAAACCTTGAGGGATCACCAGTTATATGCAAAGTTGGAAAAATGTGAGTTCTTCAAAAAGGAAATCCAGTACCTAGGCCATATCATTTCTGCAGAAGGAATATCTGTAGACCCACAGAAAATAAAAGCCATAGCAGATTGGCCAGTACCGAAGGATGTGGCGGATATTAGATCTTTCATGGGACTGACCGGTTATTATCGGAGATTCATTGAGGGATTATCAAAGATCGCCTATCCCATTACCTCCCTACAGAAAAAGGGGATAAAGTTTGTATGGTCCAGCAAGTGTCAAGAAAGTTTTGAACGACTCAAAGATTTACTGACCAAGGCACCTGTTCTAAAAGTAGCAGACCCATGTAAAGGGTACACGGTCTGTACGGACGCTAGCAAAGAAGGAATAGGAGGTGTACTGTCCCAGGACGGACATGTAGTGTGTTATGAATCACGAAAACTAAAGGAACATGAACGCAACTACGTGGTTCATGATTTAGAATTAACGGCAGTAGTACACGCACTGAAAATGTGGCGTCACTATCTGCTGGGAAAAAATTTCTTGTTATTAACCGATAACACTTGCGTCAAGAATCTATTCAACCAACCAGGACTCAATGCCAGACAAGCAAGATGCATGGCCTTTTTAAGTGAATTCGAATTTGATGTAAAACACATTAAAGGTAAGGAAAATACAGTGGCAGATGCACTGAGTCGAAGGACCCACGAGGTGTACGAGATAATAATGAGTCAACCAGAAAGTAACCTCATGGAGAAAGTATTAGTGGCAAGCAAACAGGATGCAGATTACATAAATCTGCAAGGTAAATTACAACAGAATGAGAAAAACATGAACGGGACAGATTTCAAAGTGGATCAAAAAGGTTTGATTTGGTTCAAGGATAGTCTGTACATGCCTAATGTTGCAGAATTTAAATTGTTTATTCTAAAGGAGATGCACAAACCCCCTTTTGCAGGTCATCCCGGTTATCAAAAAATGATAACAGCCCTTAGAAAACAGTTCTTTTGGCCTAAATTAAAAACTGATCTTGCTGATTATTTATCTAAATGCTTGGAATGTCAACAGGTGAAGGCTGACCATAGACATCCTGCTGGTTTATTACAACCATTACCAATTCCTGAATGAAAATGGGAAGTGATTTCACTAGATTTTATCACAGGCTTGCCAAGAACCCAGCGGCAACATGAATCTATAATGGTGGTGGTTGACAAATTTAGCAAATCTGCACATTTCATTCCGGTAAAAACCACCTACAAGGCAGCAGATATTGCAGGAATTTTTCTAAAAGAAATATTCAGATTACACGGAGTACCAAAGATGGTAATTTCAGATAGGGATGTAAAGTTTACCTCCAAATTCTGGAAAACTTTATTTGCAGGTTTGGAAACAAAAATTAATTTCAGCACGAGTTATCACCCTGAAACGGATGGACAGACTGAACGTACAAATCAAATCATTAAAGATATGCTGAGAATGTACGTTATGGAGAGACCTACCAAATGGGAAGACTATTTACATCTGGTAGAGTTCACCTATAACAACGGTTATCAGGCGTCATCAAGAATGAGTCCATTCGAAATTCTTTATGGAAGGAAATGCACTACCCCAATTAGCTGGGATAGTCCGGTCGATCGGTTATTGGTAGGACCAGAATTGCTGAAAGTCATGGAACAAACAGTCCAAAAGGTACAGAAGAATTTAAAGGTGGCCCAGGACCGCCAAAAGAGCTATGCTGATCTAAAAAGACGGGATAAGGAATTTTCAGTTGGGGACCATGTATACTTGCAGGTTAAACCAAAGAAAAGTTCACTCCGGCTAGGGATTTGTACGAAACTGGCACCACGATTCTGCGGGCCTTTCCAAATACTGGAAAGAATTGGAACCGTAGCTTATAAACTGGCATTACCTGCACACTTAAAGATTCATAATGTTTTTCACATTTCGTTACTGAAGAAATATATTTATGACCCCACTCATATTATTGATTGGAATTTGATACAGGAGGCTCCAGAAGGCGAATTTCAAGTGGAACCTTTACGCATTCTGGACAGGAAAGAAACAGTACTTCGGAACCGAGCCATCGCTCAGGTAAAGGTGCAATGGAAGCACTTTAGTCCTGAGGAGGCAACCTGGGAATTGGAAAGCGATATACTGGAAAAGTACCCGAATCTATTCCCAGAACCTATGGAGGAAGACTAAAACACTGAGGACAGTGTTCACAATAAGGGGGCAAGGATGTGACATCCCTCTCCAATGATGAAAAAACATTATGTTTGATTTATTTTAAAATTATTTTTATTTTGAGATTTTGCAATAAGGAAGCCAGATGAGAAAATCGGCTGACTTAAGTCCTAGGAGGACTGTTGTAACCAAACAATTTCATTATATTTAATCAAAAGAATGAGTAGGAACAACCAAGTTAAATGAGGAGATCATGCATGGAGAAGTGGGGGACAAGTTAGAGTTAGCCTCTGGGAAACCAGAATAAGTGTCAGGAGTGTATTTATGACACTAGACACACCCTGAAAATTAGGGATTTGATTAGCTGCGAAAATTCCATGAGGAATTGGCTGCTAATGGTAAGACCTAGGCAAACTATAAAAGGAGGCATATGTGAGGAGGCGGGACGCCGCTAAGTATGCCGGAGAGAATTTCACTTGCTGTGTGAGCACTCTGTGTTAGGCAAGGAATTCAGGAAAACAAGACTGAGTTTAGAGGCTAACTGTCCACATTTTCCATGCATGTGTCTGGCTCGGGGGTGATTGCGGACAGACTTGGTGTTTGTACCTAATCTACGGTTGGGAGGAACGTGGCTATTCCTACTGCATTTGGTTTTTCAAGTTCCAGGTTTTTATTATCCCAGACTTAAAGTAATTACTGTTATTCATCGGTCTCTTTTTGTTGAAATTATAGTACTTATAGTATTTGAGAAATTTTCTGTTATTAAAATAATGCTGGATCTGTAGTATAAATATTTCTTTAATAATGGAAAATCAGCAGTCAAGTGGAATGAATAATGTATTCGCAGGAGGATTGTTTTTACCAGGGTTTATAATTTAGATATAAGCCCTCAATAACGAATTGCAAGATTTTGTATAAGTTATCGTTTATTATAAAATTTCTACCCATGGTTACAATTCGATCTAGAAAGCCCAGTAAAGAAATTACCTGATTTTTGTATATTCTTATTGTCAACCTGCGTGTTATAAGTTAGATCTATAAAGTTCCGTGAGAATCGCAGGATTTTCCTTTACGTTATTTTAATTATTTACTGAATCTTGTTATTCTGGGTTATTGTACGAGAATCTGACCTATTGGAATTTTAGTTGTGAATTTGTTTTTGTCAGATTCTGATGTGGGTCGAAACCCTACCTACCGGCACTCAACCAAAGGGAAATGTATCGACTGTGTTTTTAGATGCACCTATGACCATCAGTTTTCAGACTTTACCTTGCCGTAGACATTTATATAGTTCTGACTAACTAAATTATTCAGACATAGGTAGGATTAAAATGCGTTTTCATCCACCTTGAGAAACCCTAAGGAATAGAGCCTGGAATCGGCAGTGATTTAAAGTGTAGTTCTCATATGTGAAATGGGATACAAAGAATGACCGTTGACGGTATAAGCAATTAGGGTTTCATTCAGCATACAATAAATAACCTCACTGTTGAAACCATCTACCAACTGAATCTTAAAACTTTAAATTCTCATACATTTATCCATGGTATTCAGATTTATAGAAGAAAAAAAAAAAAAAAAAAAAAAACGCCTAAGTGCAAACGGCCATACCCAGAGTAGTGATATTTCTGCTACCTTCAAGAGGATTAGCCGAGATCAGAAGACAGGGATCTAGTCAAAAGAACTTCCAAGCGGAAAGGCTTTAAAAAAAAAAAAAACTAAGAGAGGCGTAGGCAGGAAGATATAAAGATCTTCTTTGGTCATGGTCTCTTCGGAACCTAGGTCACCCATTAAAATTTGGGTTTATTTTTTTTCCCACTGTAAATCGTGGTCGGCAGACGCATGAAAAGAAATGACCCATTGGCAATTACCACAAATTAAGTAATTATAGCTCCCGTGGCTATGATTCAGGTATAGAAATATTCTCTAAAACTTTCATACTCATAATGATGAAGCACACGAAGCATCGTTCTCTATGCAAAACGAATTATAATTGCCAAGAAAAAAATGAAGTATAGCGAGCTCTCGTAAGATAGATTGTTAACCTATCAAGACAGGCTTTGAAAACAGTAATAGAAATCACTTAACTATCTAATAGATGAGAATACAGGGTGCAGAAATTTACATTACAATTATCTGGGATTTAGCGAAATTGTCCAGTAAAATAAAATATGATTATAATCATGATTATTACAGACCGAAGCCATGATCTCAAACATTGGTTTTAGATAACAAAATCTAGACTAATGCCATTCTGAAATAATAACTTCCGAACAAAGGACTTGAGTGAGAACCCCTTTTTCAAAAATTAAAATGTTGCAGAGATTTTATACAAAACCCTGGCGGGGACATTTTTCAACATCCAGACGAACCAACAGATTTCCAAAATTTTACATGCCGATAAAACAAAATGCTATTAACCTCAACATAGGCTTGTCGAGAAGAAATTCTCCCAGACATTACTGGAATTGGTATGGGCGATGCCTGCCTACCAAGGGAGTAGCCCAACGCCAGCAATGAACGACTTGAAAACCTGCCACTGACAGATTTAAGAATTTAGAACTGGAATAGAAGATCTCTTCATTTGAATCTCTACAAGAAATAAACAAACCGTGCTACTTACCTTTGAGACTGGTTCACCAGTCACAGCCCTTCCTTGCGTTCCACGAAAATCACCATTCTTGCTGTCACGAGGGTCTCATTTATCAAAAATTACACAGCCAGTCTGGGCATAGCCACCCAAAACAAAAACTCTACCCTTACAGTAAATTTCTAGAGATCGTATTCGGTGATATGCTTCACACTGGATAAGCATTCTGGCTATGTCGAATGGAGTCCTGAGGATGTAAGCTTAGCTCTTGTATCGAGTTGAATCGGACAGAAACCGAGACTATTAAAGAGTATTGCCCTCCCTTTTTAAGGCGTGTTAATGTGAGTCACATGGCTCGGTACTATGCCGAGTAGCTGGCAGGTTATGAGAGCCCTGTCGAGTACTGTGTATCACCTGATTCATTAAATGTTGCAGGTGCCACCGATAAATATCAAATCCCAGCATTGAAGTTTAGGTATAGTTTAATCGAACGTCTTCCACCATATTCATGAAGGGTGATTGTAACATATAGTCTTAGCCTAACTATTACACTTTTGGGACTTATGTTAAGGTAACAAATTCCCTTAGAGCGCTTAAAGTTGTTGCTAGGGCATAATAATCTTCGCGGCCACCAAGGATTTCAGATCTTTAAAAAAGTATAGACTTGTCATATTAATGGATGGTATGCCAAGCATGCATAACTTGAATAGGGATCCTTTATCTTAAACTGCCAAAAGTACCCTTGTGTGTTACTATAACCTTATGGAGTATGTATAAACCATAGTGGAACATTTTATCTCATAACCTGTATTTGTAGTATGAAGTAATCCAAGATCTGAAGGTTCACAGCTTGCCATGAGTAAACCTGCTTATGAAGTCGAATTTTTAGATCGCATCCCTACGTCAATGTAGAAATCTGATGATTTAGGCGTACTTGTAAGTCAATTATGGAATGTGTTAGCCATAGCTAAGTAAGCGGCACGAAAACCAATATTACTTTCTGTCCAGTAGGAAGAATTACTTGTAGCAGAAGTTAATTGGTTTAGACATATGAATGTGTTAGTCATTTCCTTATTTGTTTACATAGATCCAAGCAATGGGAAATCTCAGTAAAGAGGAAGAAGAAGAAAAATAATACAAACAAAACAAACAGATAAATTTGACAAATAAATTTTTTTTTTTTTTATGGAGTTGTCACATGAAAATAGTATTTATCTTAAACTGCTAGATTAGAAATATTGAACTGTATGTTTATTTCTGAATGAATGAATAAATGATTGATCAGAAAATTATTCTATGTATTTTTCCACTCACATTTAGTGACGTACTCTAGTACATGAAGGTTTGTTTAAGTAGGAAAATTCGAATGATCTCATATAAATGGAACTGAAAATGATTTGCAGAATTTTATATTGATATTTTAAATAATGAATGATATATATATATATATATATATAGAATGCATACTATCTGAATTCCTAGAATATATCTATGTCTTATGCCTAAGTTTCAATACAGTAGAATTTATTGTTTAAAAATAAAATAGATTTCCATTAACATAATGTAGTTTTCATATACTTATAAATATTTAGTATAAATAGTGATCTTTTATAAACAAACACTTTTGAGAACCTAGTTGTAAATTTCATCTCATCCCATCATAGTCTATTACACTGTAATACTTTTATAAAACCAAGATTAATGTTATTTATGCTAAATACGATATTCTGGATCATTATAAATTAAACAAGTAGATTGTACAGCACTCTAATTAATCTGATAGAAATAAACATCTTTTAAGTATCTATAGATAAACCCTACAGGCATCATCTTTGTTAAGAATAAAGTCTTATATAAATATCAAGCAGAGCAGAGTGTTAAGTCATAGGTTAACACTTTTCTAAAATTGTTAAACAAAGGCAGTTGGCATCATAAGTATAAGACTATAAGTAATAAAATTTCCATAAATTACAAACGAAGAAATACGAAACACATCTTGGACAAAGCTTGATGTTATATCTATTATCTTTTCCATCATAAAAATCAGGTATCGAAAGGATAAATTAATTAAAATATTTTAGGGTTCGAGACTCAAGAATGAGCTCACCCAGTTTTAAAACAATTATATGCTATAAACTGTATAAACACCAAACTACATTAAAAAACAGGGTCTAGGGTTTAACCCTATAGAAATCGGTTCGTAACCAAGAACCAATACAAGCACTTTGTATAAGTTATTAATAAATCTCTGAAGACAGGCTTAGCCCCAAGCTTTTAAACTACATTTAGATCATGGGTTCGAGCTCAGAAAGTCTCACCCTTAACTTATTTAAAATAAAATTTACAAACAGACAGGGTTTAGGATTCGGAAACCCTGTAGTAACATGTTCTTGTTAAAAACAAAACATTTACAGGATGCTTAGTGTTAATCTAGGGTTGAACCCAAAAAGATTCATAATCTTCCAACCATCGTTTTCAGTTGCATTCACATTGTTATAGCCGAAAAGCTTTTACCGAAAAAGGAATTAAAAACCCAGACAATGCTTTCAATAATCAACGAATGTCACTGTACATTTTATCATTTTCTTATGTTCATTTCGTTGAAAGAAAAAGGGCTCAAGCCAAAACATTCATACACATTATCACAAATGTCATACCGAGAAAAACACACATTTAAAAGTGTAAACAAAATGGTTTATTCATCAATCCTTTGAATTTACAAAGAGTCGTGGCTTAGGGTTAAAAACCCTCTGTTATGGCCATCAAGTCCAACCATCATAAATTTATAAAATGTAAAACAAACAAAACTTGTAACTGTAAATCGGTGGAACGAATTTAGGACCGAGACCGACCATAGCATCATTACATCCCAAATCACTTCGAGAAGAACAGAGTCACGTAATGGAGGTCCACGGAACTGCCCGAAGCTTACCAGGTCTACGTACCACCTTTTTAAGGAGAAGACCCCATCACTACAGCCACGAAGCTCAGTTGATAAGTTAACCTCACACTCCTCTTACCGGAAACAACCAAATATTACGGTGTTAGTTCCTGTATAAAAATTTTAAGAATAAAACTTTAAACCGAGAGTTTTAACACAGATGACGAGATTACCTTCTTTACATAGCTGATTTTAGAAGTGTTTCAGAGCTAGTAGTTCCAAGCCCAAGATCGAGACCCTAGAATAATGGATCCATCCAAAACCTAGCTTCTCGGAATCCTGTCGGCCTCACTACCCAACAAACTTTACAAATGAACAAAAAATGAGTTAAAAACAAAATTCATATGATTTCACGACTAGGGTTTACCCAAGAACCGATACCATCACATGAACAACGCCGCTAGGATTGCCACTGTGCATTCCACCAAGCTTGAATTAAATGGCATTCACATTACACCCTGTCAAGAATTTATTATACCTGCCAACCATGAAGTCCACTCAGATTTCATTAACTACGTTGCCTATGGTTAAAATGCCAAGTCGCATTACATCCGAATGTTCTTACATATTCATGTTACAAGACTTTATTCATGGTCATGGGTTATGACCCTGCCACATTTAACATTTCATACATAAGAACTTTATAATATTTGGAAGTTTAGACATGAATATATATATATGTAAATATCAAAAGTCAAGGCCATATCTTATCGCTTAGCGCTAGTGAAACTAATTAAAATCATAATACCACTATAGTAAACATGTTTTCAAAATCAACATGTGCATATGCACTAGGGTAGGGGCATATATAAATCATATTATATACAGGCTACCCTTATTTAACCATTATTTCTTATGCTATGATATAAATGTTCGTTTTCAAAAGCTATAAATGAAAGTAATGTTTTGGATTCATAGTCATGATAATAATTAAATTATGTAAACATTTCCATAATTAACCTCGATAAATAGCTCGATAAGAATACAACAATATCATATACATGGTTTAGTCCATCAAGAAGAAAACTCTAGATTATAGGCATATAAAATTATGTTATGCCCTATATCTCAAATAAACAATTTGTATGAAGGACGTGATTGTTAATTCCCGCCCCAGTGCTACATAGACCAATTAATGAACAATTTATAAATCTTGATCTCCAATCTTGAGTAACTGGGATGATAACTCTTATCTGCGAACCTGTAATAGGAATACTAAGAACGTTAGCTATTTGATATCTAAGTAAGCCTCCGGTCAAGCATAGGACCCCTTCCATAAAAGCACAACAAACAGTCAACATTCATAATCCTAACTAGAAAAGTTATACATGTCCACTTGAGAAGTTGACAGATAGTAATTTTAAACAAGCATTCTGAAAGTAAAGATTAAGATGCATTAAGGCATTAATTTATGACATTACATAAAACACTTCAGAAATAATTACTACAAGATAACTTATACATCTTATCGTTACGACACAATAATACCTTGAGGACTGTATTACAAATAAACATGTACAGACATTATAAGGTTAGTTCATTGATGATCAAGAGTTAAATGTTATCTAACATAACCCAATAAAGTACATATTAGCATTTATTACCGTACAGGAAAAATTTTAAATTTTTATGAATTTTTTTGGATGTTACAGGGAAGCATTAGCAACATGAGTTCCATATTTAACGGACAATCAATGACTCCATACCTAAATACACGAAGTAAAACCATACATTAAAGATGAGTTAGCATTACACAATGTCTCAAACCTAGATAAGGCTAGGCATAAGCCAAAAATTATTGAAGAAAAGTTTAAAAGGTCAAGACAAAAGAACCTTGACCAAGGTTATTTGCAAAAACAAGAGACATAATGTAGATATTGCAGGGATGTTAGGAACCCATGACAACCCTTCTCTTTACTTTGTTAGTATATTGTTTTTGGACGCATATGATTTGTAAGTCGTCCTGTAGTATTTGTTGATCCATAGTTTGTATTAGCCCATGGTTTTGACCCATAGTATTGAATGCATATGCTTTGTAAGTCGTCCCGTAGTATTATCTGTCCCATGGTATTGACTCATAGTATTGGGCATAGACTTAGTATATAAGTGTGTGTTGAGGCCAATGAAGGTACCGTGAAGTTATTTGTATTGAGCTTGCTCAAAGGAGGTTGCCCCCTCGAAGTTGCCTGTCATCAATAAAATGATTTTGAGTTCTATTCTTACTGTTATCTCGTGTATTTTCATTAATTAATTGTTGGAGGTTCCTCACATCTATTATCAGAGCACTTTCTTGGGCTCGTTGGGTGGAATTTCTGCCAATTTTTTTTTTGCATCTATTGCAGGTTCGGATTTGGGAATAATCTCTATCCTCTTAACTGTGGGAAGTACTTGGGAATAAGACCTAAAACTCATTATGAGGAGTACCACAGGAACCCTGAAGTAGTTGTCCCATTGAGAGGACCTGCTAGTGAAAAGGGCAACGATCCCTACTTGATTGACTAGTTCCCACCTGTGAGGTAAACCAAGAGCTGTCATTTGTGGCAAAGCGGTTATCAGTTTTACCTAAGCCGTGGAGTGAGGGGTACTGCCCCAATACGTAAGCCATCAGACAGCATTGGTGGCCGAGTGAAACCCATGAACTGTTAGGAAGTCGAGCATTCTTGGGGTCCACATCTATTTTCAGCTAAACTGGTGCTGATCACTTCCGCATCATTGCAGATTCCTCTGTTTCTGATCCATTCTGCATCGTTTTAGATCCATCTGTTTCAAATCCATTCCAATCCATTTCAAATCCAGCCATTTCCAATCCATTCTGAAAGTCGTTTCAGATCCAACCATTTTCAATCCATTCCGAGCTGTTTCAAATCCCATTGTTTCAGATCCATTCTGAAATCCGTTTCAGGTCCAGTCATTTTCGCTCCCTTGTGAGTCGTTTCAAATCCATTCCAAAAGTAATTTCAGGTATAAAATTTCATTTTTTCGCCATATCTCTTTTTTTTCACTCGGTTTCCCTTGAAACTTCACTCACACCCCTGAAATCTCATTCTGCATATTTCATTCCAGATGACCCTATCCCAAATTCCACTTCCTAAAGCCAGAAATCCCACATTTGTCTATTTTTAGGGTTTGTCATAACTTCTTCAATTTTCACCCAATCACCTTCAAATTTTTCCATAGTGTTCATTTCTTATTTCTGCTTCTTTGTCCCTCTCTAACCAATTTTCTCATTCCTTCATTCCGCTTCTGAAATCCCCATTTTTTTGCTTCCCTATCCATTAGACAGTGTCCAAAACCTAGTCAAACCCAAATTACCCATCCAATTTTTTCCCAAATCCAAATTTTCATTTACTAAAACAATTTCTATTTTTTTTTCTACCCATTCAAAAAAAAAATGTCTTGGTTATGGTTGTCACCTGTGCAGGAGCACAAATCATGGAGGAAGAACTTACAGCCCTCAAAACCAAACTCCAAGATCTGGATGAAAAATTTCTCAGCCTCCATCTTTAGCATTCAGCCATGAACAATAACCGACAGCCAGAATCTTTTGCAGCCACTGGGTTCTCTTCTTCCAATAATTTTCATGGCCCGTAGCTTGATTTTCCTCGCTTCAATGGTATTGATCCGACCGGATGGATATACCGGGCAGAACAATATTTCAATCTGCATAATACTTTTGATTTCCAGAAAGTTCCACTTGCATCCTTTCATTTGGAACAGGAAACCCTTCAATGGCATCGTTGGTACATCAAAGCTCGTCATGAGCCAAACTGGATAGATTTTTGCCAACTCCTTTTGCAACGATTTGGTCCTAGTGCTTTTGATGACTTCACAGGAGCACTCACTAAACTTCTCCAAATTGGCACAGTGAGAGAGTATGAGACAGAATTTGAGAAACTGGCCAATCACACAGAAGGATTGTCTGATGAATTCTACAGGATATTTTTATCAGTGGTTGGAAGGATGAAATCTGCTCAGAGGTCAAAATGTTCTGTCCCAACATAATGATGGAATTCCTAGGGTTGGCTAAGTTGGCAGAGGACAATATCGTATCCCAACAACACTCCAAACCCACCTTTGTTCCCTTAAGAAATATGGGTTCCCAATGACCTCCCATCACACCAGCTCCTCGACCAACTCCTATCAAGCATTTGTTTGAACCAAAGATGCGGGCACTCTATGAAAAGGGGATTTGTTATAATTGTGATGAGAAATTCACTGGGGACATAGATGTGTTGAGCAAAATTTCTATCTCTTGGATTTGGATTCTCCACCTGCCTATGAACTTGGTGAAGGAGCTCCTGATACAATAGATGATCAGGTCAACATTCAACACCTTCCTATTGACCCCCCATCTCAGGACGACCCACCAGAGATATCTCTCCATGTTTTTAACCGACATCACCACCCCACAAACAATGCAGGTCAGGGGTTACTTCAAGAATCTCCCTCTTACCATACTCATTGATTCTGGTAGCATGAATAAATTCCTTGACCCTCGGATTTCCAAACAAGCTGATTATTTTATCTATCCTTGCTCCAACTTTGAAGTCATGGTTTCCAGTGGGGGCACCTTACCTTGCAAGGGGAATTGTCACAATGTGCATATCTCTCTGGAAGATTATAACCCGTGCTCTGACATGTTTTCCTTATCCTTAGGAGGATTTGATGTATTTTGGGCGTTCAATGGTTACACACTCTTGGCCCCATTTTATGGGATTTTGCTGAACTTTGGATGCAGTTTTCAGTCAATGGGAAACAACAAAAATTTATGGGCTTACAACCAGTATCTCTTCGCATCATCAGTTCACATCGCCTGGAAAAGATCCTTAAGAAGAATTCACATGGTGTCATCACTCAGATCCATTCTATTCAGATGCACCCATCAAAGGTATCCACTACTTCCTTGGATAGATATGCAGGTCTCTTTGTTGAACCAATGGGCTTGCCTCCTTCAAGATACCTTTCCAATAATAATTTAGCCGCATCTATATCTCAGAAGGAACTGATGAATATTTTGCATGCAATACAGAAGTGGCAGCCATCCCTATTAGGTAATTATCTCTGCATCAAGACTGATCTCCAGAATCTGGAAAATTTCCTGGAACAACGGATCTCCTCCCCAGCACACATGAAATGGGTTATCAAACTCATGGGTTTTGCCTATGCGATCACTTACAAGAAGGGTAAGGACAATCTAGTGGCAAATGATCCTTCTCGCACACTTGATGACCGATTTTCTCTTACAGCAATTTCTCTGCTTGTTCCAAATTGGTTGCAATCTGATCAACAGGGCTATCCCTTCTATGAACTCCATGATTCTACATCGGCAGGGCACTCTGGGTTCCTCAAAACGTATGACTAGGAACAATGTAACTTCTTTTGGCAATGACTGAAAATGAAAATTCAACAGATGGTGGCTGATTGTGATACTTGTCAGGTCAACAAGGGTGAAATGACACTCCTTCCGGGACTGCTCGAACCCTTGCTCATCCCTACATAGATTTGGACATCTATTTTTATGGATTTCCTTGAAGAGGTATGGTGGTACAATACCACATCTAAAATGATACCATATGAAGCAGTCTATGGATAGGCACCACCATTTCTTATTCCATACACCCTCAGCAGTTCCCCAGTTCATGCAATTGACTTGGTTCTTGGAAACTGTGATCAGATTCTTCTCATTCTGCGAAACAATCTTCACATGGCAAGAATTTGACTGAAACAACACGTCGATCAGCACCGTTATGAGTGCCATTTTCACACAGCTGATATGGTTCTTATTCATCTACATCCTTCCAAGCAATCCTCCCTGAAACTCAAAAGATGTCAGTTTTTCTCTCACTCTATCACAGAGGCATTAATTAAGTGGCACGGAATGCAACCTGAGGATGCTACAGGGGAACCACTCCTTTAGATTCTGCATCAATTTTTGCATCTAAAGCTTTTCTAAGGGAGAGGGGATGTTAGGAACCTGTGTCAACACTTCTCTTTACTTTGTTAGTATATTGTTGTTGGACGCATATGATTTGTAAGTCGTCCCGTGGTATTTTTTTATCCATAGTTTGTATTAGCCCATGGTATTGACCCATAGTATTGGACGCATATGCTTTATAAGTCGTCCCGTAGTATTATATGTCCCATGGTATTGACTCATAGTATTGGGCATAGACTTAGTATATAAGTGTGTGTTGAGGCCAATGAAGGTATCGTGAAGTTATTTGTATTGAGCTTGCTCAAAGGAGGTTTCCCCCTCGAAGTGGCATGTGGTCAATAAAGTGATTCTGAGTTCTATTCTTACTGTTATCTCGTGTATTTTCATTAATTAATTGTTGCAGGTTCCTCACATCAGTGCAACAATTCTCAATCATATGGTTATGAAGATGAAAAGGGTTCAAAAACATCCACTAGTCACTCTGACAATGACAGAAAAAAGAAGAAGAATATTTGTCGTTGATGTGGCGAAGATTGGATCCCAGGCCATAAATGCAAAACTAATCACACATCACACTGCAAAATCATAAATGGGAAAGAAGTACAGGTCCCTATAGAAGAAGATACATCTGATTATGATGCAGACACAAGCTCACCTGAAGTATCAAGAGTGACAGTTACATGTATCCAACAAACTTGTAAGGAAGAAGAATTAGCAACACCTAAAAAGGTTAACACACAACATAAGGAAATCCAGTTACTTACAAATAAATATACTCCACCTCAGTTAAGAAATCACGACAACATCAAGGACGAAAAACTCTTATTTCAAGAAACAAAATCATAACAGACATGACCAAAGAGATTACGGTTGACAAGATCTATTAAATATAAAAAAAATCACAATTCTAGTCGACTTTGGAAGTACACACAATCTAATAGATATCAACAAAGCGAAGGAAATTAATCTTTTTGGGTACCCAGTGAGAAATCGCAAGGTGTCAACCATCAGCGATCGATACTTAGAAGTAGGGAAATGCCATAAGGTGTCATTGCAAATACAAAACTTAAACATGTAACTTAATTGCTATGCCTTACCATTCAAAGAAGTAGATATGATATTAGGCGTCGATTGGGTAACGTCGTTAGGAACTTACTCTACCAACCTACAAAAAAATACATGGAATTCATATGGAATGGAAGCAATTACCGATTGCATGGACCGAGAAGTTCACCACCCAAGCAGAAGTAATCACAACACAACAAGGGTTCAGTCCCACATTAAGATAAAGGAATCAGTCTAGATCGCATAGCTGAAATCAGTGATCAACACAAATCCAAAGAAAAACACGACGTCAACAAATTCAACTTTGAGGACAAATCTTCCCTCAAGGGGAAGGAAATGTTACGAATATTAAATAATAAATAAAATGACAAATAATAATAATAATAATTAATAAAATTTAAAAAATATTAATTATAAGTTAAATAAGAGGACATGACTCCTCGTATCAATACCCAAGCCATTTTTTTAGACGAGCCAATCATTTGTAAAACATCATCTATTCAATTCAATATTTATTTTATATATATTATTACAAGAAGATGGTTTCTCTTCTAGGTTAACATCCGGATATGGTGTTACAATGGCCCACCTTATTGCTAGATAGGGCTTGTGGAAAAATGTTCTCATGAAGAAATACCTCTTGCAAATGTTGGTTGTTGACTAGATTAGTTCAACCCTATAACATTTCATTGGAGGATCAATGTTTTGAAAGGAAATTGTTTTGAGTTCCAACCTTATTAGCAGTCACTTGGCATGTGACCCCAATGATGGAAGGCATCTTAGATTAGGAAAGGATATAGTTGTGGGAATTAGATCAAGGGAGAACCTACCATAGGATTTGATTGACAAATTAAGTGAAAGAAATATTGTGGTAGTTTTTTTTTGGATATAGACTATGCATGAGTTTTGAAACATCACAACATTTCGAGTGGACACTTCAATCATCATCAAAGCATCTAAATGAAGCTTATGATAAATAGAAAAAAGTTTGCTTATGTAACAATTTAATAGTAAATTATAAAATAATATGAATTATGCAAAAGCGAGGAATTGAGTCATCGAGATCAATGAATAGGGATGCAAAATTATCGAATTCAAGAATTATCTTAGGAAGTTAGTTAATTATTTATAATCACTAATGGCCATAACTAGAAAGGAAATTATATGTGTTAATAAATATTTTGATTAAGTAAATAAATAGAAGGAAATAAAAAATATTATTAATGATGGATTAAAAAAAAGAGGAAAAGAATTACTAAAGAAAAGGGGGATTAAAAAACAAAAGATTGAGTAAACCTTTAGATAGGGAGAGTATACTTAAATTTAATTAGTGTTAATTAAAGAAGTAAAGAGAAAAAAAAGGAGAAAAAACCTTAGAGTTGAGATGAGGAGGAAAGCAAGATTAAAACCGAAAAGAGAATAAAGATATAATAAGTGATCAAATAGAAAGAACTAAAAAATTGCTTACGAGGGAATATGTTAATTAAGAATAAGGTAAACCGAAAAGAGAATAAAAATATAATAAATTATCAAATAGAAAGAACTGAAAATTGCTTAGGAGGGAATACGTTAATTAAGAATAAGGTAAGAATAAAAATATAAGAAATGATTAAATGGAAAGAAATCAAATTTATTTATGACATATCCATAAAGAGGAAATAAGGGAACAAGTTAATTAAGAATAGGGTTGTAACATAGCATGGAATGCACGATGGAAACCAACTATTGATTTTGGTTTGAAAGGTCAATTAGAAGAAATTTGGACCTAATACAAACATGCATTGATATTTACTAACCAGAAGGACGACAATCTTCTATGGATGAAACATATAAAAAGGAGTTCATAGTGTGTGAAGATGGGATACATGAGAATGGTAGAATAGGAAGATATGAATAACAATCCATGGTGGTGGAGTGGGTTGTAAAAGCTTTGGGGTTTTGCTAGAAAAAAAATTATTGGTTAGACTACATAATTGTGTTATAAAGTGAGATAATAATTATAAAGAGAGGAAAAAGGACTTGAGGTTTTGTTTCCTATGGAGGGATCTAATGAGATAGTATTCCACATCTTTATAGATTTGGAAAAATAGATTGTCATTTTTCCAAAGAAATATGGAGTGCAGTACAATCTTTGGGATTGTTCCATTGGGGAAGGTGATATATTGGAAGAGGTTGGGAATAAGTGGTTTGGTTTGCATGGAACAATGTGAGAGATGATCTGGATTCTTTTTCATATAATGCATGGAATTTGGATGATTAAAAAACATCCATTTTCAATGACAATGTAGATAGATCATGGGCGCATTTTTCTAGTTATCATTGGGTAAACTTCACCAAAAAAGTAGTTATCTTATATAATATTAAATAAAACATGTTGAGAATATCCATACATTTTTTAATTTAAGTTAAATTTCATTAGATTTTTAAAACAGTTTTTTAATGAATATATAAAGGCATTTTCCAAGTAATGAAAATAAGTCTTGCTTTGAATCTTAATCATTAAAAATAAATCTTGCTTTGAATCTTAATCATTATCTTATGTTGTTTGTCATTATCTTGATTGTTATTTTTTAAAGTTGACTTCTTAATCTTGGATTCTAATGTGAGGCTATTTGAACCTCACCCTACTATATAATAATTGATATTAGAACATGGTCCTGGAACCTACTCCCCAACCCTCTTATCCCTCAAATTTTGACCTTCTTAACACTTCAGTTATGCCCAAACATATTGTGAAATCATTCTACTTCAGGTATGTACACCCTTTTGCATTGATTACAAGTTGACCTCAGTCTTTCTAGCCCCCTATTTAGCTCCACTTTCATGCTACTAAGATCACTTCTCCATCTATCATTTTCTGATCAACATTCCTTTCCCTCTATAACTCAGAAATTGGCTACTCCGACTACACAATCTTCTCTCTCAGCCATCGCTTTACATTTTTATTCTTGTGGTCATTGGACATCCATATTGTAGAAGGATTCTTAGGGTTTTTGAGTTGACATCTCCCAATGATAGTGTCCACATTCAATAGTCCTCTAATCCAACCTTTCAGCAGCTTGTGCAGACATGTCGTGATTTGGAGGTTCTTTCTTGTTTCTTTTCAACATTTTAAACTAGGGATTTTGATTGCACTGAGAGTAGCGAGGTGCTCTCCAACCCAATATGGAAGATATGTTGTCACGTTATGTTATGCTATGGGGGAGATTTTTTCACGTTACGTTACATTATGGGGGAGATGTCACGTTACATTATGTAAAGTAATGTTTAAAAAAAAAGTAATTAAAAAATTTCATGTTGGATCATAAGTTAACAATAGTAAAAAGTAATTAAAAAATTCATGTTGGCTCATAAGTTACCAAAAATTAAAAGTAATTAAAAAAATTCATGCCAACTTATAAAATAAAATAAAAAAATCAAAATCAAAACCAACATAGATCCATCTTAGGGAGCATAGATCCATCTTAAACTTGGATCTATCAAGCACTAAGAGGGATCACATTTATTGAGGTGTAAATTTTTCCTTAAGTGTAAAAAAATTAAGATAAAAAAAAATTACAGCTCAAGAACTTGGATCCCTCTCAGTGCTTGATAGATCCATATTTAAGATGGATATATGTGGTGGGTTAACAAGTCAAGGGTATCTCATCCATAGATCCATCTTGTGATCGAGACACAATTCTTAAGATGAGTACTCGCAGATTAGACGAATCACTAGATTGGCAATTTATCATACCATATTAGACCTAAGCAAAGTGTTAGGCAACATACTCCTTATTCTACATGCATCTTTTCACACCTCCGCCTCTACTTTGGGAAGTGTTTATTTTATTGATGCACAATAATTTTCTTGGATACAACTCACCTTTCTAGTCATAGATACATTCCCTTCATACCTAGTTATTCATGCAACCCTACACATACAAATTATTGCACTTGCTCTCAATCTAGTTATTGTTAGCATTCTTAGAGGCCTTTTCGTTCTATGGGGTCATTTATTTTAACCCACTCTTCTTTTTTGAGTGGTTGGACATTATTGAACATTCATCTTCCCCGCCCTTGTCATTACCCTAGATCACTAAGACAACTAAATAGCCTAGTAGACTAATTCATCCAGTGTCTTTATGACCTTTCCACCCATAGTTGTTCCAACATTTTCTAGCACCGTTGAATGGTTCCCCTTGAATGCTTTACTTTCTCCTTTATAAACTATAGTTAATGCTCAACCTCTTCCATATCACTTGCTTGTGTTTGATCTTGTTCCAAGATGAATTAAGGAAATCTCTTGCTTACCATAGGCCTCTTCTCTCAATCAAACTTGTAGTATGCTAGGGTAGCTATTCTTTTATTTTATGAGCTCTCATAGCTTGGACAACTTCATATTTGTTTTGCATTTTTAGCCACTTTTCAAGATTATTAAATTCACTTAAGGAGTCAATACACAAACACATACAACTATTCCCTCTTAGGGAATGGTCTTTCAACAACTCATACGTTTAAAAATTGCTTCATGGGTTTGGCATGTATTAGGATTCTTTTCATGTGCTCAAGGTCATGAGAATGCCCATATTGTGTTATATGGACATTGAATATTTCGCTACCCCTTAGAGCCTTCATGAGGACATAGATCAATGGTTGCACATATCCAATCAATTAAGAAATATTTTAATCAATACTCATGCTTATGAGGATATGGGGATATTTTTCACAAATACCAATGGAAGGATAGATGATCACAATGGAATACACTAAGTTTTATTTTTCACTTGACAACATATGCTTTCATATTTGGTAGTTCTAGTTTTTTGTCTCCACACCCCACCTAGACAAACTTTAGTATCATTTCAGATTGGATATTTTGGAGTGTGCCATCCCACCCTGAGCTAAGCTAGCACTTGCATTCTACTCAACTATTGCTTCACTCTTGAATTGAAGTGGTAGTCTCACTCTAGTAGGAAGCCATCGACATATCTATTTTCTTGAGGTTAACCCCCCCACCCATATCTCCCTTGACACTTTGTTTTCAACCCATGCTTCAGTATGGAACTAAAGTGGAAGCCTTGCTTTGGTAAGGATATGTAGCATCAACCATCAACATCTACATGATTCCTAGGGTGATCCTTTAGAAGAGTAGTAATAGTGGTCCGACACCATCCATCAACTTAGATATCCTCCTTCCAGTAGTTACAACTATAGATCCAACCATCCACTCATCAACATGGTATGATCTCCTAGTCAACCTCTACCTCCTTAGAACCATTCATAAATTGGGAAGCTTAGGGGGCTCTAATATCTCTTTGATGACACCGTTTTTAGCTACAACAACTCTCACTTTTCCACCATCACATCAACACTTGTCCTCCAACTTTCCTCCATTCCAAAATATTCAGTATTGGTATCCTAAGTCATCAATACATTCCACCTCATCTTCTTCTATGTTGTCAGGAAGAAAGTGAGGATGATTTGGAATGAAACCAAGAGGAATTGATGTAGATAAATCATGGGTACATCCATTTAGTTTTGACTAGATGCATTTCTCTAGGATGTAGTTAGTTTATATTCTATTAAATAAAGCATGTTGAGAATCTTTGTACACTTTTAGTTAGGTTTGAAAGTTGACTAGGTCCTTGAGGATAGAAACAGTTATTTAAAGGCATTTTCCAAAAAATGAAAACCAATATCACCTTGAGTCTTAATCATTCTCTTGTGCTATTTGTCTCGTTATATTGTTGATTGTGTTTACTATTTCTCTTAGTGTTTTTAAGTGTTCTTTTATAGTTAACTTCTTAATCTTGGCTTCGAATGTGTCAATCTTTAAGACTCACCCCCAATATACATCAAATGAAAAGGTTCACTCTCCAACAAAATCCAACTACAAGATATAATACTCATTGATGATAAGGAAACCAAGCCCCTCTCAACCACCCAACATATGGATTCCACCATTGGTGATCACCCAACAGATCCTACATAGCTTATGTGATGGGGCATAAGAGCAAACTTGGGTTAGATCAAGGTAGGTGGCCTCATTTATTATAATGGATGCTCAACATATTTTCAAAGAGACACGTGTATGTGTACAAACAACTGCACTGGGATAATCTACACACATTTCACTCTCTGCTAAGTAGTGCCACAAGCTCAATGAATGATACTTGGTTTCCTATCAATCAAAATCTACCATATCTTCAATGATTTTAGGTTTCCTCTAAATCAAAATCTCCCATGTCTATAGAAAACACAACATAGGTGCTGGAACTTTAGCTAATTAGACTTAGAACTTGGGGAAGAGAAAGGTAAAATGGTTTTGGTATACAGTAATGAAAATGGTGCTTCTCATTAGTGAGAGGAATTTAGCACATAAGCACTCTTCTCATTTTTCCTTTGAACAATGATGTTCCTCTCATTTTGTCTTTGAATCATGTTATTTTTAAGGAGTCTTTTTTATACTTTATAATGTAAAGTTCTTAGGTTGAGGGAAATGTGTCTCCCTTTTCGAAAGGAAAATCTAAGTTATATTTGCTTGTGCTAGGATAGGCATAAATATTTTGTTAAATAAAAAAGTGATGAATGAGTTTCCAAGATTCAAGGTTGGTAAGTTTGGTGTACAAAGTCTTCAAATGCATATATAAGTTGTGATTACATCAATAGGTGTTTATATTTTACAATTTAGGGTGGATGAAGAAGGGTCCTCTTCCAAGATTGGATGAAGATGAGACAAGTGTACTGTCAAGATTGATTTTATGGTCGTCATTCCAAATTTGAAAAAGATCTCAATTTACATGTAATAAGTGGTATCAAGACATGAATAACTAACAATTTGTGGCACTTAACTTGTAGCCTATGGATATTCACAAGTTAAGTAGATATAGTTTGTGACACTTAACTTGTAGCTTATTGCGCCGAGAGGCACTCTATAGCCCAGTATGAGGGAGATCTTGTAACGTTTGTCGATATTATTGCCGGCCATAAATAATATTGTTCCTAACAAAAAAGAATAATAAAAAATAATATATATTATGTCGGCCATTAATAAAAAGACGTGTATTTTTGTTTGAATGAAATAAATGGCTATATAATACACCAAATCTAATATACATAAAAATTAATTTGGGTCAAGAATCTGCGGAAAGAGAGAAGGGAATCAACAGAGAGGGAATTTGAGCAAGTAAAAATTTCTACGAACAGGTAATTTCCTCACCATTCTCTAGCTCCATCTCCTCGCCATTCTCTAGCTCCATCCTAGATCCAAATCATTGCTACACCTTCCCTCCACGCGACCTCCCCTCCAAACTTCCCTCCACGCGACCTCCCCTCCTGTGCCTTCCCTCCACGTGACCTCCCCTCTTGCGCCTTCCCTCCTGCTCCTTCCCTCCATGCGACCTCCCCTCCTGTGCCTTCCCTCTTGTGCATTCCCTCCACATGACCTCCCCTCCTACACCTTCCCTCCAGCCTTCCCTCCATGCCTTCTCCCCTCCTGCGCCTTCCCTCCATCCTTCCCTCCACGCCTTCTCCCCTCCTGCGCCTTCCCTCCATGCATTCTCCCCTCTTACGCCTTCCCTCCACGTCACCTCCTTCCGCTCCTCCCCTCCCTCTGTAGCCCTGCAGCTCTCCTCCTCCCCTCCTCTACCGCCCCCTCCTCACTTCCTCCTTCATTTGCACCATAAAATATGTTTAAATTTTTTGAATTTTAACATATTAAAATTAAAATATTATTTAAATTTTTTAATTTTAACATATTAAATTTATAATATAATTTAAATTTTTTTAATTTTAGCATATTAAAATTAAAATATAATTTAAATTTTTTAATTTTAACGTATTAAATTTAAAATATAGTTCAAATTTTTTTAATTTTAACATATTAAAATTAAAATATAATTTAAATTTTTTAATTTTAACATATTTAAATTAAAATATAATTTAAAATAAGTATGGGGATTATAGTTCAATATTATTATTATAAGTATATAAATATATTATTTCATTTAACTCCCAAACAACTGGGTGTATCCGATTGGTAACACATTGTGGTGGTTATAGGTAGCTCACGGGATCAAACCCTGTTGATCCACCCTTCCCCCATTTTTGCCAAATGCAATATTATTCAAGTTTATATATAAGTTCTTTACGATGTATAATAAGAACTACCTGCGGTATAATGGTGAAGGTGTTGGGATAATGGGTGTGAGGTCCAAGGTTTGATCCTCCCAAATCACCTATTTTTTTTGAAAATATATTGAATTTCATTATCATGTATAGTGAGTTTTATCTTTGCATAGATTTCAGTGTATGTTGTTTTATTATTGCATAAATTTCAGTGTAGTTGTTAATGCATGGATGCATAAATTTCAGTGTAGATTTCATGGATGCATAAATTTCAGTGTAGATTTCATAGATGCATAAATGATAGCAATAGAACGAGAAAAAGACATGAAACGAAAAGCAGATCAACAAAAGGGATATTGAAAAAGAAAGTTGGATGAAATGATAGCAGAAGAACGAGAAGAACGACGAAAACGAAAGGCAGATCGACAAAAAGAACATCAAAAAAGAAAGTTAGACGAATTGACAGTAGAAGAACGAGAAGAACAAAGAAAATGAAACATTGACCGACAAAGAGCATTATCACATATAGTGAGTTTTATCTTTGCATAGATATCAGTGTATGGTGTTTTATTATTGCATAAATTTCAGTGTAGTTGTTAATGCATGGACGCATAGATTTCAGTGTAGATTTCATGGATGCATAAATTTTAGTGTAGATTTCATAGATGCATAAATGATATAAAAATAACGAGAATAAGACAGGAAATGAAAAGTAGATCAACAAAAGGAATATCAAAAAAGAAACTTGGACGAATTGACAGTAGAAGAACGACGAAAGCGAAACGCAGATCGACAAAAAGAATATCGAAAAATAAATTTAGATGAATTGACAGCGAAAGAATGAGAAGAACAAAGAAAATGAAACATTGACCGACAAAGAGCATTATCATGTATAGTGAGTTTTATCCTTGCATAGATTTCAGTGTATGGTGTTTTCTTATTGCATAAATTTCAGTGTAGCTGTTAATGCATGGACGCATAGATTTCAATGTAGATTTCATAGATGCATAAATTTTAGTGTAGATTTCATAGATGCATAAATGACAGTAAAAGAACAAGAAGAAGACATGAAATGAAAAGCAGATCAATGAAAAGATATCGAAAAAGAAAGTTGGACAAAATGATAGCAGAAGAACGATAAGAACGACGAAAATGAAACGCAGATCGACAAAAAGAATATCAAAAAATAAAGTTAGACGAATTAACAACAGAAGAACGAGAAGGACAAAGAAAAATTCATTCGATAAGGAGATAAAGATACTTCCTTACATCAATGAAAAAGTCATTCGATAAGGTGATACATTTGTTTGCGACAAATGATGATGTAAACTGTCATGGCAAGCATTTAATAAGAAGCCTAAATTGTCCCATTGCAACCAGTATTGCTACATCTGTAAGAAGCAACTATTCTATGGAAGGAGATGAAGAAGGGTTGGAACTTCAATTACTTATTGACATTGGAGAAAGCTACTATTAATATTGGAAAGCAAGAGAGGTAGGGTATGACATTTACAGCAATATCTCGAGTTAAAGATTTGGCAGGTCTACGATTTCAACCTCCATTCTCATATGATCGATATGAAAAGATGTCAAAACTACCAGGTGTGAAGATAAGAAAATATGAAGAAGATAGATTGAGAATGATCACGATGTGAACCATATTTCCATTTATTTAAAATCCTTACAAAATTATTGTCTCTATTTTCTAGTTTAACAATTTAGTCAATCCTTAATAATTATTACTTACATTATGATAATCCTCATAATTGTATCTATGTTTTCAACTTAACATGTTCCTTACAATATGATAATCGTCAAATATATATAATTACATAATGTTGATCAAACTCCAGTTTTGTGTCACTGCCCACGACTGGAACCATCCTAGATCCAAATCCTAGGCTCTATCAAGCGCCGAGAGGGATCAAATCCCCCGAGGTGCAAACCTCTTCTCAAATATTGCATTTAAGGAGCTATTCGAGGAGAGGTTTGCACCTCAGGAGATTTGATCCCTCTCGACGCTTGATAGAGCCTAGGATTTGGATCTAGGCTAGTGGATATTCACAAGTTAAATAGATACATTTTATGACACTTAACTTGTAACCTAGCCATAAATTAAATGGATATACTAGTTTTTCACATTATGTAGAATAAACCAACCAAGTAACCCATTCTAAAAATTAAAATAAATTCCATGTTAGTGGAAAATGTTATGTCGAGTTGCATATTAAAAGCAACACTAGAGTGTAGTTGGGGTGTTGTTTCCCATGCCAGCTGTATTTAAAATATAATAATCGAATAACATGGCATGTGGGTTTTTTTATATATAATGTTTTGCCATGCTAGCAACTTGCAAGAACTCATTTAAATATAGATTTGACTTGTTGAGAAATACCATTTTATAAAATCTTTACGTTTCTGTGGGTACTGACCTTTCTAATAAGTCAAGAAGTGACACCTTAATCTTCCTAATAAGACAAGAACTTCAGCTTTTTGAAACATACTGAAACCAGAAAATCAATCAAAAGAATTAGCTTTGCAATTTAATAATCACATTCCTACCATACCGAACATGTACAGGCTGGATTTGGACGGTGACTTCTTTTTACGATAATTCCATACAAATCTCCTTTTAATATAACGCATACTTTGCAGAGATCCACGTTATTCTAGACTATGAAATCTTTTCTATGTTATGGTTATAATATTAATATTATGTTTTATGCTAAACAGGCCCTATATAGTTATATGCACTAGTTCAGAGCGAAACCAACCAGAGAGTTGGTGGAATCGAAGGAGACACGAATGCCCTGTTGCTGAATATTCCCCATTATTGATAGATCGGAGGTGGCCGGCGCAAAGGCAAAGCAAAATGGCCCCATGATATCCACAGGTATCATATAATTCTTTGCTGGAAGAATTAAGTTGGTCCCGTTGGAAAAATGGAAGCCCACGGTGGGAACAATCACCCATTGTCTGCCGGACAGATCGTAGCAGGTGACGAAGATGGAGACTCCATTGGATCTCGGAAGTTGTTGGGTGCCCGCGATGAAGGCATCCCTCATGGCGTCATAGGCGGTTGTCTGGAGGCAATCCTTATCCCGATTGCAGATTCCTTTCTTAAGTGGACATGGCGATGTGGGCCCACCTCTCCATGTCCTTTTATGTTAACGACGTTTTCCGGGATGTTGGAACCGTTTTCCGGGATGTTGGAACCGTTTTCCTATAATAAACCTATAGCTAGCATACCCCCAAAGCAGGGGAAATGAAACGCCGAGAAGAACTTCAATATGTTGTAAAAGAGAGAAAGTTGTGTGTACGTAGACAATATAATTTTATGTGTTTGAAAGCAAGTCTAGGTAATTTATGGTAGGGAGAGTAGTCGATGAAATTGAAGGGGAAACTCTTTTGCTAGTACTAATAAGCAATAAATAGAAACCCATGAAATTGATGGCAAGTAAAATGAATTGTACATTATTTTTTCATATGAAAAAGTATACATATGTGAGTAAAACAATAAAGGGTTAGGTAGTGATCAAATTTGACTCTAAATATATTATTGGAAATCAACATTGGTATTTTCATTTGGTAGGGGGAGTGCAAGGATTGAGGATTGCAATTTTAAGTGTTAAAGGGACAAAGAATGAAGGTGTGACTTTTGTTTTTTTTCGAAGTGAGACATATGAAGTATCTTCCATCTTTGCGTAGTGTTTGAAGGAGAACGATGGTGTAATTCAGATTCCTTCTAATGTTGTAGTATGTGGCATTGTTGTGAAGGTCAATCCTTGGGATTTATGGATAGTCAATGTCCAAGCCATATTGAGGGGGATTTGTTTCTTGTTACTTCGATTTATGAGTGGAAGTAGTATTTGCTTTGGTTGAGATTGGTCCCATGGATGACCAATGTAATTATCAAATACCATGACAACATAAGTTGGTAACTTAAGAGGGCTAGATCAAGGTGTGTATGCAATTTGCATGACCAATACAAGTGCACCATTTACTAATCTTGATTGGACCCATAAATTGTAGGATAACATTACTCGCTTCCCTACATAGCAATATTTGTTTTTCTAGTTGATGGTGTGCATCTAAACCATTGGTGAAATCTGTGAAAGATCGTGCAATCGGCATAACCAATGTTTGGAGCATGTATTTGTTATGATTGTCTACAAGATTGTTCGTTGTAAATCGGATTCCAATGATGGAAAACAAGGAAATGTCAAAATTAAACTCAAGAATTGAGAACTACAATTTTAGTAAATTGTGCATGATCGGATTCCAATGATGACAAACAACAAAATGTTGATATTGTATAACACTTAGCATTCTTCCTTAAATATTTCATTAAAATATATACATTTTGTATTTTAGTGGGAGATGTATATTTGAGTATTGTTGGAAAAGTTCTCATTTACAATATTACAAAGTTCCTCTTTCACATGCCTAACATATGTTTCTTGGAATTGTTTTTATGACAAAATATCTCTCTATACAAAATTAATATCTTATATCGGTTGATAGAGAAGTCTACAAAAACATAAGGTCCAATATACCACAGATCCTTATGCAAATGAGGGAAATAACAATAGAGTTTTTCTCCCTACTAACATCACGGTGTGTTGGTTGCAATGTGAGTATGTTTGTTTTCAAAAAATGCCCACTACTAACTTTCCACATATTTTCCTAAAAAATGCTCATAGCATGCCTAAAATTGTTTTTGTGATGTAAGTCTTCAATGAAACATTTGTGTATAAAAAAACTTGTGTAGAAAGTGTAATCTTAAAGAACCTGTGTATACAACCATAGTGTGGGGCCTATCAATGATGTTACAATTATGAAATTTCTAGCGGGATGTTGGGTTAGAAGGGCGATTCTCTTGGTTGGAATTGGTATGTGCTTTGGTTGAGATTGGTCCCATTGAGGGCCAATGTAATTATCAAATGCCACGACAACATAGGCTAGCAACTTAGGAGGGATAGATCCAGGTGTGGATACAATTTGAATGACCACTCTAAGTGCACTATTTACTAGTCTTGATTGGACCCATAAATTGCAAAATCGCATTACTCATTGCCCCACACATAGAAATTTGTTTTTCTAGTTGATGGTCATCATCTTGATGTGCATCTAAGCCATTGTTGAAATTTGCAACAGATCGTGCAATAGGCATAGCCAATGCTTGGAACATGTATTTGTTATGATTGTTTGCAAGAATGTCCATTGCAAAGAGATGGATTGTTGTGTCAAAGTTTGAACACCCATCTATTGACAAGAATCTATTATCCCTATACTGGAGGACACTCCATTCTTCCAAGGTTGGTGTAGCATTATGGATGTTTGTCGATAGTTGTCGGAAACGAAGTTGGGTGGAATTAGTGCCCCTTTGACTAAAGAATGTTTTTGAAATGATTACACTGGTAAAGTTTGTCCACAAACACTTCCCTGGAGTTGCTCCTACATATAGAGGTTTTCCATCACATGTGGGAGTTGGCCCAAATCATTGACAAGAATTATTGAACAGTTGTCGAATGAGTAATTGTTATGTTATGGAAAACACTCACACAAGTGACACTCAATATGCACAAACAATTTAGGCCCTATGAAGCTCATCTCATCAATTGAGAATGTATTGAATATGTTTAATCTCTTCTTGGAATACAGATATGGCCTTCCCTTGTAAAGGTTTCATGTCATTTATAGGAATATGGAGCCTTGCATGTATAGTGGTTGTATGCATGTTAAATGCTGCAACTCCAATAGGGGAAAGGAGCAGTAGTGGGATATGGATAGACGTTGCTAGAGAAGATAGTGTTTTTTTATGGTGCTTATAAGGTATGATTTACTTGTGATTGCAGTTCCTTGGATAATAATCCTCAATGGATATTTGGTTCCTTGTACTTGTGAATTTTGTAGGACTATGTCAAATGCAAGTTGTTGATTGTGAGATAATGTATTTGTGGAAGTAGGAAGGGGAGTGTTATCTTGTATTACTTCCCCACACCTTCAGTTGTAGTAAATGTAGTTTGGTGTAGTCTCCAATGTATATTTTGATCCCTTTAGACGATTCCATGTATGGTTGGTGTCAAAATATTAGAGGCCAAGCATGTCAACCTCATTAATGTGGATATTTCATGTCGGGTATAATCTTGACAAAACTTGCCATTCATTCATCTCCATGTCGGGATGTATGTTATGATTGGTATCCTCATCTCCGAGATGGTGTCTCATCAGGAGTGGGTGTATGGATGCGATCAACATGCCATTCCCACTAGGTATTTCATATGCGCTCCCAGTTTGATAGGAAGTCATGTTTTGTAAAGCCTATGTCTTTAGTGAAGGAATGGAAGGGCTTATATAAAAGCAGCTCACTCCAACAGAATTCAAGAAAGTCATTGGAATATTTGGTTGGAATTGAAGTAAAGCATGACCAGACATGGATGATTGCAAGGACGGTTCTCTTTTTCCACTTTTCAGTTTTGTGTCCTTGGTTATATGACCATTGTTTTACAAGGTCAATAAGACATAAAGGCTCCAACGTTGGAGGTCTTTGCAAATAGGCATCGATGAGGCGAGAGCCAGATAAGTAATCGTTCGAGACGGGAGATACACGAATGATTACTTCTAAGTGCAAACAACAATAGGCATATGAGGTTGGTTCATGTGGACATGATGTAGTTGTGATTCTAAGCAGCATATGATGGTAGGTCTATATCTTTCCCTCTGATTTGGAATCATATTTGGCTATGTATTTCAAGACAACTTAATGTGAGAGCATTGGTTGGAAATCCACATTTACTCACCATGTTTGAAGTATGCTAGGATTATGGATGTTTAAATGAGCATCATTGTGTGCTAGGTGATATTTTTTTGGCCCTTTTGATAAATGTAGAGAGATGATTCATGTTATGCATTCGAAGGGAATTTCTATCTGCATTCAAGTGTATTCCCTTTTTTGCGTGGACATGAACTTTTAGTGCACTTTGTATGTCTTTGTACTCGGTTTAAGAATTGCTTAAAAAAAGAACTTCTTTTTAGCCCATATCACAAGATTTGTTGATTTACAATTGTTTTCAAGACCAAAATAAGCTTTCCACCCTCCATTAATCATTTTCTCAATGCTATAGTTCTTCTTCTATTCTTCTTAGTAGGGGTTCCGCCTTCTATTTATCTTATTACCCAAAACTATGATAGAGACCTTGAAAACTTGTTAATGGAAAATGAGAGAAATTATGTCTCTAGTGAAATTAGGATAGAAATATTCTATTATTAATTTAATTTGTTAAATTTATATAAAACATATGAATTTTATTTAGTTAATATTTAGTTTCATGTATAAGTTAAATGTTGTTAAAAAAGTAATTTTATCCAAGACCCATAATTTTGTAACAAAACAAGAGTGGAAATGAATGCAATGGGTGTGGACGGCTCTGGCATATTGCTATTAAACCATAACCCAAATCCACTTTACCTTGTACCACTATACTTTAATAAATTATCTTTCAAATACTTTAACATTACAAATATATCCCAATCAAAACATGTTAATTATGGGTTTCTTTACATCCCTATCTTCTATATGAAGGAGCAACTTATTTTTAGTCCTAGTATAGATTATATGTTCCATATTTAGTTATTAATTGACATTAAAAATTTAGTTTTTATAAAGTTGTGTAAAAATTATATTAAATTTATTTTTACCAATATCTAAATATAATTAATTTTATATTGAATTTAATAATTATAAATATTATTAAATTATAATTAAAAATGTAAATTATGAAATATTTTACTAATCCATAAAAAATAACCAAAAATTAAAATTTTCATTTTAAAAAAATAAACATAATAATTTATATGTTTAAAAGAAAAATTAAATTCACTTTATAAATAAGTATACCATATTATTAATATATACATATCTAAAATTATAATTATACACAATAATAAATCATTCAATTTGAAAAGATGATTTTTAGCATATAGGTCAAATTTAAATTTAAGTTTGGAAGTATAATCAAACCAAATTAACTTAAAAACAATAATCATGTATAAATTTTATATATTAACTAATATAATTAAATATTTAAAAAATTATCAATATTATATAAAAATAAAGATTATAAAAAATTAAAATTACATAATTAAGACTATCAACAAAATTATACTAACTACATATATCAAATTATAATTTTATACATATTAATTTATATTAAAAATTAATATTTCATAAAATGAATAACCATATATATATAAACTCAAAAATTAAAATATAAATACCTATACAATTAAACAAGTTTGAATTCAAATAAACAAATTTATTTTATCAATATTATATAAAAATAAAGATTATAAAAATTTAAAATTACATAATTAAAATTAATAAAAAAAATATACTAACTACACTTATCAAATTATAATTTTATACATATTAATATTTCATAAAATGAATAACCATATATATATTAAAACTCAAAATATAAATACAGTTAAATTAAAAAATTTATATTATAAATATATATGGTCAAAACACACGGTGAGTTGTTGGCAGCGTGTGAAAATTGAATTGGGCCATACAAATTGGGAAGATGTAAAATTTAATAGGAGACCTGAGGAAAAGCAGTAAAAGACATGGGAGCAGTCGATCAGCAATAACTTCCTTTCTCTCAACAGCAGAAATTAAACGCTTGAATAGATTATAGAAAACTCAATTGATAAGAGCCGTCAAACCCATCAACGTGGAAAAACGATTATCTCTCTAGCGCATCATGGGAGCCTCTCAGAAGTTGAAGAGCAAGCAGATAGAGTGTAGCACGTTAACAGTTGTATAGAGGAATTGGACTTCGAGCTCATGATCCTCCTGAGCGCCTTCCTCTGTATGAATTTTTGAATCACGGAATTATTGCAGAGTTGCAGAGACTCGAGGAGTTGATGGCCGTTGAGATTCCCAAAAATTGAAAGATTTACAAAAAGCAATAATTCCGCCAGAATACACAACGAAACCGCTTCTCATTTTGTCTTTGACGAGGCCAAAGCGGAGTCCAATTCCAGCGATGCCAGGACGACCGTTATGATCAAGAACATTCTCAATAAGTACAAGTCTGTCTCTTTAAATGGCTAGCTTGACTGGTCTGCTCGAGTTCTTTGAGCTTAAACATAATTCGTTAACCGGCATTCCCTTGATCCATCTGGACAGATACTTATGGACTGATACTTATAGAAAGAGGAGAAGCCCTCAAATAAATAGTCCTGTAGAAATAGCCTGGTTCAAATAGACCTGGTTGTTCAGATTGACGTTTTACCTACGCGGATCCTCCCGTAATAGGGTCACCCCGAACCTAGCACGAGCATCCGACTCTTTATATCGACCTGGAACACCCGGTTCTTCCTTTCCAAATTATTCATCTCGATATGCACTGGCTGGATCCTTAACTGGAAGGGATGTTGTTGGTGTTTATTTGACTGCTCCTGCAGGAGGCCTTCTACCAATCAGAGTCTATGGCAAATACTTTTATCTCTTTTCAGTATTCTATCTTGTGATTTCCTAACCTTACCTTTCTTTCATTCTTGGTTCAAACTGGCGGGTGAGGCTGGCTGGCACAATATATTCGTTTCGTTAAATACCCCAGCTCCTAGTTTAGACTTTCCCTCCTATCGCTGTTTGCTTTAAAACTTTGTTTTCGTGTAGATCAATATACTAATTCGCCCATAGGCGCTACAATGGGAAAATGCACATAGGGAGAGGATCGCAACTTTTTAATCCTTCATTAAGGATGGGCCGCCGTGATTGAATGGATTGGCATATTCTTTGTCGAGCACATCCATCTAATGGCCCGGATTTAGGGTTGGCTCACAAGGTAACCCAAAAGTCTATTGCTAATCAAATTAGGTTGCGGTTTTTTAGTTAATTGGGCAAGATAAACCGATCCAACAGAAACCGATCCGTCGTAGGAAGCGGGCAAGCAGCAGATTAATGAAACGGTGTGGGTGTGCTGTGCTCTGTGATGAATGGCCACGAGACAGATGTGATTCGACCCGATAATGCGATAAAGCCTTGATTTTGCCTGCCTTGATGATGGCTATGGCCATCGTTTCTGCAAATTTGGTCGAATCGATTCCAAACACGAGATGGATTCAGCGGGTCTGCAGATCTGAGAAAATTCCAAGCGGAAGCACCTACTTGTGGAGTCTCCCGCCATGGAATGGGGTACTTGTGGCAAACAAAGGGAGTCGCCAGCCATGAAATCACAGTCGAAGTACTGGGCATCTTCGGAAGAGCAGGTAAATAGCAGAGATGCCATGAATTTCAAGGAAGAATATGATTAACAAGAAGACGTGGACAAGGCTGTGGAAGCGTTTATTTTGGAGTTCCGCAGGAATTTGCAAAAGCAGAATATGGCGCAGTTTAATGAGGCTCTAATTGTATATCGACTGTAATTTTCATTTTAGATGGTGGTGACAGATTTAGAATTAATGGGCAACTATGTGCTTATGAGAATCTGGCATTTGAATCTTGTGGCCCGGATCGGTTCAGGATGATATTGTTAATTCGATTGTAAGTTCTTTCTGAACACCCCCTTGCTCGATTCGAGATGGAGATATAGACTAAATTGGCAGAAACATTTAAGGAGACGTCTGTACACCAGTATATCATATCTTAGATCGAGCTTCGTTTAGGATTTGTCCAAGTATTTGTTTGCTCGCTTTGCCTCATAATAATGACTGAAATCTATAAATATTAAGCTTTCTGAAGATCGGTCCGCCCTCCAGTAGAGGCTGTTATTCACTGAGATTTTTTCGTTATGGTTGCACTTACCTATGATATATTATACCCCAATAAATACGAGGATGTGGTGTACTGTGAAAGGTTCACAATTTGGAAACTGCGTACTGCTTACGAGATCATATTATGATCGAGGGGGACAATAATATAATGTTTGGCCTTATCCTCCCTGAGCTTTTTTCCCAAAAACTTTTCCACCTTCCCAAACCCATGTCGTTCAGTCATTCTGTACGACTCTTGACCTTCCAAGACCCTTTGTTGAACTTGTAAAACCCATTCTTCAAATCTTGGAAACAGTGACACATTTCTACTCCTTCCCCAATTCTTATGTAACTTACCAGCCATATCATTGTCAATCAGGTTAATAAACACTCATACAATCTTCTTGTTATGAGTCTATCCCTACTGAGCTATCTATCTCTACTGTCGAATTCTTATTGAGGTTCAAGATATTTGGTCGTCTCTCTAATTGGAAACTGATATATACATGCATCTCTGTTAGTTAATGCAATATTTAGGTTATCCAAATTTGCCAATTTCTGTGACAACCACAGCCGATTCGACTTGTATGGACATTGAGTCATTTGGAGTTGGTCGATTCTAGTGAAGTGTTTATCTCTTTACAATAATTTTGAGAAGATTTTGGTATTCAATATATAAACAGTTTTTGTTGAAACTGGACAATAAAATTGAGGAGCGATCTGCAGAGCCAATTATATGGTTGATTTTGGCCAACGCCTTTCCTTAATGGAGGGCTTAGTTTTTCTCTGAATTGTACTTTCGTGGTATTTATATGAATGATATGTCGATTTTCAATAAGCACTCGACCAAAATTGTATTATACATCCAACAGAGAAACCGCTATGTGGTTTAGGTCACCTATTTTTCAATGATTATTAATGTCATGATAAGTTAATTCGACTACTCCCCACATTATAAAATCAATGAGTTGATAGTGATATTAATGAGTTGATAGTGATATTTGAAGTCATTGAGTCGACATCGATAATTTGAAAACTAGAAGTTGCAAGGAGGTTTGGCTTAAACGATATTGGATAATTCTTTAAATAAATGATTTTTTAATATTTTATTGTATTTATTTTTAATAAATAAGTATATAATATAAGATATTTACATACCATTGTAATTTGATGTTTACCAAAAACATTAAAATTGGAAATATATTTAATGAATTATTAAAATTAAGTAAATAATTCATAAAAAAACCTCATATCAAATTATTCATTTATACACATTCTAATATTTTTAAGCAATTAGTTAACTATAATAATTAAATCAAAAATAATTTTAATGTGGAGAATTCATTAAAAAAATAAAATTTATAAAATATGTATTTAAGCTTTGAATTTCAATTTTCTATTATATTGTTAATGACTCAACCACACACAAGATTTTGAATATTAAATAATATAATTTGCTACAATCATAAACATATTCTCTTAAATTTTCAATTTCATTTTTTATGGTAATTTTAAATATGTTATATTATTTAATTATAAAAATGGTGTTTCATGTGTTTGTTTCCATTTGAAAAGTTTGTATCTCTAAGTATTTGATTTCCCATTCATATATAAAACCATAAATAATAATATTTCAATTTTCCCCTTTATTTTGTATATAATTATTTAAAATTTAAAAACATATTTCATTATCATTATTAGTTAGTTATTGATAATAAATTATATATAATTTTTCTTTTTTATTTATCTATACCGTATTAAACTTAGAATTAATGAAAATAAAAATAAATTATCAATATTAATGAAGATATATTTTTATGATTATTAGTGAGGGAAAATGAATTGTACATTAATCAATAAAATGAACACTTACAATGATTTTATTGAAATAATTTTGAAAATATAAATATGTAAACCTTTTTCACATAAGAGACACTTAATATAAAGGCATAGTAATGGTAATTAAAATACCATCTTACAATAATAGTTATAGGCATAAGTTTAATATTCATCTTCCTTTGATTAATCAATGTTTTATCCTTAATAAATGGTTGAAATTCCTTTTAAAGTGGCTCCCTTCCCAAAATGTTCTGAATTATTAATATATTTCATCATTTACACGGATAGCAAATTATTTATTAATATCTTTCTATCATTTACACGGATAGCAAATTATTGATGCTTATACATGCTAGCCATGGATGAAAACATACAAACAATGTTAATACTATCTAAATTGTATAGAACTTTGATTTATAGAAGTATGACGACAATAGAAAGAAAAATTTACATCCACCAATGTTGTTCACACTTAGTAACTTACACTATATTTAGAATATTTTATTTGAAGTTGTTAAATATTTTTCATTAATTTTTAAAGAAAAATTTACATCCACCAATGTTGTTCACACTTAGTAGTACACTATATTTAGAATATTTTATTTGAAGTTGTTAAATATTTTTCATTAATTTTTTTCTTCACTAATATGTAAGTTATGGATGAAAGAGATATATCAAGCCCAAGTTCTATAATCACTAACAAAGGTAAACTCAAAGTGAAACCAATGATGTAAGTGGACCATTTATCCATGTGTGACTAAAAACAAATCCCAACATAAGTGTACTAGTAAAACCTGTGATCGTAGATCTAGCTGATCATAATCACTCTACGGTGTTAGCAGATCCAATTGACCATCATCAGTCTGTGGTGTACGTTATTGCTTCCATTGCTTTCAGAGTTGATAACAATACAATAACCCAAATGCTTTGTGATAAAAGAGGTGGGTGTAGAGAAACTTTCGCTTTAGGAAAGTTCATTCATTATGTACCGTTCTTGAGTTTGTAAGACCTTTTCCTTACCTTGTAAGATGCACCCATCAGATCTTGAGCACCATGGTCATCAAAAGTCAACCAAATTAAACCATAGCCAAACAATGTCAACCATAGTCTAGCATAGCAACAAAGTTAACCATATCCGACCATTCATATCCAAAGTTAACATGATCAACCATATTGAATCATATTCCACCATAGTCAACCATGGTCAACTAAAAGTCAATAATGGTCAACCATAGTCAACAATGGTTAATCAAAGTCAACCATATTCAACCATGGCAAACCATAATCAACCATGGGCAACCATAGTTGACCATAGTGAATTAGTCACCTACAATTAACTATCGTTAACCATAGTCAACCATATTCAATCAAAGACAACCATAGTCAACCATGGACAACCATAGTCAACCATGGTCAACCATGGCCATTTAAAGCTAACCATAGTCAAACATGATCAACCATGGCCAACCAAAGTTAACTATAGTCAACCATAGTCAACCAAAGTCAACCATGGTAGACCATAGTCAACAAAAATAAACCATATAGTTTCCTATGGTTGACCATCGTTGGTTAATAATAATAATAATAACCAACTATGGTGAACCATGGTCAACCATTATCTACCATTTTCAACAATTTTCTACCATTGTCTACCATTGTCAACTATATTTAACCATGAAAAATATGGTTAAACATAGTTAAGCATGAATAATCGTGGTCAACCATTGTCAAGCAAATACAACCATGCTCAACCATAGTCAACAACCCTGAAAAACCATAGTCGACAATAGTTAGCCATGAACAACCATAGTTAATCATGAACAACAATGATCAGGCATACTCAACATAACCCAACCATATAAATGTCAACATAACTCAGCATGATAAACATCAACCAAAGTCAAACAAATCCAACCACGATTAAACGGAGTCAACCATAGTCAACCAAAGTCTACCATAGTCAACCATAACCGACTAAAGTCGACCAAATTCAAAATTCAAAGCCACTAGTTACTTATGGCCAAATAAAGTCAACCATGCATAACCAAAGTCAACATGGTCAACCATAGTCAACCATAATGAGCCATATTCTACCATACTCAACCATGGTCAACTAAAAGTCAATAATGGTCAAACTAGGTCAACCATAGTCAACAATGGTTAGTCAAAGTCAACCAAATTCAACCATGGAAAACCATAATCAACCATGGTACCATAGTTGACCATAGTGAATTAGTCACCTACAATTAACTATCGTTAACCATAGTCAACCATATTCAATCAAAGACAACCATAGTCAACCATGGCCATTGAAAGCTAAACATAGTCAACGATGATCAACCATGGCCAACCAAAGTTAACCATAGTGAACCATGGTCAACCAAAGTCAACCACGGTAGACCATAGTCAACAAAAATCAACCATATGGTTAACCATGGTCGGTTAATAATAATAATAATAACCAACTATGGTCAACCATTCTCTACCATTGTCAACTATTGTCTACCGTTGCCAACCATATTTAACCATGTAAAATATGGTTAAACATAGTTAAGCATGAATACTCGTGGTCAACCATTATCAAGCAAGTCCAACCATGCTCAACCACAGTCAACAACCCCGAAAAACCATAGTCGACAATAGTTAGCCATGAACAACCATGGTTAACCATGAACAACCATAGTTAATCATGAACAACAATGATCAAGCATACTCAACATAACCCAACCATATAAATGTCAACATAACTCAACATGATGAACATCAACCAAAGTCAAACAAATCCAACCACGGTTAAACGGAGTCATCCATAGTCAACCAAAGTCTACCATAGTCAACCATAACTGACTAAAGTCAACCAAATTCAAAACTCAAGGCTAATAGTTACTTATGGCCAAATAAAGTCAACCATGGTAAACCAAGTCAACTACAGTCAAAAGTCAAAGAATGGTAATCAATATTCAATAATAGCAAAACAAAGTCACCCATAGTCAACCATGGTCAACCAAAGTAAATCATAGTCAAACAAAGTCAACCATAGTCGAGAATAATCAACCATGGTAAACCAAAATCAACCATCGTCATCCAAAGCTAATAAAAGTCAATTATAGTCAAACAAATTTAACCATAGTTGACCATACCCAACCATGGTTAACTAAAATCAAGTATGGTGAATCATAGTGAACAATATTCAACAAAATTCTACCATAGTTGAATTCTAATCAACCATATGATTTTAAGGTCAACCCTTATGTCAACCAAAGTCAGCCATAGGAAAACAATAGTGGAATCATAATTCTCCATATGATTTTAAAGTCAACACTTTTGTCAACCATAATTTAGTGAATAGTCAACCAAATTCAACCATGCCCAACCACCATCAATCATAGTCAACCATGGTCATCCATAACCAACCATCATTAACCATGGTTAGCCACAATCAACCATCGCTAATTAGTCAATCACAGTTGAACCCATACTCAGCTGTGGTCAACCATGGCCTACCAAAGCCAACCATAGTCAACCATGGTCAACCAAAGTCAACCATAATGGAATTATAATCAACCATATGATTTTAAAGTCAACTCTTATGTCAACCAAAGTAAACCATAGGAAAATAATAGTGGAATTATAGTTAACAATATGAATTTAAGTCAAGTCTTGTGTCACTAATAGTCAAGTGAACAAGTCAACCATAGTAAACCATATGATATTAATATAAACCAAAGAAATCAAAAGTCAACCATGCCCAATCACCATCAACAATAGTCAACCATGGTTAGTCAAAGACAACCATCATCAACCATGGTCAAGCACAGTAAACCATAGTTAATTAGTCAATTAGAGTCACCCATAGTAAACTATGTTCAACCATAGCTTACCAAAGCGAACCAAACTCAACCATAATTAACCAAAATTAACCATATCCAACCAAATTCAACCATAGTTAACCAAAATCAACCATATCCAACCAAAGTTAAAATTTAAATAAGTTGAATGAATGGTTAGTTGTGGAAAAAAAGTCAACCATAGTAAACCATGGTCAACATTAGAAAACCATCATTAACCAAATTCGACCATATGGTTGACCATGGTTGAATATGGTTGACCATGGTGGTTAATAATAATATTAATAATAACCAACTATCGTCAACCATGGTCAACCAACCATCATCTAAAGATATCCATGGTTAACCATGGTGAACAATACTCAACCATGGTCAACCAAACTCAACCATAATCTACCATGGTCAACCTAAGTCAACCACGATTAACGATAGTTAATCATCCTTACAACTTTGGTTGACTATGGTTGAGCATGGTTGGTTAATAATAATAATAATAATAATAACCAATTACGATTGTTAATAATAATACTAAATTATTACTATAAACCATGGTTGTCTATTTAGTATGGTTAACCATGGTCAACAATAGCCAACCATGGTCAACTAAAGTTAACCATGGTCGACCATAGTCAACCATCGTCAACCATGCTCAACCATAGTCTACCCTCGTCATCCAAAGTCAACCATATGGTTGACCATCGTCGACTATGGTTTCCCATGGTTTCTTAGTAATAATAATAATTATTATTATTATTAACCGTGGTTGACTATGATTGACCATGGTCAACGAGTCAACTATGGAAAACCAACCATAGTAAACCATATGATATTAATATAAACCAAAGCAATCCAAAGTCAACCATGCCCAACCATTATCAACCATAGTCAACCATGGTTAGTCAGAGACAATCATCATCAACCATGGTCAAGCACAGTAAACCATAGTTAATTAGTCAATTAGAGTCACCCATAGTAAACTATGGGCAACCATAGCCTACCAAAGCCAACCAAACTCAACCATAGTTAACCAAAATCAACCATATCCAACCAAACTCAACCATAGTTAACCAAAATCAACCATATCCAACCAAAGTTAAAAGTTAAATAAGTTCAATGAATGGTTAGTTGTTGGAAAAAAGTCAACCATAGTCAACCATGGTCAACGTTAGTAAACCATCATTAACGAAAGTCAACCATATGGTTGAATATGGTGGACCATGGTTGGTTAATAATAATAATAATAATAACCAACTATCGTCAACCATGGTCAACCAATTTGTGCACAATAGTCAACCATGGTCAACCAACCATCATCCAAAGATATCCATGGTAAACCATGGTGAACAATACTCAACCATGGTCAACAAAAATCAATCATGATCAACCATGGTCAACCTAAGCCAACCACAATCAACGATAGTTAATCATCCTTAACCAAAGCCAACCATATGGTTGACCATGGTTGACTATGGTTGAGCATGGTTGGTTAATAATAATAATAATAATAACCAAGCAAGGATAATTTTATGGGCGAAATTTAGCCCATGGGCTATTTTTCCATGTTTTTTTCCAAAAAAAGATTCGTCGATTTGCATTTTTTGAAGCCCCATTTTGCCCAATTTTGATGGGATAAACTTTTTTCACTCTAAAAATCGCCAAATTATTATATAAACTATATAAAATCCATAGAAATTGAAATAATTTTAAAAAAATATCACCAAATATTTTATAGTTGACATTTTAAGAATTGGTAAGATTCGCCAAGGTTTATACACTTTTAAATAAGTATGGGTCTTTAAAATTATCCCTGTAACCAACTACGATTGTTAATAATAATATTATTATTATTATAAACCATGGTTGTCTATTTAGTATGGTTGACCATGGTCGACCATAGTCACCATCGTCAACCATGCTCAACCATAGTCAACCCTCGTTAACCAAAGTCAACCATATGGTTGACCATCGTCGACTATGGTTTCCCATGGTTTCTAGTAATAATAATAATAATAATAGTTATTATTATTATTATTAATCATGGTCGGCTATGATTGACCATGGTCAACGAGTCAATTATGGAAAAACAAAGTCACCCTTAGCCAACCATGGGTAATCATAGTAAACCACAGTCAATTACTCAATCAAATTCAACCATAGTTAAACAAAGTCAACAGTTGTCAATCATGGTCAACCATAGCCATCAGCAGTCAATTATGGCCAACCAAACTCAACCATGGTCAAGCATGGTCAACCATAGTCTTCATAAGCAAACATAGTCAACCATCGTTAGATAATGTAAACCTTAGTTAACTATAGCCAACCATGGTCAACCACACCCAACGATGGTCAACCATATTTTGCAATAATCAACCATGATTTACCAATAGTTAATTATGGTCAAACTAGGTCTACCATAGTCAACAATGGTTAACTAAAGTCAACCAAATTATGTTAACCATTGTTGACTTTAATATTAAAATGGTGAGATTATTATCAATATTTTAACCATTATTATTATTATTAATAATATTGGCCATTTTTATTAATATTTTAAAATATCCAAATTATTATTATTAAATAAATAAATTAAATAATAATAAGAAATTTGGCCATTTCGCCAAATTTGATTAAAATATTAATAATAATATTAAAAAATTAATATTAAATTATTAATATTAATAAATTTGGCCATTTGGTTAACTAAAATCAACCAAATTCTTTCATAATGGCTAACAATGATTAAAATATTAATAAAAATGGTCAATATTAAAATTTTATTTCTTCATTTATTAATATTAATATTAATATTTCGTCAAATGGCCATTTTAATATTAATATTAAAATGGTTAAAATATGGGAAATTTTATATTAATATTAAAATGGTCATTTGGCCAAATTAATATTAAAATATTAAAGTAGTTAATTTATTTAATTGATTGGCCAAAATTTATATAATTTATTTAATGGTGATTTAATTTATTTAATATTAAAATTGCCAAATTATTTTTATTTTCTTTTTTATTATTAATAAGTAAATTATTATTATTATTATTATTTTAACCATTGTTGACTTTAACAAATTTTAATATTTTAACCAATTTTTTTCTTAATTTTAACCAAATAAAGAAATAATTAAATTAAATAAAGTATATTTGGCAATTTTTATTAATATTTTAATCTATGTATTTCTTGGGTGGCCCGACTGTCTACTAGCAACAACCACATTTTTAAATGTGGTTGATATTTGTTGATTGGCGAATATCAACCACTTTTAAATGCATGGTCATGGTTGATATACGCCGATCGATGAATATCAACCACTATTAACAATGTGGTTGTTGCTAGTTATATCATATACAAATAGATTTAGACAAGAGCATTATTTAGATATTGGGCCCTTTGCCTCGTCTTTCGCCCAAACAACAAGACATCGGAGATCCAAATCTATATTGATTTCATATTTTTGAATGCAATTTGTGTACATTACCCCTTCCCTGCGAGTGCCCACAATGCCTAACTCTCGACTTACTATTTTATGAGTTGCCGAATCTGTCCCTACTATCTCACGAACATACCGAACCAAAATAAAGAGCGTAATTACATAGATAAGAAGGCGTGTTACATATATAAAGAAATAGTTACTGGAAGAATTGCTTGGCCGCATCGGACGAGGTGTTGTATGGCCGCTCGAGCTGCTTCAAGGTGTAGATACTACCCGCATATCCCCATCCAGCTGCCATCATTGAGCTCCGCGCATTCAATTTGTTGATTGATTGAACTTTCAGTGTCTTGATGGTTTTGTTTTTCGTGGAATGAATTTGGTCTGTGTTGTTGTTATTGAAGTCAGCAATTGCTCCTAACAATGCTATACCAGCACTGCATCAACTGTAACCAGAGCATCACAGATCCAAACGAGCCATTTTCAGCCTACGACTTTGTGTATTTGCCAATCGATTTTAAGTAAGAGAACCTGTCACTGATTTTCTCATTAATGTTTGGTTTCTTGGTTTTCCTCAATTAACGATCTAAAATAAACTTGTTTTCAGAAGTCAAAATCTGCAACGGAGAAGGACTCGATTGTTATGAACAAGATCTAGGCCGTAATGATGTTTGGTGAGTTTGATGGGATTATTACTATATAATCTCCAATTTAACCTCCCTTAAAGGGACTGTACGCCAAAAAAAAAAAAAAAAAAAAAAATTCTCTTTCAACTGGATGTCAACACTGTTGTCGATGGATCGCATATTGTTCAGTGTGATCGATAACAACTACGATTAAACAACAATGGAGTTAGTCAACGACGTCACAAGCTTATGAAACTGTGTGTATCCAATATTATATTATTAAAGACAGCGTCGACTCCTTGGATTATTAAAGACAGATATTAAAATGGATTCTTAAATACAAGTGGCAACTCCTCATAGGCCGTCGACAGACGATGATGGTCGGAGAGGAGCCAGCCCCTTAATATACGCCTTCGGTGTAAATAAATAATTTATCAAAAATTAAGATATTTATAAATATGGAGCTTCCCGCTTACAGCTTCTCTGGTTTTTTAACATTTTAGAAATGTTATACAATGTTTTACATTCAAAACTTACCCTTTTTATGTTTTATGTTTTTGTTAGAATTTTAGAAATGTTATACAACGTTTTTTGTTTAATATATTGTTTAAACAAAAAATTAGTTTCAAAAAGTCACTTAACCATACAACTACAACATATACAACTTTTATGTTTTTGCTAGCATTTTAGAAATGTTATACAACGTTTTTAGTTTAATAAATTGTTTAAACAAAAATTTAGTTTCAAAAAGTCACTTAACCATGCAGCTACAACATATATTTTGGACATTATGTTGCAAATCTCATTCCAGAAAAATGTTTAAAAAAAGAAAAATCACTTTGTTAAAAAGACAATGAAGATTATGTTCCAAGTTTCATCTAAGGAAGAAGTAAAATCAAAATCACATAAAAAGACTATGAATCTTAGTAAGCCTTAACAATATTTAAAACGCATATATTTAAATTCATTTAAAACAAAGATAATTTGAATCACTGAGCAACATGAGGGAGCATCTGAACATGCTCACTGGTGCTGAAACTATACCTGGATACCTTCAAGACAATCTCTACATGCATTCAGGACACTCTTCAGAAAGTATTTAAGTTACTCTTATACTTATATACTGGGCTAACACAACATAAATTATAGCCATCAAGAAAATGATGACTACGCTCTTTGCAACAATTTGCTAGAATAGGAGGAAGAGAGGAAGCGCTTGTCCTCGATAAACAACTGAAGATTTTTGCTCTGAAGCATGAAATCCAATGCTTCTAAGTTGAAATTGAAAGCACATCCCAATTTAATAATCTCACATAATCCTTCAACTAAATCTGGAAATTCTACCAACAAACCCTGTGAGATTGTCTCAGTAAAATTAGTAAAATTAGTGGCATACAACATATTTTCCTTTTCATTGTTTCGATCTGGGGCCTGTATCAAGAGCTGCTTGGCGTGTTTCTCCCATCTTACCATAGCTTTTTTGTTTACTTTAACATTCAGTGCCATTAGCAAAGAGTATTCTACTTTGAGTTTCCCTGTCACTTCATAGAAAGGGCAATCTATGAGAGCCCTGACTAGCTGATGTCTCTTATCAGGAGAGAATTTGAAAGAAGATTTTGCAAGATAAGCAACACATATTCTGTATAACCCCATACCTAACTTAAGCTTCCGGAAAGACAACTGCTGCATAGAAACCTCAGTTTTTTTAACAGCTTGACATATATTCTGAACACCCAGATGGTTATAAATTGAGTATATAATGTCTAAAGGGATTTGAGGATCAGAAGGGTTAGGGTGCCACGTAAAATTTACCATTGAAGAGCCTCCCTTGAATAAATCCTTCAACTGCAAGTCGTCTGGCACATACGCTTGGCCTGGGTACTAACACGGATATCTCCATTATTTGTGTAGACTGGGACTTTACAACCGCTTCCAAGACTCTGTTTTATGAGAAAGGAGGAAGTCGACCAGTTTTGCACAATATGCCTCCAAACCAAGCAACATTCTGATTCATTTATTCCATGGTTGTCATTTCCTGCCCTGTCTTGCCACAGAAAGCAGTAGTCTTTAATTTGTGGATAACCCGGTACACCAAGAGAATTTGAAAAGAACTCGAGCAATTGTTCATCGGACCAGTTTTCCAGGACCTACATCCTTGATTTGAAATACCCATCTACATCATGGATTACACAAGATTTTGCAGACATCCATTTTCGCTCATCTGGAATCCAAATGGGTAACACCTTATTTCCATAAGGCTTCCATTTTGAAGCGTGAAGATACTTATACAGCCTAGTTATGGATTTCAAATGCACCGGATGCAAAAACTTGAGCAATAAGATCAGAAACTGGCTTTCCTATTACCGAAAGGCACCAAATGCAAGAACTCGAGCAATATGTTTAGCATCTACCTGCAATTTTCTTCTTCTATTCATATGGCCATCCGTCTTAAACTCAGCATCAATTCGAACTAAACAGACTGTTTTCTGAAATAAGTTGGAGGGAAACAAAAGTGGTGATTGCACTGTTTGAATTTTGAATTTGAAACTGATTCTATAATCCCATCACATTTAATTTTCCAGCCATACGATCGGATCCATGGACACGTCGTCGATGCCATGCCATGGCTATGGGGACAACCCATGGACTACACCTTTCGCATCAACCATTCGACCCAGATGGTTATGGGGACAACCCATGGAAATGGCCATCGCCCCATTCTCATGCCATGCAGAGAAGGGAAGGGTAGGCCCACGGAATGAGGGAATGGTGGGGTAGGCCAACGGAATGAGAGTCAATGAAAACGGGATGGGACCCGACAACACGTAGACTAATTGTTGAGACTCTACAATTGAGATAAGCTCAGCATTGTCTGGAGGCGGGTGACAATGGTGCCAGATTCGATAATGAACCCTCCGCGGCCCGACGTTTCGTCGATCTGGAAGACGTGGGGTGAGATGGAGTCAACAAGCGCACTACCGACGCTGATGGCGGTGAGGGAGAGATAGTAGATGGCGGGGAGATATAGATTCCTTTGCAGGGGCGTGAAGATCGAACTGTCTGGAACGGATTCCGGACCGAATTCAAGAGTGTTGGAGCACTCTGACTGACGGTCAACAAGGCAGTATAAGGGTTAACCAAAACGCCCCCTACTCGTCAGAATCCGGTTGAGTAAATCTGGCCAAAATCGTCATTTGGAGTGTTCAGATCACAATTTCGACGATCTGGGTAGTTTTAAAATTGGGCAATTAGTCTAGAACAGACAACCCTAATTGTAAAAATTACAAAATTGTGAAAATAACAATTTCCAGCAAGAAATTTAACCAGTTTTTATCCCAAAATCGTCGGAAAAGCGGGGCGTTTTGGTTGTCTTTTATCCTATGTAGGGTTCAAAATTGAACATGTCACAGCACGTCAAAGGGCTCCGAGCATGTCCCAGAAGTGTTATAAAAAAATTGCACGTAAAAAAAAATTATAATTTTTAATTTTGACATTTTAGGAAAAAGTGCAATAATTATATTAAAATTACATAAGAAGTGTTAAGTTTCGAATTGCTCGTCAAATATTTTTAATTCACTGTTCAGTTCTTGATGTGCTACTAGCATTAAATGTGTCATGAAATATCTCTCTAGGAAGAAGAAGGTAAATTAGTTTGGGAAGAGTGGATTGATGGTGCTCTACTCTTTAATGGATGTGCTCATTTCCTTGAAGACTAAGTTGATTTGGTTTTCTTGTTGAAATAGTTTTTGTGTTTCCTTGTTTTGAAGCTTTTTCATGTATAGCAGATATGTAGGTTGCTCTTTCTTTGACTCCGATTCTTTGTTTTTTTTATCCTTTTTTTATTTGGAGGGTTAGGATTTTTGTCTGCATCGGTCTTTTTCGATGAAATGGTTATTTTTTGCCATGGCCAGAGTGTCTACGTAATCTGGAAAAGTACTTTTTGATTTTACATAATAGTAAAAGTACAGTTTTTTTCTCCTTGAAAAAAATTCTGGGATGGACGATGGCCATTGGCCATCTCTATTTGCAAGTCTTCCCCTTGAAAAAATAAAAATAAAAACTATTAAATACATTGTTACGAACTTATCTCCCACTATTCTCATATCTAATCTCAACAAGTTTTGAGATTTATTTGTTTCTTGATTTCTTTAATAACAAAACGACAAACTTGTTAGTTTAGTGATCGAGTGAGCTTAATTTATTTTACTCAGCATCACATTTGAATTTATGAGTCTCCATTACTGAACATATCATAGTGATACATGATACAACTGGGTTGCCTTTTGCTCACATCAAAATGCTTAATTCATGATCTTCAAGACAATTTTGAGCATGGAAAAATTTTAGTTGCAGTCTCGACTCGAGTCAGTTCAACAGTTGTACCTACATCCACTACAATTCTTTGTATAAATGGCATGCCCATGAAGAGGATCAAGCGGGCTTTGGGTTTGAAAATGATTCATTTGGCTGCTTGTTATTTTGTTAGTCTGAATAAAAATTTTCTTTAGTTGTATTTATATCTACTTGAGTTACTTTCTATTGATCATACCATAGAACAAGTTATTTTCTCTCTATTAATTTCTGAACATGTAATGCATTGATGAATGGTGTTGTATCACTTCAAGGAAATTCCTCAAGGCAGCCTGTCCTGTCAAGACTCAATGCTCTACTCACCTGTTAAGATTAGTCTCTATCACATCCACCATTACAAGAAAAGAATGGTTGCGTCGCGTCATAATTTCCTTTATCAACCACAAAATTACTCACCTGGATAGATTTTCATGACTTACTATACACGTATTCATTTAACAAACCGGTTGTTCTTCAATTACTTGTTGCATTTTTGTAGTAGGTGTTTCTTATAGGGAGTAGCCCATGCTTCTCACTAATGCTAATAAGAAGTCTTTCCCCACTTCTATAAATACATTTCAGCAACACTAAATCATCCCACCAAAAAGCAATAAATCCAAATGTCACAAATTAAATAATTGAAAATGGGTAAATGTTATATAAGAATGAATATCTTTGCCTTAGAAGAAATGTGCGGGTAGATTCAAGAGTGCAGAGAGGGAGCTTAGAGGGAGCCATGTGTAATCGAAAAGGAGATTTTGAATAAAATATCAGGTTGTGGAGTTTGGGACAAGGTACGGTCATCCAAATATCTGAGTGTTTATACAATATTATAAAGGTTCAAGTCTAGATATTAGAAACTCGGATATGGACTTCCATTTAATTTGAAGTAAAAATATTGGATAAATGGATGCATGGGTTCCGAGACAAGGTTTAAGCATACTTGGGGTTTTCACCATTAGTTCCACCACAAAAGGGGTTAAAAAAATGATTTTTTGAATTGGTATTGATTAATTAAATAGAAAAAGAAAGGAAAATTTAATTCTATTGGGCGAAGGCCGTAATCACTTCTCAAATCATGACAAATATTTCTGTCTCGCATGTGTAGTGGTTAAAGGTTGCCTCAACCACAGAGGGTGGCTTCCCTCCCTGGTTAATTACACATTCTCAATGAGTTGCCATGCAGGTTCAATTGTCAATGAGTTACCGTGCGTAGGTATGAATTATAGTTACCCACTCGTACCAATAATTTATAATAATTGTAACCTACTCATACTAATAATTCATAATAATTTATATAGACAAAATGAACTTGCATCACTTACCAATAATTTATATAGAAATTGACAATACATGTACAAGCCCACTCGCGTAGCTCGAGATAATGAGCTCCAAATTGATTAAAATATAAATTTATTTTATTATACATAATTATTAATAAATAAATAATTTAATAAACTTAATAAATCACCATATACAAATATAAATGTATTGTATAGTTTAAGATTTTAGAGTCTATGGTCAAGTTCCAACAACCTCTTAAATTCCATGCTGTTGTGTGTAGGCTTAGTCTTTAAGAAAAGGATTATATGTAATAAAGTGCATTGAATAAACATAATTAAGGAACAGGATGATATGTAATAAAGTGCGATGAATTATAATAATATTTAGAAGAAGAGAAATGCATTTTGTAGGTCGACGATGTTTTTATATAAAAACTATTAAATATTTTTAGAATAAATTTCTGGTGTTATATGAAAAATATGAATTTATCATTAATATCATGGCATTTCCATGAAGATGGGTAACAATTTTTGGTAAGAGAAGGGCATCAAAATGATAAAAAACGAACTCGATTAAGTTTTTGTTAATCTCTCGATTGAGTTTTTGAAAGCTCGATTGATGGCTTAACAAAGGGCTTTAGAAGCTTGATCAAGGGTTTAAAAAACTCTTGGTTGAGCTAGATAGCTCGCTTGATGGTTTTCCTAACCCTTGATCTAGCTTTTAAAAGCTCGATCCAATTTTTTTTAAAAGCTAGATATAAATTTTTAAAACTCTAGATCGAGCTTTTTGAAAAGCTAGATCGAGCTTTTCAAAAAGCTAGATCGAGCTTTTTAAAAAAGCTAGATCAAACTTTTAAAAGCTAATAACCCATGCGCTTTAAAAAAAATTATTTCACAAAAACTCGATCGAGCTTTCAGTTTAACCACACATAAACCCTCAATCGAGATATTTAAATATCCGCCCAAAACCTCGATCAAGGGTTTTTAAGACCTCGATTGAGCTATTAGCTCAATCGAGAGCTTAAAAAATAGGCTTTTAGCCCTCTTTTATGCAATTTTAATTTTACTTACCTATTTACCGTGCCTAAACTCTGTCCTAGGATGCACCTTAGGTGGCATAATTCATACCAATAGATTTGTCAATGATTTGTTTATCCATTTACATATAACTTACAGGTTTCTAAGTTCATATGATACATTTGTATTTTATTTTATTTTATTTTCAAAATTACACTTAGAAAACCATGTACACAACTTCAAATCAGTGCAAAGAAAAATTAATAACATAAAAAGTACACAACCAAAAAATTTCAAAAAATATATACGCCCGAGACCAACGTGTTTTCTTCAAAAGGGTATTTTTTATTTTTCAATTTTTTAAACCAGTACAATTTTAAGTGCACACACATGTGTACAAAATGCGATTAAAAATTTCAACGATTAATTTCGAAAATAAATAAAAATATAATTTTCCAATATAAATTAAAAAAAAATATGTGCGTCCAGTGCATTTTGTGTAGAGTATGTTCATATATATATTTTTTTCAAAAATTATACATTTATTAATAAATTGTTTTACATGCACACAGTTCACTTGTTAACTTTTATTGATATTCACAAGAACAAACCAATCATTAAATGCAATTTTTACATATTAAATATCGGTCGAAAGATAACATAATTCCTTGCAATTTGTTTTTTTTTGTTGTGCGTCGGAATTCACAAGGCACATATGAGTTTTGGGGACTTTGATTTAATAAATGAGTAAAAATTCAAATTTTCACCGTCACCTTTGGCCAAAAAATGTTACCCATCTTTATAGATTCATTGATAAATTAAATCAAAATTATAATACTCAAATATAAACAAGAATTTATCCTCCATAAATAATTTATTTTTACCTTTTAGTGTGAAGTTCCAAAAACATTTCATAATTGCAATTCTCCTAATTTCATTCTTTAAATTAAAACTCAATGTACTTCCATGAGATCTAAATCTAGAATTAAATAGTTAAATTATAAACATAAATTTATTATGTTAGTTAAAGATAAGGTCGATTTTATTAATTTTAAAATAAGCATAGCACCATATACTTAAAAAAGTAAAACTTAACTTAACTATTAGAATATAAAATAAATAATCAAATTATTAATATTTATAATATTAAATATCACATATAGGGATTAAATTTGATAGACAAATTGCTAATCACGAGTCCCTTCATTAATGTTTAAAACATTTAATGACATGGGATTTGCAAATTTGAACTAGACATATTACAAAGATTGCAAAAATGAGAATTTAGAAGATCTCAAAACTTTTTTTCTTCTATAATATTTTGTTGTTTAAAATCTTGAACATCCGACCAATTCTGATTGGTTTATTTTGAATAGCTAAATGTTATTCGGAAAGCTTTGCAATTTTTTTTTCTCCTCATGAATTGAACTATCATGTACTTTAGAATTCATAATAAAAAAAATTTATAAAATAATTTCTTTTTACTTTTTCTATCTTTACTTTACCTAATTTTATTATTTCATTTCATTTCACTACTTTCTTGTTTTGAAAAATCACACTGACTTCCATCATTAAAACCTCACCACTTTAAAAAAATTTAATAACCTAATCATGGTTAATGACTTCAATGCTTACAAAAATCGGTGATGGTTAATGACTTCAATGCTTACAAAAATCCTAATCACCCAAGTAACAATGATTTCAATGCTTACAAAAATCCTAAACACCGAGGTACCTTCATTTCCCCATGATCACATAGAGTTCAATTACATTGGATTTAAAAGATATTTTGTTTTATTTTATTTGTTCAATAAATTTTATAGCAATAAGTGTTTGGTTTAAATTTGCATAGTGTTTACTACAAAATTACTAAAAATATTATTCACAAATGTGAAAACAAAATTAAAAAATTAAAATCAAAATATTATATATATAATTAAAATTAATAGTATAAAATTGATATTTTAAATTACTTTTAAAATTTATATTTCTTTTTTTTTTTTATCTTTTTTTGTTTGTTTGTTAAATCGTCAATGACTTGCGGGATTAGCCTATGGTTTAAGAAACCACAACCAAGGTGTATCTAAGCTATCAAAATCACTCGGGGATCACACTCGACCCGGGCCACACTAATCCTTAACATGACTTGGTTTCTAAGTGTGTCCTCTTGGCTTTCGTGTGGGGTTCGAACTCAAGTCCCCATACAAAACAAGGCCATTGAAGCCAACCATGCTAGTGAGATTCAACCTTTAAATTTGAAGGATATGGAGGTGGGATTTGATCTATTTATGTGTGCACGGGCCACGAGATCATTTAATACAATCTCTATAGGTACAACCACACATTCGACCACTACCTCAAGGAGACCCATGGGTCAAGGTAAAGCCCTTATTGGAATCGATCCTTGCCCACATGCAAAAAGCTCCTCGCTCTTCACCAACAGATCCAACCCTTTTGGTATTTAAAAGTTGAAGGACATGGGGGTGGGCTTTGTTCCACATATGTGTGCACGGGTCACAAGATCATGTAATGCAATCTCTTTGGATGCAACCACACATTCAACTATTACTTTAAGGTGACTTCATGAATCTAGGTAAATCCCTCATAGGAATTGAACCTTGCCTACTAGTAAAAAACTCCTACTTCTTTACTAATGAATCCAACCCCTTTTAACAAAATATTACTTTAATACTAAAACAAAAACATTTTTTTTTTTAACAAGAACGGTTATGGAGTTTGTATTAAAAAAGGTCTTCAAAAATTACAGACATAGAGATTCTGGTTTTCCTCTATGAGGGGGCAGCATTCAAGTTTTCCTTGCCTATTTTGGTAATTCTTCTCTTAACTCTAACAAGTCTGAAGCTAAAGCTATAGAACTTAACAAATTGTCCCAAAATGAGCTTACAAAAGCAATACATTACAAAATTTGGATATAGAATCCATTAAAGTTGAGAATACCCATAAAACTAAACCAGAGTTTCTTCTAGACTATAACAGAAAAATAAAATATAACCCGCAAAAATGAAGAACCAGCAAGCTAAGTCATTTCTGACGTGGTCGAGGAGGTTCTAGGCTCTCCATGGAGTCGTCTGGGTTAGAGCTGGAGCCTGTAGTATCCTGGAACCCTGGAATGTAGCGTGCCAAATCTTCTCTGAGCCTATCCACCTTTCCTTCAATCTCTGAGATATTCCTATAGTTATCGTCCACCTTAGAGTCCATATTTGAGATACTATTGGCTGTGTAGTCTACCGCTTCCGACATGGAGGAAATTCGGCCATTCATAAGGTCATTGTTATGCCTAATCTTGGTGCTGAGAGAATGCATGAGGGTAAATATTCTTGTCATGTTTTTCTTAATGTCCGCCACCTCAATTCTTATCTTGCACACCTGCGCTACCATGAGTTCAATCGCTGAACCTTGTAGGGTCGAAAGAGGCGAGGATTCAAGGGCTGCTAACTCTTCTTCGCACAGGCTGAGGGACGAGAGGTCTACGAGCAGAGTGCGTAAAGGCTCCAGGAGTTTTGTTTCAGGAGGAGAGATGCTAGGGGAAGAGTGCAGGGGCTTATCGCAGAGCGAGCAGGAGAGCAAAGGAGGAGAAAAGGCAGAGCTAGCGCCCAGGGTGGGAGCAAAGCAAGTAGTGGAGAGAGCATCCATTCTCAGGGCAGAAGCTAACAAAGGATAATTCTGGAAACATCTGAAGGAAGAAAACAGAGTGTGCGAATGAGTGGGGTTAGGTGAGGGGAGGCCATGTGATGGCATTAAATGCCTCAATGAGCCCTCGAACAATGTGACAAGTGTTTGCATGCAGGAACAAGGGGGACTGTGAACAAGGGTGACGAGGGATAGGTAAGAAGGAGGCCGAGGTGGAAAGGCAACACCCCAAGGGAGAGGTAGGTTAGGGGATCCAACAAGGAGTAGGATCATCATCATTGTAAGATAGAGAACCAAAACTTTGGAGCACCCCTTTGTTTGCCATTTCATCGGCATGGTGGTTATTGGAGCAGAGAACATGGAGGAAATTGAGAGAGTTGAAGTCTTTGTTGACAAATTTGAGAATGTGGTGGTACTTACTAGAGGGAGTGGAGCGTTTCTTGGTGAGATTGCGAGCTTCTTGGACTATAAGAAGAGAATCCCCAACGGCTATCAAATCTTTTATTCTGGCCTTGATGGTGATTTCCAGACCTTTAAGTAAGGCGAGCCATTCGACATCATTATTAGTCTTAATTCCAATTCCCCAGGCATAGCTTTTCATTATGTTTTCCTTGGGGTAAAAACATGACCCCTCCCGCACCTTTCAACCCAGGAACTAAAACAAAAACATTAATAAATACAATTTTTTTAAAATGAATATAAAGAAAACTTAAATCTTTCGATTAACTATTACTACGTGAAACTAAATTTTAATAAATAAATTAATACATTAATAAAAAAAATTAATGGAATAAAGTTGATGAAAGTGAAACAAATCGCACATGTCATTTCATTAACTAGTTACTATCAAATAAATTATTAAGTGCGTTGATAGAGATATAATTAAGCCGAAGGCATTCTTTCTGTGAAAGACAATCCATGCTCCTGTTCATAGATTCCTCGTCTATCGAAGCAATAAAAAACGACCACGTGGATACATCTTCTTGCTATTTTGGTGGTCAATCTATTAACGCGTCTTCTACTATTTTGGTGGTATGTCAGCTATTGTTGTGGCACGTATATTTGTTTTGGTCTGTCGATCATTTGTCTGGTTGTTCAATTATCTCAAAGCGGCATTTTCGTCGATCCGTGCGGTGGGTGGAAGGGCATTTCTTGCTCGAGCAAGGGCAAAGTTACGGGGATGAACATTTAGGGAATGGATTTCGGAGGGACACTCTCAATTAATTTCAACAAGCTGAGTGCCCTTAGCTCCATCAACATGCAGAAGGAATTTTGTAGGTTTATCCGCTGTGTTATTGCATCCTCCGACTTGACGGCAACAACTAGGCATCCAACGCGCCATTGGAAAAAGGATGTCTGCAAACCATGGGCATTGGCTACTTTCACACAGAATGACGACCTGCTTGAGACTAACATTCGATAGTTAAGTTGAAAGTTCCCAATGAGCAGATGAAAGCGTACAAACCAATTGTTCAAGTTTTCAATCTTGTTCCTTGGTTCAATTCGAGACGTCTCCCACTTTAATTTTGGACTACTTTGCAACATAAGTAATATTTCTTTAGGGTATCCTACCCTTGACCCAAGTAGATAAGGATTTCAAAAGGGTTTAGTGGACCCAAGTAGATAAGTATTGCAAAAGGGTTTAGTGGAGAGACACTAGCGGTGGCCCGCTATATGAAGGCAGCATATGTGCCTCTCTCCATAGAGCCATTATATTCTTGCATAAAAGCCGAGTTGAAATAAGAAGAAGAAGTAGCTAAGTCAGAAGAATACCCGAATGGCATGCCAGCGTAGGGAAAGCACTTGCTGGCCGCGGTAAGGGTGCAAGAAATAGAGCTGGGTTCCAGGATACTAACACACTGACCAAAATATAGTCTTACAGACACTGGATACACTTTGTTGTGGGCCCTGTAAAACAAATTTGGCTGAATGAGTCCCTTGAGTCTCTTCATGATGATTTGCAGCCGTCTTCATCTCCGTCAAATAAAGACATTTGCATCCTTTGAAAATGTCGATTCCCTTTGCATGCTTCACCTACTTAAGGCTGTGTCAGATCATTTTATTTAGTGGACACATGATTCTTGAAGTAATCAACTTTGTTCATCTAAATTTAGATCATCACCACCTCGATGCAGGAGATTTTGTCTTCCCTAGAGTTGGTTTGTTCTGTAATGGATTATTTTCACCTTTGATTTCTAGTTTCTTCATTATTCTCTGCTGTGAAGGAGAAGACTGTATAGATTAGAATTTAGCGCTACAATCCTATAAATTTTACAATTATTGGCCTAAAATTTCAGACATTGTTACCCATTTCATGCTGAAGATGGGTATTTTCTTATGTTTTTCAAGCAATTGGTTATTTTAAGAGTAAGTTACAGTCTTTGTCTACTTTCTTTTGGGGTACAAACTTGATCATCTAGAGGCCAGGATTGGATTAAAAGAAGAAAGCTTCATGGTATGTAGGAGAGTCAGAAAGCTTTCAACATGATGTCAAGGTAGTACAGTTTTTTTCTAAGTTGAGTTACAATCCAAAGCTATGAATCTGTGGTTGGTGAAATAGGTCCATCTATCCTTAATTCTTCGTCTAGACAGTAAAGAGAGATTCAGGGTTATACTTAAGACTGAAGTGTTTGGGCACTTGGTTCTCAAGCTATGTATTGTTATAGGCAATTTCAGCATTAAAAGGGGAGATAATACTAGAGTAAATCCCAAGATTCTAAGTTGCAAAGTTAGTGGTTATCACTGGGTATGTCACTTGTCTTCTACGATGCTTCATGATTCACAAACCCTGCATTTGTTTGAAGTTGGGACAAAGAATACTAGTTGTCTTATACTTCATATCTCTCGTTGTTCCCTCGTTTGACATGTGTGAGCCTCTTGACTCTTGTCGTTCGGTTAGAATTTGGAGACGACTATCATTCCTCGTCCAATTCTCTACAATGGCCTTTGGAGCTATTCAGTAATCTCAGAAAAAAGACTTATCACTAGGATATACAATGATCTTGTAAGTTGCGCTCACTAGGCTCAAATGGTGATTAAAGCCTCGATCCCCTGTTGTTGGGTGTTCTCCAAAAAGTACAGTGGGAATAGCAGAGGAAGTGAAAAAAATTCCTGGTCTCTAGAGAGGAATTTCAGCCCAAGATAATAGAATAGTAGGGGAATCATCCCTGCTTCAGCTCTTGTATGCTCTGATTGGATCGTAACATTGATACACGTATGCAGGAAACAAGGTTTAAAGTAGATGTCTGCAAATGTTATACTTTGATCTAAATTTCATATTTGTGTGGCTCTGTGAAATTGAAGGGCTACCTGGAAGTAATTTATGCCAATTTTATGTTTCCATTGTTCGTTTTAGATTATAAGGATTGAATTTTTTATCGCTCTGTTCCTTCATAGAATGAGAAAGTGGGTTGCTTAGTTTTTTCTTTTGACACGTCATCCTGGTTTTAGAGTAAGCTAACATGCTAATCTCTCTCTTTTAGGCACAGTCCTGCTCTTCTATTGAATTTTATAGCTAGCTAGGGGTCTCACATGCCATACAAAAAGCTTTCCTTTGGTATAGGTTTATTGCAAATGAATGAAGACATAAAAAGGCATTGATTCTAAATATTGCCTATAATATTCATTAAAAACCTCAGGAGAAAGAACGAGGAAGACATGGTGGAATTCTAGCACATTCTAACTTTGGATTCCATGCCAATTGTAAAGATTCTTTTGATAAGTGGTATGGTAGTTGTTATGTCAACTCAGTATGCTGGTGTGCTAACTGAAGATTCTCTGAAACATATAAATGAGGTAAAGGATCACAAGCTCTGAGATATCCAGTATTCATATGGCATCTTAAAAACATCTTAGAATGGAATTATGTGTTGTAAATTAGAACCATCACCAAGTCTATAGTGTTTCTATTCATAAAGGTCATATATTTTGTAAATTGTAACCTCCTGCATAAACATACTGATGGATAGCCATTACTGTGGCATACATGAACTTCTACTGCTTGCTGGCTTTGCTTTTTTTCTTTGACAGCTTCCTCTTATCACCATGCGGCTTTGCATATTTTAATGTTGTTTGAATCATGATGGATAGCTATTACTCTGGCGTACATGAACTTCTACTGCTTGCTGGCTTTGCTTTTTTTCTTTGACAGCATCCTTTTATCACCATGCGGTTTTGCATATTTTAATGTTGTTTGAATCACAATGTCACCTTCAACTTGTATAATACTGTTAGGATTACAAAACTATTTAATGAGATTAGTTGGCATAATAGACATATGAAAGTAAACAATAAGAAATGAACAGAAAAAGAGAGAGGTGCTTGTGCTAATAAGATATGCTAATAAGAGAGAACAGTCAAGGGGAAAGGGCCGTGTACAGAGTAACTTTATTCATTCAAGACTAGAGCAGTGGGCTATGAGAGTTTTTACTTATATAATTAGACTTTTGTGTTTGTGCCTCTCAAAAATCAAGGGGAAAGGGTTGTGTACAGAGTAACTTTATTTATTCAAGACCAGAGTAGTGACCTATGAGAGTTTTCACTTATATAATTAGAATTTTGTGTTTGTGCCTCTCAATAGGTCATTTTTGTTGTATTTACACCAACACTTATGTTTGCAAGCCTGGCGCAATCAGTGACATTTGAAAATCTCATTTCGTGGTATGTAATATTTTAAATTTCCAGCTCGTTGGATGTAAGGAGGGCTTATTTTGTTCTTAATATGTTTCTGATATTAATAAATTGATTTTTGCAACTAAACTGGGATTATACCATAGACAATCTTCTGATATCGATTTTTCCTAACATATTGTAATTTAGCAAAGAGTCTTAAAAGACAATATTTCCTGTTTCAACAAAGTTTCTTTCAATTGGTCCTAAGGAGATCAGTGAAACTTTGTGTCAATTAATTTTATAAAGGTGTTGGACAATAAAAAAGCACAGTAGGCTTGTGAATGCATATTTCGATGATCAATTTCTTCACTTGTAACAATTTCAGTTGGATAAGTTTTGATGAATTTGAATCAAATTTTTGCAGAAATTGTTCTTATGCCAGGCCTAGAAAATTTGCATCTGCTTGGAAAATAGATGTTTTTTTATAACGTTCCTTCCATATTATACTATGAAGGCATATTTAATAGTATTTCCATGTCCCACCTTTTAAACCATGTAAAACTACAAATCTTCTAAAGCCCACTTGATATTGTTTGATATTGTTTTCGGCTAGCTTTATCTCTGAGAAAAAGAAGATTTTTCATCTTCTCGAGTAACTAACATTTGCCTCATATCATATTATTTTCATTTTTTCTATATTACCTCTTTCTCCCTGAAAGTCAACTGTCTTTTTCTTTTTCAGGTGGTCAATGCCAGTCAATGTTTTTTTACATATCTCTTCGGAGCTATCCTCGGATCGGGATGGATTGTTGTGAAAATAACCAAACCTCCAGAAAATTTAAAGGGCATAGTTGTTGCAAACTGTTGTGCAGGTAGGTGTACTTAATTCTATTCTAAATATTTCTAGAATATTTGATTTTAGATGTAAACTTGGGGTCTAGGGAAGACAGTGGAGCAATAGAATGCTTATTCTGTTGATATGACGAGTAGTTTAAATCCATGTTGATCTCTGGTCTGTTGATTTATACTGTTCTCTGCATTTCAAAAATATATTCTTGTGATCTATACATTCATCTGTGAATAGCAGATAGCATGATTCTTAACCCATTCTAAATTGTCTCAGTTAACCTTCTTACATAGAAAGTTTAGTTGAAGAATGGAAACAGATTACGTTTTTAAAATTCAAAAAGTTGAATGTGTAAACATGCTTAAAATCTCATCATATACAGGAAACATGGGAAATCTTCTTGTCATTGTTGTTCTTGCATTGTGTCAAGAACGGGGAAGTCCCTTTGGAGAACCCATTGTTTGCAAAGCCTATCTGGGACAACATATGCTTTGTTTTATTTGGCAGTATGATTCTAACTAGATATTAATTCTCTGGACTTTAAACTTAGTATCGGCAATGCTTCTTTATGATTAAAAACTTGAATGCACTCATTTCCACTGTTAGATGTTTACTTCTTACCGATTATATTCATCATCCACAGACCATAAATTGAAGCAGGGTGAATTCCTCTGTTCTTTTCTGATGCATTTGAAATTGGATTTGCAGCTTAGCAGTGTCTTCGTATGGACTTATGGCTACAACCTTTTACGATCAGCTAGCCAAATTCATGAAGAAAGGGAATTAGAAAATGGTTTTGACGAGAAGATCCAAATGTTGATTATTTGGAATAGACAGCGCCGTCTTCATCTCCAGCCTCCTGCAGACAAGTCCATTTTGAAATGGCAGCAAAAAAAGGTATGCCAAACTTTACCAACTTGTGGTTTTGATTGATTGTTGGCAATGTGTGTGTGCATACCTGGTTTATTTATCTATTTTAATGGCCTTTAAATCAAATCCTTTGTTCGTATGCCCCAGGGTTCGACCTAGTGACTTGTCGCTACCACTAACCCATAAATATTTGTTAGGATTGATGAATGCAACGGCAACTAACCCGTAATCCCACATCCTCTGCTCACGAATTTTTAGTTATCCTTGTCCACGTTTTCACTAATAGAGGTCTTATCACTCTAGGCACTCTCTGAATCAGCTTTCCCTTAGATTAACAACAAAACCCCAGTTTTATGTTGATTTGAAGTTGACAAAGCTCAGTGGTCCAATGCAACTTTGTGCTTACCAAACAACGACATCCTAAATATGGCTTGCAATTTTGAGTGATGTGCTTAGATCTCCACTTTCTGCTCGCAAATTTTATTTATCCTTGTCCATGATTTCACTCATAGAGGTGTGAGCCACCCTTCGCACTCCAAATCACCAATCCCTTATATTAACAATAAAATCCGCAGTTTTAAGGCAATTTTAAGTCGGTGAAGCCCAGCGCTGTAATGGAACTTTGTGCTACAATACACCCAAATCCTCAGTATGGCCAGTTTTAAGGCAATTTTAAGTCGGTGAAGCTCAGCGCTGTAATGGAACTTTGTGCTACAATACACCCAAATCCTCAGTATGGGCTGCGAGGTCTGAGGTCTTTGAATATTAGGCATTCACGATCTCACTGTGGCTTGGGAGATCTGAATTGGTTCGTCACGATTTTTTAGTTATTCCTATCCACTATTTCAGTCATAGAGGTCTCAGTAACTATGGGCACTTTCCAAATCACCTTTCCAATTCCCAGCAGTTTGTCTCTTACTCACCTGAAGAAAGGCAAGGCGGGATTTTCTCGTACAAGCATAAGGCTATGGCTCAAAAAAAAGGGCTGCACAACAAAGAGAGGATTTATTTCGCCAGGTATGAGTATTTTTTATTATTCCAAAGTTGCAACAATCTTCACACCTCTGAAACTCACGTCATAGAGGTAGGGTTGGCCACAAATATTGGTAGATGTCTTAACATTCCATCCACTTCCTTAGTGGGAACCAATGGCCCATTGGTAGCCTGATAGTTTTTTTGGTCATTTTTGGTAAGGAAATGCTTACTTTGTTTGTATAATGGCCCATTGATACCATGATAGTGTTTTTGGGCCATTCTTTGGTAAGAAAAGGTTTACTTGAATTATTAATATTTCAATGTTTCAAAATAGTAGATGAGCAATTTTTACAAGTCGCAGGGCATCCATCTCAATGGGCATCAAAAGCCTCAATCTATTTCAAACCTCATCTAACTACTTAATATTAAGAAAAAATCGCATCTCCACCTTGCAGTAATAAAAATATCCCAATATATAAACTTAAGAGTTCCATGGTGGCAAGTACAATCAACAAACTATATAAGGTTTTGAATAGTTGATTTGGCATGGCCTCGCTAAGGATTTGGCGCTTAGGTAAACATGGACTGTGGTGAGGGATATAAAAGTTTGATCTACAAGGGTTTATCATGCACATGCTTTTTCCATACTCTGGGATGTATCACAGTGCTTGATAGTTTAAGAGAAGATTGATATCAGAATAAAACAGTTCAAATCTTGAATTACAAATAGCAGCAAGTAATAGCACCAAATAATAATAACAGCAATATAACACAACACAAGTAATAATGTAGCTTAGGTAAGCTCAGGTAATAGTGGGGATCTCCTATGCATGTATCAGAGAGCAGTTGGTGAATTCAATGAGGGTGATTTGTTAATTTGACAGCAAATACAGTCGTTAATGCTTATTTGTAGTCAGAAAGACACATGGCTTTTCTATGAGGATGATTTAGGTAGTCCATTGTATTTTAACTTTATATTCTATGGTCAAGCTAGCGTATTTATTTTTAACCTACTTATTTTTATATGGTCCAACTATATTGCAGAAATGGAGGAACTAGGTGTTCTTAATTTTTCCATTGTATTCATGGTGTATAAAGGTTATATCGCTTGCTAGAAGACTGGACAGAGAGAAGAATTAGAATATACCTTTCAGGGAGCATATAAAGTTATATTTTCATTATTTCTGAATAGTTGGGGTAGCCTGAGCTTCTTGTGATTTTTATTTCCTTCAATCTCCGAGAATTTAAATAGTATCATTTATACAAATAAAATATTGTCTTAGTAAATAATATATCACAGACATTCGTTGTCATTAATCAATGATACATGGTAGCCACGTTGCATTATCATTCACTATATGAACTAATAGATGTCTACATGTCTCTGAGGGGAACATGAACCAACCCAGTTTATTCTGATAGAGGTTTTTCTTTCTTCTTAAGCTGCCAGCAGATGAAATATGACTAGGCAGGAAATGCCTTTCTGTTAAAATGTACAAAGTTGTAATATGCATGAACAATATGGGAATTCAAGATATCACATAATTGTCTTTGAATAGATGGTTGCATTCAGACTCCTATGGAATTTCTAACTTGTTTCATATTTCTTGTTCCTCCTCCTGTTATGATGAATGATGTTCTTAGTTATGAACACTTTGTGCGGCTGCAGTGATAAACCGATGCTGTCATTTATAACATGGATTCAAGCTTGCGTGTAATGTGTGCATACTTTTTGGTATTTCTGAAATGCCCTTTTGCTGTTGACACAGTTTTATAAACCGGATTAACGGTTTATGCCAAAGTGCACCTTACATATTGATAATTCTGTTTGATTTTGACATTTTATCTTGGAGAAGTGCAAATTTTTTATCTCCCATTTTCTAAGCGCTTTCTGATGGGCAAACATAATATTGTGATTTTATGGAGTTTCTTTGTTGTTCTAATATTCATGTTCTTGAGATAGAAAATGTTGAAATGTACAATGTTTCCAGCGAGCATGACTTCTTATATGGACAAGAAAATGAAAATAAACTTCTTATATGGACCTCCCAATATACTGAGGATGTGGGTGCCTAATTTAAGTCCTAAAGTTTAGTAGCTTAAAATCAAAATCGAAGCCTTCTCAGCTTGATCAAGAATTCCTGAACAACATATGCCCAAGTAATATCCCAAAAAACTACAGTGACATACTCTGTATTGGAAGTTCTACCCATGATTAGTTATTCGCTTTAGGTTGCTTCACGAGATCACAGATATAGAATATATATACTATGCCAATTAGTGGTAGCCCTTCTATATAGGTGGTTTCCCATCATGCTTGTTCGGTCAAGCATTTATATTTTCTGTAAGTTAATATTGTAAGCATCCAAATCGTGGCTCTTAAAACATGCTATTAATTATACCAGCTGCTTTGAATTCTCCTCATTCATTTCATGGTGTTTGCAGTTGACTAGTCTCTACTTTTCTTAATGATATCATTGGTTTTTGTGAAAACAAGCTTATACAACGAAAACTGCCATGAAATATCCTATTGATCTCACTATATGAGAAGATAATAATGATGTCAGGTCCTTTCGGTAAGTTACATATGAGAACATATAGGGAAATGAATCAGGTTGTTGATCAGCTTTTCAATAGGGGTTTGCAAGTAATGATGTTAGGTCCTTTCAGTAAGTTACATATGAGAACATATAGGGAAATGAATCAGGTTGCTGATCAACTTTTCAATAGGGGTTTGCAAGTAGGCATAGGTACTTGGAAAAAAAGGGAAATGATAGGTGACACGCTGACAGAATTCGACTCAACCTCATTTTGGGTGAATATTGTAGGGTATAAGAATTAACAGTATGAAGTAAATTAATGATCAGCTATGAAAACTGAACCTTGAACCAGATCTCAAGTAATATCTCTGAGAGAATTTTCAAAAACATGATTTATGATCACATGGGAGCTATGTTGAGTAGTTGTAGTAATTCACTGAACAGTTCTGTAAAGTATTTTGAGATATATACTAAACAAAATGATAGTAAAAACTCCAGTCTTGTGTACAAGGTGGTTCATTTAAATAAATTGAACATTTTTTCTCACAATCCCCAGACAAACTTGTCTTAAGCATTACTTTTTGAAGATCACGATAGTTTTAAAATGCAAAACCACATGAAATTCACGCCCAAAGTTCAAACCATATTTATATTCAAATGGGTTCTTAACAACATTTATTTAGTTTGGGCCACCCAATTTATTTTTAATCCAAGAGAAATACCAAAGCTTTGGAAAGAACTTCGAAACGACTGAGGAAATTTTGGAGATTTGATTATATTTTTTCCAAATTACTTTGAAAATTGTTCATTTAGACTATGAAATTTTTTCACGTATTAGATTTTCAAAATTTTTAATTTAAAAATATTTATTGTTATTATTTATAAAATTTTAATTAATAATAAAAAAATTCACATTTATAACTAAAATAATTTGTTTTTAAATCTAAAATGGAAGAAGGAAATGCCTTGACTATATGTTATATGCAATCATTGTACCACCACAATAATGTAGAATTTGGCATGAGGAAAATTTTCAACTAAACACCATAATATCCCTGTTCCAAGCTATGCATTGCTATGCTTCTTTGTACACCTGATCGAGTATGTATTCAGGTTAGAATCCAATTGTTAAATACACAATCATTAACATCATGTCTTTTAGCATACCTTAACATGTTGCATTTATGTGAATGATAATAATATTTGTTGCAAAATGGATAATCTTAGTATATTGAGTGAGGCTTTGTTGGTTTAAACATACACACATTAGGACCACTGTTATCCGAGGAACGGCACTAAATAATTCATTTGGCTTAGAAGTCAGTCCTGGGGTATTTATTTTGCTAAAGCTGCCCAGGACTTGCATGTGACCTCATCCCTTGAACTCATTCCATACAACACAGGTCGGGCAAACCCATGTAAATGAAACCTAGAAAACAAAAACATGCCACTTCATGTGAAGAAAAACTTTAATTTGCAAATGGACGTAATGATTATCATTCCTTATATGGGTTTGTTATGGCTGAAATGTTACACTCTAGGAAACCCATTCGTTTTTGCTCAATATTGACCTGTACTAAGGCTCCCAAATCACCTCACTCTCTAAAGTAAATTTCCAGTTGATACAGGGTTGCTAGAATCATTCCATTTGATACACAGCTATGGCTCAGTGTCTGAGCCAAATTCGGGGTTGTGTGCTCTGTAGCCTTGTCGGGCCATGAAATTAGCAAACCATTAACGCAAATGGAATGGGTTCTCAGGATGATTACTCCTTACAGCAGGAAATATCTCGGTCCCCAGACGATCTCTCTTGCCTTATGTAGATAATTCTGCCATAGTAGACATGAGCAAACATAATGAGAAGCAACAGGTGCAAAGGTAGCAAACTCCCATCCTTTCCGTGATTATGTAGACTTGAATGCATTTAATCTATCCAAGTGAACTAGGGAATTTCTGGTGCGTCTATACCATCATTCTAGTTAGGAATTTTTCCTACCAAATCCATCTTCTCTTCTTGATAGAAGAATGATTTGAAAATCTCACCAGAGTTATGAGAGAATGACAATTATGGAGCTTCATAAATTATGTATTCATTCCAGGTGGTTGGTTGTCCACTGATTAGGTACAAAAGTTGAGATATATTAAGAGGAGGATTTATATTTTTTATCCCAGGACATGATGTTATCATCTTTGGTGTATGAACTTGAGAAAATTCTATCGCTCTCTAGCAATTTCCTAGCATTGGCTTCAACTATTTCCATTGTGATCACCACATTTTAAAGACTTTGTAATACCTTGGATTGAAGCTTCAAAGTTCAAATTCAACGTGATTACAAGTGATAAGAGATTTCAAAGGGGCATCTCCTTCAATACATATTCATATTCATTTTTCTGGCAGAATCTTCAATAACAGGAAGATTGTGGCAAGAAAAGTATCAACAAGGAGATCATTAATGCTAAATATGGGTTTCCAATTCAGAGTAAGGAACACATAGAGATTTTTTGCCTCCTCTAGCTTTCTTTTTTTCCCTTGCTGTGAGGGAACTAAGGATTTTGTGTCTCTTATGACTGCCATCCCAAAACATCATTCACATTTCTAATGACCTTGTAAACCTTACTATAAACATTATGGCGTTGAGGTGCTTTGTACCTGGCCAAGTCTTGTCTTCATTAATATGCATTGGTTCCATGATCTAGGCAATCAGTATTAGCATGCCCTCCTTGATATTTCTCACCGCTACTTGCTATCTCACACGCCCCTGACAAGAGTCTATGGGTGTCCTTGAAACTGCTTGCCCTATCTAACACCTAAGTTGTCGCTAGTGTTGAAATCTGGCATTCACACTTACTTGGCAAGCACAAAATTTGTTGTAGACACATATTTTCATTGCGCTTGAATTTACGTTTATGCAAATGAATGTCAAATTTAAGTGCATAAAAAATTACAGTGAGAGATTTATGATTGTGTTGTAAGGTCCAAAGTATATAAAAAATGTTACACAAATATATAAAACTGATACAAAATATCATAATACTTCAGGAATACATACAACAATAATATAATAAATATAAATATCGATTATTATAAATAAAAGAATTTAATTCTATTATTTATACATTACAATTATGATATTATGAAAGAAGCTACGTTTAATTTTAAAGGAAAGAACTATATTGAGAAGGAAGTTTTTATTATTATCTAATTTTAAAGTTTTTAAAATCTAAATTTAATATGGATTTTTTAATAAATATTAATGTGTAATATATTTATGCTTTAATAGATTCATGATTGAATTGATTTAAGTGAAGTTTCATAATACAAAGCTGAAATGAAGCTTTATTTGTAAACAAGATATAAATTTCTGATATGTGAAGTAAGATCAATAATAAAATCACAACTTTAGGATTATGTAGCATTGTAATTGTAATGATAAGAATATTCTTCTCTTTTTCTTTGTTCACATCATTAATAAAAGAAAAATTATACAGTGCATTTTCCCCCTAGTCGTGGATTTCTCCTCCTTTACAAACACTAATTTAGTTTTAGTTTCTCCTTTCCAATGAGTTCACCCTCCAACATTGACCTATTGGCGTATCATTGCACCTTCTTGAGGCAATTGCTTTCCAACGAGTTCACCCTCCAACATTAACCTATCAACGTATCACTGCACCTTCTTGGGGCAATTGCTAGTAATAAAAGCATACAACAAAAATATTTAAACAAATTAACAAATAGGATAATAAATTTTAAACGAAGCACTATGGAATAATTATAATATAATAAGATCGTAATTGACACCATCATCAATTGATTACATAATACATAAATAATGCTTTGTTAATTAAAAAAACACATTCAAAGATTGTACCTTGATTTTATATCATGTTAAGTGCGTTTTCTTCTTTGTTATTTTTATAATTTTACGCAACTACAAATGTCACAATTCACTTAGTTTCTTCCATTATGGACGCCAAAGATGTTGCAATTTTTCCCGTCATTTTACAATAGTCAAATTAAGTAATTAAATTTACAAGTATTTGATTTATTTTTCTATCAATATTTTGGTACATTTAAATTTCTATTTTAATAAAGAGTATATGCGAATTCTATTAAATTGGCATCACTATAAATTGTTGTGGATATGTGTGATGGGTTTTTAGTTGAGGATAGTATTTTAGGTAAATTGTTTGGTTCTAGTGTTGACAACCTTATCCAAGAGAGACATTGAGTGAAGTCCATAATATTCATAAAGATAACCAACTCAAGGACTTGATCTTGTGACTTCTTACTCTCTATTTTAACATTCAACCACTCAAGCTAGCCCATCGAGCTAAAATTAAGATAAAATATATATTTTGACCGAAAGTTGAATTTAATGACCACATTTTTGGGTTAAAAGTTAGCTAAAAGATATAGTGATCAAGAATGATTTTTTACTAAATTATTTTTAGCAGAAAAATGTTTCTATCATTATAGTATAAGACTTACCCAATATACGGTTATTAAGATGATAATTAGTGACAAAGTAATTTCTAAGTAAAGATAACGCAACTACCTTGTCAAGGGCCTAAAAGGAGATCAACACCATTGTATTATTGGGATTCTTTGTATCAAAAGCATATCATTTTTACATGAGTCTGGTGTGGTAGTTTTTTAATCATATCTACATGTTTTTTATATTCCTAAAAATCTAATTTGGTATCAGAGTTAGGTTGAAGGAGAGAGTCTTCGACATTGTGCAAAGAGAAAGGAAGTGAGAGTGTGAGAAGCAGTGGAATTCGTTGATAAAGAGATGCCTCCCTATTGTAGATGACGATTCAAATAAATCCATAAGTTGGCAATATAGAAGAATACAAATAATAATATAGCACATCCACTCAACATCAAAGTCTTACAAATGTATTTTCTATAAGACTCTCATTAGGTAGAAGTCTTACCCCCATAATATGTAATACCATTGTTTGTTTTTTAAAATTCTTCAATGAAAAATTCTTTATAAAAGTTTAATGGTCTTAATTTCCACACATGATAGGTGAAAAGTCATATGTAGTTAATGAATACAAATTTATGTGTTCAATAGTCCAAGATGTTTGTGAATCTAGAAGTTTGGCATCATGCCTTTATGAGGGTTATGAGACATTGCAAGTGCTAATTGTGTCCAATGATGTAGGAAAACTTGGATCATAGCTATGATGCTATACCTTTTAGAGGAATAGGGAGCAACTTCAAGGACTCTTATTGGTCCAAGAATTTTTTGTCAAAGAGAAGCATTTGAAGAATGTTTTTTTATTCTATTATAATCCTTAAGAGGGGTTGTTAGAGTATATGACTTACTTAGTAAAGTTATTAAGGTGATAATTAATCAATCGAGTAGTTATTATGTAACGATAGCACAACTACCTTGTTGATGACATAAGAGGAGATCAACATCATTTTATTATTGGACTTATTTGAAATAAAAGCATATAATTTACATGAGTCCATTATGATTTTTTTTAATCATGCTTGCATCTGTGTTATATGCCTACAAATCTATTTTCTATGTATCAAAGTTGGTGGCCAGCACATACTTGGGTGGGCGCACGAAGATGGTCCCCATTTTCGTTGCAATGGGGGCGCGCTAGCGGAAAAAAAAATGGTGCGTACGCACCTAAGGAAGCGCGCACGCGTCGCTAGGTTCGGTACCGAACCGAGGCGCGTGCGCGTCTCTGGCGCGTGCACGCAACAATGGTGCACACGCGCCTCTGTTAAAAAAAAAAAAAAGTGCCCAATTTCCTCATTGTTCAATTGGCTGGCCGAGCGCAACTTGCACCTCCGCATACGCGTGACTTGAAACACCAAAGTTGCCCAAATCAACGTCAAAACCACCCCACAACACCCACTAACTCATCAACAGTGCGATTGATAAGTAAATATCAAGTTTTTTTTTCATTTTATTCATTCTTTGTATCAATTTTTTGATTTTTTTTTGTTTATTTAATTGTAAATAATTCTCAAATTTTGAAAACAATGAACCAATTTTCTATTGCAGATTATAAATTAAGACAATGAGTGAACAAGATGTTAACCCCAATTTCGGTGGAACACAAGAAAACCCAAACCTTGGACCCAATGCCGAAGAAAACCGTGAACACAATCCAAATGCCGAACAAAACCAAAACCCATAACCTAATTTTGAACAAGATGACATTAACCACTATGTAAATGAAATGCGAGTGCACACTCGCAAACTTAGAAACTCAGGTGAACCATCTCGATTGTCTCTTGCCACATCAATTGAGAACTCAATCGACTCCCTCATACATGCACACCAGCAACTGATAGACACGACTCAATTTAAAGCTAGGATGCAGGAGTACTACTCCACGGGCATCTCCAAGGAAGCAATAAAAGATTTGAACATTTCAAAAGCCCAATTATATAGTATGTTCATCGAACCGAAAATAGGCCAACCACCAATCATTACAAAGGAACGTGTCTGCATGGATCGGTGTCATTACCAACCATGGAGGGACAATGGGATGCAGAGGTGGTTCATGGTGTATGATAAACCTCCCTGCAATAATAGGGAGGTTCCACAGTACTTCCTTCACCAACTGTGGGTTGAGTTTTTCCTCAGTTTACATGTCAACTATTCTGACATAACCGAGTTCCAGGGTGTTGGGCATGGCTTTGCCCAAGATCGACCTGCTGCCAGGAGGAACCCACTGAGAGGGCCACCACCTCCGAGGTGCGACCCCAACCCCTCTCCCCAGCCACCTCAATTGCCCCATAAGCTTGATCAGATCGAGGTGGCAATGAGGAATGTTGCACGTGGTCTCCGCAGACACACCTACTTTGTAGCAGCGACTACAGTGGAGAGGTCGGGTGACCTTGATAGAGATCCAGGTGCAAGGCCTTCACGACAGGGCCAGGATAGACCCACGACCGATGGTAGCCATGCTAGGCATTCCAGTTCGACGGGGACAACGCCACATCTTTGTCCCCATTGCGGGCACACTTTCCCTGGCCCGATCGAGGGTTGTTATATGGATCAGGTCAACAATTTTTTTAATGTGTTTTCAATCATCACTTTATAACTTGTAAAGTATTTTGAAAGTATTTTTGTTTGACTTAAACTATTATTTCAATGTACAGTTATTCAGAGCGGATACACCGAGATGGGAGAACGTAGAATCTCCCAACCTGGATGCAGCAATGGCAGCTGCAAATGAAATTGCGGCACCCCACATGGAGGTATTTTCAGTACCTGACACAATTTTGTTATTACTTATGTCATTTATATTACTCAAGTATTTATATTTATGGCATACACATTGATAGTTCGTACAATGTTTTTGAATATCTTGATTTCCTAGATAATGACTTGTTTAACATGTTCATAACATGCATGCATTTTGTTGTCCATAGGTGTTTCGTGACTACGGTGATCAGCCACCCCCCGCCAGGGACTGGCACATCACCATATACACAGGTACAATGTGTAATTATAAGCATGCTTTTAATTTGATTTGTTACGACATACTATGGTTTAATTTATTGTTTTTTTACTAAATTGTGATATTACAAATGTATATGTAGGTTCCACCCGTAGCTGTGTCTCCACATTTTAGTCCTATGTATCCACCCTCTCCCATGAGTCCCTCCCTCGCTTTCATCTAGACCCCTCCCTACGTCCGCCCCCCCCCCCTTCCGTCCATCCCCCCCTCTCCAACCATACTCCCCCCTCCATCCATCCTCCCCCACTCGCCCAACCCCCTACATCCATACATCCCCCCCAATTTATCCATGCCCTCATGTCTATCCATCCTCCCCCATTCGTCCACGCCCCCCCTTCCTTCCACCTTCCCCTCTTCGTCCACAACCTCTCATTTGTCCATCCTCCTCTCTCCATGTAGAACTGCCCTCCCATGCACCATCCCTCAAGACCATCCGTAGCCCTTTCCGTTCGATACCCTCTATTCTACAACCGGCATGGGTTCATAGTCCACATGGTCCTCCTCCACCCCATACCACCGTGTCTTCTCCCACCATATCATCCCCACTTCCCGCCACTATTGTGGCATCTACTCTTCCTATATCCTCATCAGTATCTCCAGTGGTTGCACCTGTAGTGGCTGCCACTACATCTGCGCCCCCCCCCCCCCACCATCACTGCATCGGAGTTGGTTGTCTAGCCATCTGCTCAACCTGCTAGCCCAGAAAGCCAGCCACGTCCATCGCCGGAGGTGTTCACGGTGAGAATCAAGTTAATTTATGAAAATATTTTGATGCATTAACAAAAATTAATTTAAGCAATTATGACTTTTCAATGAAATGATTGTTTTAAATGTTGTAGGCTGGAATTGCTGAGAGGCTCCGCAGATCCAGGACACCTACCCAACATTTCCCACTCATGTCAGAGGTGATTTATTTAAGATTCGAATTCTACATTTGTTTTATAAATGTGGTAAATGTTGCAAATGCTTGAAAATGATGGTATCTTATATCATTTGTTCCAAAGCCGGGAGAGACGATCTACTCCTAGACGGACCAAGACCCGAGGCACCGGTAGCTCGAAGAGTAGGAAGATCGACTTTGGATATGCACCTGGGAGTGACGGCGGTGGTCACAATGCTTGACATGCCACGTGTTATGTACATTAGCCACGATGTGGCATTTTTGTGCACCAGTTTTGATGTACTTTGTATCTACGGCACGAGTTGCCATGTATTTTGTATCTACGGCATGAGTTGTCGCATTTTGTGTAGGGAACGAGTTTCCATTGTACGTACATTGGGAACCATGTTCCACTATTCTCCATAAATTGTATATGTTTGGATGGGTTTTGTAGCCTCGATGTACATGGATTTTTAGTTATGTGATTTATATATCTCATTGTCTAATGTGGTTGTCTCATGTTGTGTGTATCATAATGTGATGTTGTGTAAATTTGGGTTTTACCTAGATCTTAGAAGAGAAGTTGGATATTGTAGTTCAGCTTGATTTATCTTTCCACATGTAAAAGCTTCTAACAGTATCTATGTTAAGAGAACATTGTAAACATAGGCTAACTCAAACAAAATCATGTGTGAGAATTAATTTAAAAACAAACGGAATAAATGGATGGACAAATCACACCTCATGGCACATAAGATATATATTGGGAACTTGAGTACTAGGAAAAGAACACTTAAAAATAGAAAATGTCCATTGTCGTCAAAAGGTTAAAATGAGATCCAACATGATTTTAATAGCTCTACATAATGAGATCCAAAAAGGCCATACTCTACATAATGAAATGTCATCACTAGTATTTATTTTGACCATTTTGTCCACTTAAGATCATGCAACAAATTAATAACCAAGTTATGGAATCATTTCCTAATCAATTGTCACCATACAAATAGGACAACCTTGAGCACGATGTATAGCTACATCATTAATTCTCACTCACAGATATAGCCACCTTTGATTTGATGACCATCACATCCACTACCATTTACAATTAGGACTTCCTTAATTTATCATTATGTGATAGCGATCTTATTTTATGTATGCATATATGTGTAGAGTGGTTTGGATTCAAATGTATGCAGATGAATATATATGTACAATGAAAATGATTTAATCTTTACATGTATTATAATTTAGGGCTAGATCTTAGGATACATAATAGGGTTTCTTTGTGATTAGAATACAAACTAGGGTTTATGCTACCAACTAGGGTTTTTAGGCTAGGCTCTCGTGTTTCTAGGCTAGGATCCAAGCTCCAGGATCACCATATTAATGTTTAATTCCACTATCATGTCATCATTCTCACCAATACCATGACCACTACTACAATCACCATCAAGCCTCTCAATCCCACTTTGGACATTTCCCATACTTCCAAGTTAAAATTGATAGGTCTTGTTGCTAAAATCTTTTCACTTATCTATTCACATAGACAAATCCACTCCTGTGAAAGATTTGTTGTAGCTTGGTATGTGCAAGTTCACATGCAATAATACTTGAGAGATCATTTTACCCCATACCACACTCAAAGATAAAAAAATTCTTTGAAAGGGCATGTTTGGGGGTTGAGGGAATCTTTATTTTTTTATAATAACACATGAGAGGTTCTTAGAGTCAAATACATTGGATATAAATAAATCCCCCAATGCCTTCATCATCTTCATCATCATCTTCATCACCATCGCCATCATCATCAACGCCTTCATCATCATCACCATCTTCATCATCATCACCATCACCATGACCATCAACCTCACCACCATCACCATCATCATCAACTTCACCATATTCATCATCATCACCATCTTCGTCACCATCACCATCTCCATCTTTTACATGTGAGACGGAACCATCATCATATTCATCATCACCATCAACCTCACCACCATCACCATCATCATCAACGTCACCATCTTCATCATCGTCACCATCTTCATCACCATCACCATCTCCATCTTTTGGATGCAAGACGGAACCATCACCATCTTCATCATCACCATCATCATCACCATCACCATCAACCTCACCACCATCACCATCATCATCAACGTCACCATCTTCATCGTCATCACCATCTTCATCACCATCACCATCTCCATCTTTTGGATGTGAGACAGAACCATCACCATATTCACCATCACCATCACCATCAACCTCACCACCATCACCATCATCATCAACGTCACCATCTTCATCATCATCATTGACCTCGTCATCATCACCATCTCCATCTTTTGGATGCGAGACGAAACCATCACCATCTTCATCATCACCATCACCATCACCATCAACCTCACCACCATCACCATCATCATTATCATCACCATCTTTGTCATCATCACCATCTCCATCTTCTTCATCCTCACCATCACCATCACCATCACCATCAACGTCTTCATCATCACCACCATCTCCATCATCATCATTGACTCTAACTCTAACCCTAAGTCAATTTACTTCTATAACCCTAGCCCTAACCCTCACCCAAACCCTAGCACTAAGCCATCTTCTCCATCCTCACCATCACCATCACCGTCACCATCAACGTCTTCATCATCACCACCATCTCCATCACCATCACTGACTCTAACTCTAACCCTAATTCAATTTCCTTCTATAACCCTAGCCCTAACCCTCAAAATATGCGGCATATGATTTGCCACCTCCATACAAATATGATAAATACTACTGTAGATGAATGCAGGGACACTAAGTGAATGAAGTTGGATGCTTCACTCAATAAAATGAACAGAGGGTCACATCTCCCTACTGCTAGCAAGGGGTACATCTCTTAAGTACCAAAATTCGCTCAAGAAAAATCTCAATAAGATTCAAACAAAATACTATCCAACCTCATGAAGTGCACTTGTTTCTATTTATATAGCTTCAGAGAAACCCCAAAACCACTTGCAATACCATGGGACCTAAAAACCATGTAGAAAAACCATGGGGAGTAACATAACCCTTGATTTATTCCACATTGGCCACATTCAATGTACCATTTGACCACTTCCTCATGTAATTCACCCTACAAAAACCTCTTGGACCTTTTCTAACCAACATTGATCATTTCCACAACCCAAGGTGTCATCCTAACCACTTTTGATCATTTCTCTCCCTTCAAATTTGAATTTGGTCCAACCTTCATTATTCCTTCATTAGTGATCTCCACGAGCTTCCCCTATTTTAAGGAAACACTCTTTTACATGGGAGAACACTTCTATTTGCCCCCAAAACGTCCCTTATACTTGGTAAAACATTAATGCACCTCCCTTAATCATCATTTGGTCCCATTCACACCTTGGACCAACTTTTACATCAATTTAAATAATTTTCCTTAGGAAATTTTACCCCATTTTAATACAAAGGAAAACTTAAGATATATCTAAATTCCCAAATAAATTTACTTATATCCATTTGAACTTTGGATTGGGAATTTACTCTTCATGTGACCCACCTTGTCCATTTGGATCTAATTTTGCATTATTACTAACTGGGACGTCATGCTTTAGAAATTATTTGACCCTTAGCGCCAATTTGACAAACTATCATGAACATGGCCAAGTGGTTCTAAAAGGCCATTGTGATCCAATGCAAAATTTGGGGACATGAAAATTCCTCCCCTCCTAATTTTCTTGTCCTCAAGAAACCATAACAAAAATGAGGGAGTACCATCACATCACTAATTGCCTCCAACCTTAGTGATGAACAAAGTCAGCACTATGTGGACCACACATGAACTCCATAAGATCCGACGTATGGGAAATCACAAGTGAACATTGAAGTGTGCATCAACTGTATCTTTGAAATTTACCCAACTACACCTTGAGAATCATCCTCTCAAAGCATCGCCCCATCTGTTCCCCCATCGTACCATGCATCGCCTCTTGAATCTTTTTGTTGCTCATCTTGTGTGGCCCTTCAATGCAAGTAGGCTCATGAGATACAACCTCTTCCTCGATCATGTGATCAACCTCATGAAGTACAAGTGGTGAGGATGAGATTGGTCTTACTTCTTCTTCCACTGCTACAAGGTCTTCAAGAACATGAGAATGTAAGCTTACAGTAGGATCTCCAATGTAGATATCCATGTCACCAACATAGAAAGAATGACATCCATCAGTAGATGTCTCACATGAACTTGAGAAATCTTCAATAATTTATCTTTGATCCATGTCTAGATGATCCTTAGCAGACCCTCACCCAAACCCTAGCACTAAGCCATCTTTTCCATCCTCACCATCACCATCACCGTCACCATCAACGTCTTCATCATTACCACCATCTCCATCATCATCATTAAATCTACCTCTAACCCTAATTCAATTTACTTCTATAACCCTAGCCCTAACCCTCACCCAAACCTTGGCACTAAGCCATGTTCTCCATCCTCACCATCACCATCACTGTCACCATCAACGTCTTCATCATCAACACCATCTCCATCATTATCATTGACTCTACCTCCAACCCTAATTCAATTTCCTTCTATAACCCTAGCCCTAACCCTCACCCAAACCCTAGCACTAAGCCATGTTCTCCATCCTCACCATCACCATCACTGTCACCATCAACGTCTTCATCATCACCACCATCTCCATCATCATCATTGACTCTACCTCTAATCCTAATTCAATTTCCTTCTATAAACCTAGCCCTAACCCTCACCCAAACCCTAGCACTAAGCCATCTTCTCCATCCTCACCATCACCATCACCGTCACCATCAACGTCTTCATCATCACCACCATCTCCATCATCATCATTGACCCTTGTGTGCAAAAATTGCACACTCCCTCATTGAGCAAAACCCTAGTTTCCAAGATGGACGTACAAGATGAGGGCGGGGCCACCGGGCTGGAGGGGAGGGGCACCCCTAGCACTATCCCGGCGTGCTGGATCCAACGGAGTTGATGGTTCATCGATCCGAGCTATGGTATTCATTCTATGGCTCATCCCATCTCACTGCCAGAAGGCCTTCAGGGACCCCTAGCCCTATTAACCTAATCTAGCCCTAGAATCCATGACCCACCACACGTACCCTCAATAGGGGGTATTTGGACTCCAAGTGGGATAGGATCACTATTAGAATGGTTTGTTACCCAATCTATTAAGAGACCAAGTCACATTGAGTTATTTCCAGTCTTATATAGCCTATATGTCGCCAATCAAATGCCAAAAAATCCGGCTGGGAGAACACTTGTTATCTTACACACTCTAATTAACCTCTAGCCAAAGCAATGGCCATTGCTCTGCAACCTGTGAAGGCTGCGCAAGAAAAAAACTAAGTGCTACTAATCAGAGGAGGGTAGTTGTCACTGGATTGGGAGTAGTCACTTCCTTTGGTCATGATCCAGGTACTTTATAGGGAAATCTTCTTCAGGGACAGAGTGGTATCGGTGATATTGAGAGCTTTGATTGCTCTGATTTTGCAAGTGTAATTGGCATCAATGCGATTCATTTGCTTCCTCTCATTTACACCTCTTTTGAATTTTTCTACTTGACTTGTAAATGTGGAACAGTCCACCAAGTCAAAGGGTTTTTTCTCATCATGATCTCACCAAGAGCCACATACACAAAACCCCCCCCCATCTATTACAGTTATTCTTCACAGGTGCAAAAATTGCACACTCCCTCACTGAGCAAAACCCTAGTTTCCAAGATGGACGTACAAGACGAGGGCGGGGCCACTGGGCCGGAGGGGAGGGGCACCCCTAGCACTATCCCAACGTGCTGGATACAACAGAGTAGACGGTTCATCAATTCGAGCCACGGTCTCCATTCTATGGCTCGTCCTGTCTCGCATCCAAAAGGCCTTCAGGGACACCTGCTGGATACCCGCCAGGGTCGTAGAACTCCAACCGTGCAACAAAACCAGGTTCCGAGGAGTCCTGCAGGTGTGTCTAGGCAGGTTCCGGCCAGGAATGCTAGCCACAAGTGCCCGATGGGTGATTTTCCAGAGTTGACCCCCGTGTGCAAAAATTGCACACTCCCTCACTGAACAAAACCCTAGTTTCCAAGATGGACGTACAAGATGAGGGCGGGGCCACCGAGCCGGAGGGAAGGAGCACCCCTAGCACTATCCTGGCATGCTGGATCCAACGGAGTCGATGGTTCGTCGATTCGAGCCATGGACTCCATTCTATGCTTCGTCCTGTCTTGCATCCAAAAGGCCTTTAGGGACACCTGCTGGATACCTGCCGGGGTCGTAGAACTCCAACCGCGCAACAAAACCGAGTTCCGGGGATTCCTGCAGGTGTGTCTAGGTAGGTTCCAGCAGGGAATGCTAGCCACAAGTGCCCGGTGGGGGATTTTCCATAGTTTACCTGTTGATGCCTCGGATATCGTAGCATCAATCAGAAAGGGATTCTCCCCAAGAGACGGTCCCAATTAGACTATCTCCCGTTTGGTGTAGGGAATCCGTCCGGTTAGCGGTTCCGACAACCGTGGTTTTGGAATTTAAATCCGATTCTACCGGTTATGGCCCGATCCACCTTTCTTTTGTGTTTTTTACGACTTTTATATGAGATGCAAGTGCCTAAATTATGCTTAATCTAAATGCAATTAAAACAGATCTAAGCCTAAAAATGGGAATGCGTCTATCTATCCCTGCAGGGGAACACGCTTAAGGGGAGAGCAATCAGCTGTAACAGATATCGTAAACAAAGAACAGATAGCTATTATTTCTCACGGTCAAAGTTACAGCAAGATGAAGATCTTGAGAAGATAGCTTCTCATTCAAAATGGAACGCATCTATTGCTCAAAAAAAAATAGAGGAAAGCTAAAGGATAAGGAAACAGATCTAAAATGAAACTCAAAGAACGCATCTATTGCTCATGAACAGAAGAAAGCAAAATTATTTAATCTACATAACAAGAATAAAGAAACAGATCTAGATGCAACGAAACTGGAATTAAACTAAAAGATCCCTGCAAGGAGCAATTTAAAGGCATGAACAATGAGCCATACGAATTATCCTGAAGAAAGAACAGTTAGCCATTCGATCTAGAAGAGAAATCTACAGCAGTGATAAAAGCATCAGCAGGTAGCTCCTGATTTAATATGAAACGCATTCATTGTTCATGAAAATGGGAAAAAATTCGTATGCACAGCAAGGAGCAAAAATCATTAATACAAAGACGTAGTTCGGATGATAAGAATGATCTCACAATACAAAACTGCAGTCATTAGAATAGTCCAATATACAGCAATCCAACATTCCATGCAAAACGTCCATCTCCCGTGGCTTCTATTAGAAAATTCAATTTACAGACCCGATACAAGATAGCTCATATCGTTTGCCAAAATTTTCATTCCCTGCAAAAAGTCCTTTCCAATCTTTCCTAGATGCTATTTATAGCTACAACTTTGCCCTTTGGGCTGACACCTAGCACGTTCCACCTGTCATTTACAGGGATTTCTACTATAATCGATCACCAAAAATGGCCACTTCCTTTACAAAAATATTTTGACAAAAAATAGGGACAGCTGTCCCATGGCTTACGCCTTACATATTCAAAATATACGTAACAGAAAATTTGTTAACATCAAAGCTTTCCCTGCTGGGCACGTGTTTGGCTGCAGAGAGTGGCTCACTGAATTCAGCCTCTCCATTCCTGTGCGCGAGCTTCTGCTGGCACAGGGTCGCCCAAGTTGATGGTCACTGATGCTGCCTGGGAAGAGGCCCTCGAATCCCCTGTTGATGCTGCTCCTGCTGTTGCTGCAGCTTTCCTGACCTCCTCTTCTATGTAGCTGTGCCACACACCTGTGTCCCTTATGATTATGTTTGCTGCAGCAGGAAACAGGATTTTCTGAGAAGTTACATTCTTCCCGAGCTCTATTTTAATGCTTTGTACTTCTGCTTCAGCAACCTGATATGTTTCCTTCAGCAGATGATTGTGAAGTGTTGATGAACCGATGTAATGTTGGAGATCATCCATGGCCAGGACATCAATGCTTTTCACATACTCCATCTGGACGCCTAGCTCTTCTTTCAGTTGAGACAACCGCTGCTCCTTTTCCGGGAAGTCTTCTAGGGTCTGAGGGAAACTCAATGTGCAGTTGTCATGGACTCCTTTGAGCTTTTGGTATAGGTTGTTGATTCTATCTGTTGTCCTCTGCACACTGGCCATTAGCTTATTGGCACAGTTCCTACCAAACTCCAACAAGGCTATATCTTCATTAAAATCTTCCACGGCCTTAAAAGGAAGATGCGGGGGGAAACCTCCTTTCCCTTCCCTCCATGCCATCTGACTTATGACATTTGCCTTGACACGGGTATTCTTAGCTTTGAGCCTGTGGGCTTCCGTATTGACCTCTTTTAGCCTACCCATCATGGCCTTGAGTTTGCATACCTCGTCAGTGATTAGCTCTTGAGAGCCATACACTTGCTGCAGGATATTGCATGACAGCTCGTGGAAGGGAGAAATGTCCAAGGTTCTGCTCTCCGCTTGCTCTAAACGCTCAGCTAATGTCTGCTTGTCTGCTTCTAACTGGGAAGCCTTTTCTTCTGCTCCATTCTTCTCCGCTTCTGCAATCATTATCTGGAGTGCTAGCTGGTCCTTTTCCTCCTCCAGGTGACTGTACTTGTTTGATAGCTCCCTATGCTCAGCGTACAAGCAATTATATTTGTTTACTGCCAGGTCCCTTTGGGCTTGCTCATTAGCCACATTTTGTTGCAGGGTGCGTGCTCTCTTCTTTGTCAATATATTTTCTTTGACTATAACCCCTACATTGGCAAATGATGCCTGTGCTGTTGCTATAACTGCGGATGCCATGGCGATGGGATCTGCATCTGTGTTCTGCATGACAGCGACCTCTCGGTGAGTAACTATGTCATCATGGAAGGGACTTTTAATCCTCTCTTCTGATTGGAGGACCATTGTTTTCCTTTTCTTTTCATAGACAAACTCATTCCATTTGGACACCGTACGCTTCCCAGATGGAGTGTATGGGACAATTGGTCGGTTTATGATGTCTATGTCTTCTTCCATAGGTGGGGTTCGGACTTCCTGAGCGGGGTCTGCTCCTTCCTTTTGGGTACCAGAGCCACCTGCTTGAGAGGTGTCTATCTCCATGTCTTGTACACCGGACCCACCTGCCTTGGTATCTTCCCTTGCCTTCAATTCTTCCTCCGCCTTCTTCCTTGCTTCAGCTTGCTCAGTCTCTGCTTCTTTCTGCTTTTGGGCTTCTTCAGCCTCTTTCCGCAGTCTTTCATTTTCAGCGTCTTGTTGCTTTCTTGCTTCCTCGGCTTCCTTTTGTAACCTTGCCTCTTCTCTTAATCTGAGCTCTTCCTGAGCTCGGGCATCCTTGGATTCTTTCTCCTTTTGCTGGATGGTCTTCTGGGCTTTGGTTGAACTAGAGCTCGCTCCAGTACTTTGGCGACAGATCCGTAGCTCAGTCATGTTGCTGATGCCTCTGAATGCTTCCTCCTCGGCATCGGGGTAGTGGGAGTATTCGAAGTTAGCATAGTTCCCCTTGCAATGCTCGGCCACTTTACCCTTTCTGTCGTTCCTGTGGAAGATGACCTCACCGAAGTGGAAGGCCTTCAACTCTTGAACAAATTCGTCGGCAGAGGCCACCCCTGAAAACTTGTAAGCACCTATGCAGAAAGGTAGGGGGGGAAAGGAAGCCTTGTGTAGCTTGTGAAGGAATGCTCCAATCCCATCCAAGAAGAGTTGTCTTACTGCTTCCTTGAGCACCACATAGTCTGTGGCATACTGCGGCAATATGTATGGGGGCTTAGTCCCTCCGAACATTCTCAGGTAGGTACCTTGTTCTGAAAAGTAAAAGTCCCCATAATCCCCCAGGACTTCCAAAGCATTTATTGACAGGCAATTTGGTTCTTCCTTGAACATTTTCTCGTATAGGGGCATGATGAACCCCTCACAGATGAGTTTGTAGCTGGGCTTGTAGTTCTGAGCCCACAACATCTTGAATGCGACGTAGACCGGGGCGGTGGCCCTATCCCATGCACACCCCAATTTGGGGAACTCTATCTTGGCCAAGATACAATCTATCAGGTATGAAGACATGAAGAATTCAGCCTTCTTCAAGGCCAGCCCGGGCTTAGCAGCACTTATCATTGAGGCCAGACTATCTGACAAGATAGTGGCCCAGTCAAACACTGTCCCCTGAAATGCCACATAGTGAATGATAGGGACCCACTGAATCTTGTATACTGTGCCATCGGGCATGCCGAAGATTCTGCACAGCATTAAAGCGATCAATCTGAAAGGGGCCCTCAGGTTCTGCACGTCATATTCATCATTTCCCTTCTTCCTCAAATGCTTCCCTCCCCTCAATAGCTTCTTGGCCATCTCGACGTATCCATTTGGCCCAACCATTCATCAGTCAAAGCTTGTTGGACATGGGGAAATCTGTAGGCTGCCGCAATATACGCGGGTTGAAACGAGGCGATAGCCATTTTCCCGCTATCGTTTATCAGTCTCCCTTCGGCATCTGCATGTTGGAGTATCCACTCGATCACTTCAGCACAGGGGAACAGCTCAGGGCGGGTAGCGGCTCTAGTTATGCCTGAGGCTCTGATGTTAAGATAGATTGGTGCTTCCTCTAGCAGCATATCTGGGATTTCTTGGTCCCGGATCATTCTGTAGATGTCTCCCCATCTGATTTCTGGAGGGACACCAGTAGTGCACCTAGTGTCCTGGAGCGAGGTCTCAATCTTGGGAGGGGCAGGCTTCTTTTCTGTCATCTTCGCCTTCTTCTTACCGGTTTTCGGCATCCTGATTTATCCCTGATAACATCCATATCAAAGTCATTATTTGAGCAACAGGCTGTAAAGTTTTAGCAGAGAGCAACATCGTTTTAATATCAATGAGATAAGTCAATGAAGCAAATATTTAGGAAGCAAAACATTATTTCAACATAAGACACAAATTGAAACATTTGAAGCTCTTAAAAGACGAGTCTGGGATAAGCTATGTTGCGGAAGCTATTGGTTTTCGGACCGATAGGCGATTTGCGGAAGCAATTGGCTTCCGGTTCCGCCTTGCGGAAGGAGATGTCTTTCATTATAGTTGCGGTTGGAGAGGTTGATGGCGGGGAGACGCGGGTTGACTCGGTGAGGGCTTTGAATGCTATCGTCACGCGCGGCCACTCGCCGAGTTGCTCTATGGGATACTCTGGTCCGAGCGAAGGTGACGGCGCCGGGGATATGCTGACGGGGAGTACTAGAGCGGCCATGGCTTCCGGTTTCGGCTCACGTGGCTTGAACGTCCACGGGTTTCGGCTCGCGTGTAGGGGCTGAGGCTTATGGAAGGGCCCAGGGTTTTAAGTCCGGAGTTTACGGCCGGGGACATGGAAAGCCCATGGGGTTTCGATAAATTCTCCAAAAAGAGGTGCGCGGCCCGGGGGTAAAACGGACAAGGTTAACGGCCTGCACCAACCGCCTTGGCTTAATAAAATAAGTCATGCCAATGTTTAAATCGATGCCTATGACGTTTTGTATGACGGCTAAAACATTCAACTGTATCTGACGGGTAAAACATAGCCCTTTACGGGTGTTTTGCCCGTCAAAACCCCACTAAGACCCGTTGTTTTCCCACAAACGACAACCCAATGGCGAAATTCCAGGTTAGAATCCTACCTGGCACCGTGGGGATTGCTTGAGCAAGGTGGCCGCGAGCACGGACGAGCGAGGTGAGCTGGAGCGATTTGCACGATGTCGCACGTCGTTGGCCGATTCAAAAAACAATGGTGTATTGGGTCGAGCCCCTACCGTATTTTATAAAGAATGGGCACGTGTGAGCATTCAATTAGGTAGGTGACGCGGTTAAAACGAGGTTTAAATTCGCCGCGCGTAGCGGTCATGTCAAACGATCTCGGTTTTCGTGCGACCGTCATTCGCGGGGCCAGTTTGTGAATCGTATCCGCCGTTGCGGAAGGGTTCGACGAAAGCTTCCGCCGTTTCGGGGCTTACTGCGGAAAGGAAAATCGAAGCCTTCCGCGAAAGACTGCCGCGTAGCGGACGGGTAACGCCAAGCCTTCCGCCCTTTCGGAACGATATGGTGAATGCTCCCGGTGTTTTTCGGAAGGCTTTTTTGAAAGCTTCCGCGAACCAAAAAATTCGAAGTTTCGTTGATTTTCGGGAGGGTTTGGCGAAGGCTCCCGCTAGTTTCGGAAAGCTTTTGTGAATGGCTTCCGCCGTTTCGGAAGGAAAACTTATACTCTTCCGCGCAGTTTCCCGGGATCGTTTCGAAGTCCTTTTTTTTCGAGCGGTTTAAGTGGTTTGGTTCCGCCGTTTCGGGAGGGTAGCCCGAAGGCTCCCACGGTTTCGGGAGCAAAAGGCTGAAGGCTTTCGCCGAAGTTCTCCGAAAAATTCTAAGTTTTTTTCATATCTTCGGAAGGAAATCGTGGATTCCTCCGCGGGACTTATCCGAATGGCTTCCGCCGTTTCGGGACGTTTTCACGAACTGTCCTCGCCGTTTCGGGAGCAAAGCCGGAACCTTTCCGCGGTTGCGGAAGGCTTGAGTGAAGGGCTCCGCCGTCTCGGGAGGTTTTATTGTTTCGGAACTTGAACCGTTCCGTAGAAGCAACGATCGAAAAAAAAATCCAAGTCTTTTTACTTCAGAAGGCTTAGGCGTGCGGTCTATGAGGATGGCTTCCGCCGTTTCGGGTGGTTTTATTGAATTCCCCCGCCGTTTCAGGAGCGAAGGCCGCAGGCTTCCGCGACAGTTTCTTGAAACATTCTAAGTCCTTTTCATAGTTTCGGAAGGAAAACTTATACTCTTCCGCGCAACTTATCCGAATGGCTTCCGCCGTTTCGGGAGACAGCCTTGAATCGCTCCGCCGTTTCGGCGAGGTTATACCAGTGGTTTCCGCAACTTATAGCCATAATCTGAGTCTCTTTTCGGGGAGATATCACGGCGGCTTCCGCTGTTTCGGCAGGGTTCACTGAATTCCCCCGCCGTTTCGGGCGGTTGAAACTAAAAGTTCTCTAAGTCCCTTTGTTCCCGCAGTTTTTTCTAATCGGAAGAAAACCTAAGTCCTTTTCGGGAGATTTAAGGTGAATGAATCCCGCAATTTCGGGAGACAAAACCGGAACCTGTCCATGGTCGCGGAAGGCTTCAACGAAAGCTTCCGCCGTTTCGGGAACAAATTTTCAATGGCTTCGGCAGATTTTGACAAAGGAAATCTCAGTCCTTCTTTCGGAAAGGTTGGACGTTTGTCTTTGAAGTCCAGGAGATAGTCCGAATTATCCCAAAACGTTGGGGAAAAGTCTGAGTTATCTGTTGGCTCTTTGGGGAGAACATGGAGGGATTGATGGCAAGATGTTCAGCGGGGAAATAATATTTTATGTTGACAACAGAGCTGGCGGCTGGCTTCTCAAGCAAACTTTCTACAAAATATACAGGAGGGGCCCCAACATGTACAAAAATTTTTGGGAGGGGTGTTGCTGCAACAACATTACCCAAGTGTGAAGGCCATGCCAAATTCACTGAAGGGGGCCATTTCTCGACTGGAGGCCCCCTGGCGTGCATGGCCACCGTGGACAGGTCCGTAATGGCCAGGTGGACCTATGGGAGGCGACGGAATCCATGTCCTCTCGCCGGTTTGGGTTGCGTGGCCCCGGGTCAAATCCTTCAAGTGTCCATGAACGATCCCGGGGTGCCTGACTAGAATTCCCATAGCACCCAAACCGTGGCTCAGTTCGCGAATCTGTCTATTCCGGTGGGTCTGGGATGGTGGGTTTCAGCTAGTGGACCCCCCATATCATCCCCCGAAGACCCAAAAGCAGTGCCAACGGGCCATCTCTAGAGCTAGGGTTTTGCTCAGTGAAGGCCATGCCAAATTTGCTAAAGGGGGCCATTTCTCAACCAGAGGCCCCCGGCCGTATGTGGCCACCGTGGACAGGTCCACAATGGCTAGGTGGACCTGTTGGAGGCGACGGAATCCAAGTCCTCTTGCCGGTTTGGGTTGCGTGGCCCTAGGTTAAATCCTCCAAGTGTCCTTGAACAGCCTCGGGGTGCCTGACTAGAATGCCCGTAGCACCCGAACCGTGGCTTGGTTCGCGAATCCATCGATTCCAGTGGGTCTGGGATGGCAGGTTTCAGCTAGGGGATCCCCCACAACATCCCCCGAAGACCCAGAAGCGGTGCCAAAGGGCCATCTACGGAGCTAGGGTTTTGCTTAGTGAAGGCCATGCCAAATTCACTAAAGGGGGCCATTTCTCGACTGGAGGCCCCTGGGCATGCGTGGCCACCCTGGATAGGTTCACAATGGCCAGGTGGACCTGTGGGAGGTGACGGAATCCAAGTCCTCTCGCCGGTTTGGGTTGCATGGCCCCGGGTCAAATCCTCCAAGTGTCCCTGAACGGCCTCGGGGTGCCCTACTAAAATGCCCGTAGCACCCAAACCGTGGCTCGGTTCGTGAATCCATCGATTCTAGTGGGTCTGGGCAGCGGGTTTTAGCTAGGGGACCCCCCACAGCGTCCCCTGAAGACCCAGAAGCGGTGCCAATGGGACATCTCCGGAGCTAGGGTTTTGCTTAGTGAAGGCCATGCCAAATTCGCTAAAGGGGGCCATTTCTCGAGCAGAGGCCCCCTGGCGTGCATGGCCACCATGGATAGGTTCACAATGGCCAAGTGGACCTGTGGGAGGCGACGGAATCCAAGTCCTCTCGCCGGTTTGGGTTGCATGGCCCCGGGTCAAATCCTCCAAGTGTCCCTGAACGGCCTCGGGGTGCCCTACTAAAATGCCCATAGCACCCGAACCGTGGCTCGGTTCGTGAATCCATCGATTCTGGTGGGTCTGGGATGGCGGGTTTCAGCTAGGGGACCCCCCACAGCGTCCCCCGAAGACCCAAAAGCGGTGCCAATGGGCCATCTCCGGAGCTAGGGTTTTGCTTAGTGAAGGCCATGCCAAATTCGCTAAAGGGGGCCATTTCTCGACCAGAGGCCCCTTGGTGTGCGTGGCCACCATGGACAGGTCCGAAATGGCTAGGTGGACCTGTGGGAGGTGATGGAATCCAAGTCCTCTTGCCGGTTTGGGTTGCGTGGCCTCAGGTCAAATCCTCCAAGTGTCCTTGAACGACCCCGGGGTGCTCGACTAGAATGCCCGTAGCACCCGAACCATGGCTCAGTTCGTGAATCCGTCGATTCTGGTGGGTCCAAGACAGCGGGTTTCAGCTAGGGGACCTCCCACAGCATCCCCCAAAGACCCAGAAGCGGTGCCAACAGGCTGTCTCTGGAGCTAGGGTTTTGCTTAGTGAAGGCCATGCCAAATTTGCAAAAGGGGGTCATTTCTCGACCGGAGGCCCCCTGGCATGCGTGGCCATCGTGGACAAGTCCGCAATGGCCAGGTGGACCTGTGGGAGGTGATGGAATCCAAGTCCTCTCACCGGTTTGGGTTGCGTGGCCCCAGGTCGAATCCTCCAAGTGTCCCTGAACGACCCCGGGGTGCCCGACTAGAATGCCCGTAGCACCCGAACCGTGGCTCGGTTCATGAATTCGTTGATTTTGGTGGGTCCAGGATGGTGGGTTTCAACTAGGGGAGCCCCCACAATGTTCCCCGAAGACCCAAAAGCAGTGCCAATGGGCCATCTTCAGAGCTAGGGTTTTGCTCAATGATGGGGATTTGCTCCAGGGTCACGGAACCCAAACCTGTGATCGGACTTGTATTTCGTCGACTCCCATAGGTCCATGTGGCCATTTTGGACCTGTCCACGGTGGCCATGCACGCCCGGGGGCCTCCGGATGAGAAATGGCCCCCTTTAGCGAATTTGGCATGGCCTTCACTGAGCAAAACGCTAGCTCCGGAGATGGCCCGTTGGCACCACTTCTAGGTCTTCGAGGGACGCTGTCGGGGGTCCCCTAGCTGAAACACACCATCCTGGACCCACCGAAATCGATAGATTCACGAACCGAACCACAGTTCGGGTGCTACGGGCATTCTAGTCGGGCACCCCGGGGCCGTTTAGGGACACTTGGAGGATTTGACCCGGGGCCATGCAACCCAAACCGGCTAGAGGACTTGGATTCCATCGCCTCCCATAGGTCCACCTGGCCATTACAGACCTACCCATGGTGGACACGCATTCCCGGGGGCCTCTGGTCGAGAAATGGCCCCCTTTAGCGAATTTGTCATGGCCTTCACTGAGCAAAACCCTAGCTCCGGAGATGGCTTGTTGACATCGCTTCTGGGTCTTCGGGGGACGCTGTGGGGGGTCCCCTAGCTGAAACCCACTGTCCCAAACCCACCGGAATCGACGGATTCGTGAACCAAGCCATAGTTCGGGTGCCACAGGCATTCTAGTTGGGCACCCCAGGGCCGTTCAGGGACACTTAAAGGATTTGACCCGGGGCCACGCAACCCAAACCGGCAAGAGGACATGGATTCCGTTGCCTCCCATAGGTCCACCTGGCCATTGCAGACCTGTCCACGGTGGCCACTCACGCCAGGGGCCCTCTAGTCGAGAAATGGCCCCCTTTAGCGAATTTGGCATGGCCTTCACACTGGGGTCAACTCTGGAAAATCACCCACCAGGCACTTGTGGCTAGCGTTCCCAGCTGGAACCTACCTAAACACACCTGCAGGACTCCCTGGAATCCAGTTTTGTTGCATGGTTGGAATTCTACGACCCCGGAAGGTATCCAGCAGGTGTCCCTGAAGACCTTTTGGATGCGAGATGGGACAAGCCATAGAATGGAGACCGTGGCTCGGATCAATGAACCGTCGACTCTGTTGGATCCAGCATGCTAGGATAGTGCTGGGGGTGCCCCTTCCCTCCGGTCCAGAGGCCCCGACCTCGTCTTGTATGTCCATCTTGGAAACTAGGGTTTTGCTCAATGAGGGAGTGTGCAATGTTTGCACCTGTGAAGAATAACTGTAATAGATGGGGGGGTTTTTGTGTATGTGGCTCTTGGTGAGATCATGATGAGAAAAAACCCTTTGACTTGGTGGACTATTCCACATTTACAAGTCAAGTAGAAAAATTCGAAAGAGGTGTAAATGAGAAGAAGCAAATGAATCGCATTGATGCCAATTACACTTGCAAAATCAGAGTAATCAAAGCTCTCAATATCACCGATACCACTCTGTCCCTGAAGAAGATTTTCCTATAAAGTACCTGGATCATGACCAAAGGAATTGACTACTCCCAATCCAGTGACAACTACCCTCCTCTGATTAGTAGCACTTAGTTTTTTTCTTGCATAGCCTTCACAGGTTGCAGAGCAATGGACATTGCTTTGCCTAAAGGTTAATTAGAGTGTGTAAAATAACAAGTGTTCTCCCAGCTGGATATTTTGGCATTTAATTGGCAGCATATACGCTATATAAGACTGGAAATGACTCAATGTGACTTGGGCCCTTAATAGATTGGGTAACAAACCCTTCTAATAGTGATCCTATCCCACTTGGAGTCCAAATACCCCCTATTGAGGGTACGTGTGGTGGGTCACGGATTCTAGGGCTAGATTAGGTTAATAGGGCTACATTAGGTTTCTAGGATTCTAGATTAGTTTCTGAGGGTCAGATTAGTGTTTCTAGGGTTAGTTTAGCTTTCTAGGATTTCTAGGGCTAGATTATGTTTCTAGGATTCTAGATTAGTTTCTGAGGGTTAGATTAGTGTTTCTAGGGTTAGTTTAGCTTTCTAGGATTTCTAGAACTGGAGTATGTTTGTAGGATTCTAGATTAGTTTCTGAGGGTTAGATTAGTGTTTCTAGGGTTAGTTTAGCTTTCTAGCATTTCTAGGGCTAGATTATGTTTATAGGGTTATATTAGTGCTTCTAGGGTTAATCATACATGAATAAACAATCACATGGCTATAAATCATAACTTAATCATAACTTAGACATCAAATAAACGATATAAGATAACGATATCAAATAAACCATCTAACATTAATAACATTAATCGTACATGAATAAACAATCACATGGCTATACTATGTACCTCAGTCAATTAGGCCTTTTGGATCCTCTTGGTTTTTTATTGTCTCGAACAACCTCTCATGCTCCGCATGAGCTAGTAAGTAGCGTACCTTGTTTGATGACTTCGTTGGCATTGTCTGTAGTTGGATGTTTGTACCCGCGATAAAGTGCATAAAGTGATACACCCGCGACCCTGGTCTATAATCTGTGTATGTGTAGCCATTGCTCTTTGGTCCCTTTCCATCCACTGTAAGATATTCCCCGTGAACAACCATCGAGCCAGTTGGAAAGGTAATGCCTTCACTATCCGTTAATGATGCGAGGAGGGTTTACTTCCCCTGAATTCATTGTGCCAACCAATAATTCATCCCAATTGCACTGTCTGTCAGGGCGACAACTGCGTAGATGTGTCCTGCAAAAATGCATTTTAAGGTCATATTCCAACAAGCAGTGATTTGATAACTTGGATAATTACAAAAACAAGGAGGGAACTGGGATATGCATGCAGAAATGTTTACATGGTTGTATAAGATCAGATATATGATCATATTCATTCAAAATAGAGGATTGGCCTTCCTCTAACTGGATTGTTTCAGCAACTGCACGTGGATCCACTGCAAGTGATACATGATCCCATTCATCAACCCAATCCATTGATTCACACTCATCCCACTCACAACTACTGCAAGACCCACAAAAGCAAGCAAGTTTTCGCGTCCATATTTCAAATAAAGGATTGTTTGAGCTTCGAACCGAATGAAATCCATGAGTGCCTTGCACAGTACTACAACTATAAGAACATGATCGATCTATATCAACTACATTCTAGAAATTTCTGACAACATGTCCTCTACCTGTTGGTATGTGTTGCTCCGTGGTTCAATCTAACATTTTTTCTTTGCACCATCGAACTGTGGATTCGACATTCCGAATATGAGGGCCTCCCATGCACCTCATCTCCTCCCTTCATAGGGAAGTTTTGAGACATGCTCCAGCCCCGTCGTGCTCTCCCTTTCCATGCCTAGTCTCAAAATAGTTCCATACATGCGTCACATCATAAGTCTTGTGCAACATACTCAACCACTGGAAAACATGTGCATTTTTGAACTGGCCTGCACAACAATCTGACCATATCCAATGTTGATCCATATGTATCCCTCTCTCCTTCAGCTGATCATAGAAAATTTTGAAGCAATGCTGCACATAATGCAGGTCATGGCACCTGTCGTCACTGATGTAGAAGTTGGTCTCTTTCAATATTATCCTCATGTTGTTGCTGCTCTCTGGCACGTTCCTATACGTGATATGGACCATTATGGTAACTTGGTATGAATGGTAGTATTGACTTTGAATCTCATTCTGTGGCTGTAGGTTATAGTTTTCCGCAAAGTCCACAACCGACAATATTGTGCCCTTGGGAAAGGTGTCCCTACACTGTATGTACTGTTCATCTTGCCATCGTGCTACATGGACGTGCTGTACATAATACTCGGTCTTTTGGTAGAATTCCTTCATGAAATCACAAATTTGTACCTGGCGCCACGAAACCAAGGGCATTAATACAACGTGACATTTTCAATCTAAATATATATGTACAAATTCAACATGTACAGTATGAAAGCATGCAAACTTAGATTACCTATGACTTCACCAATGCAATTTTTTTGCTTTCCTTCGAACTATCTACTTGATATGTTATGTACTGGAAGTTCTACATTTCTACTGACATCCTCCCAAATTCGTGCTCCACAGTTGCGTGGATGCAGCGGCTCAATAATGCAAATCCACTGCAATTGGAACACGTCCCATATAAACATGATCTTTTGTAATATTTTTGTCCTTCAGGCCTTCGACACATTATGCTATGTATAAATTCTCTAGATGCATTTGGTGGTTGTAACGAAGGACAATCCTGCACAATGTTAGTATGCAAACCAAAAAATATATGTCTATATGTATCATAATAGTACTCAAATTCTACATGGTATCTACAACAACATGTACTGCGATCAATGCAAATTCTAACATACCAGGGTTTCCATTTTTCGAAGGACCGTTGGCCCAAGTTCAATTGTGTGTGCTCATTCTTGAACCTCTCATAGAATTCTGTTTGTGTGGTGTCAAAGAAGTGCTTGACATGGGGTTCACCCCCCCTAACACCTTTTCTCAACTTTAAAACATCTCTTTGATTCGATGACGGTCTAGTGTTATCATGCCAAAAATTTTGCACTAGTTCTTTAATAGCATCAATGAGCTTCATGTCTGAACGAGGTAACCTACCAACAAAGGCCCAACAATCTTTTTGTCCTGGGGTCTCAAGTTTTTCTCTAATGGTAGAATACTTTTGAAGAGTCTTTCTATCTACTTTAAAGATTTTACACGTGTATGATAGTAGGTGACGTTGCCTTGTGGATTTGTCTACAATTGATTCCGATAGTACACGATGGGCCACATTAAAATCTTTTGTGCGAGAAGTTTTTCCAATCAAATTAAATGTAGATTGTAGATTTATAACAACATGATTGTTGGCCTTTGAACTTCTAACTACCTTTATGCACAAAATTCTCCTAACATCAGCTAGACAATGCAATTTTAACAAAGCAAGAAATAATTGACATTTTGCTGCATCGGTTTTGGATTCAAAAAAATCTTTGATTATCTTGTTACAATGGAAATCAAAAGTGCGTTTTGGCATCTTACCTTCAAGTCCTGAAAATGAACTTTCATCCACATGAATACATCTAGGAGTTCTTCATCGTCCGGTTGATAGTTGAGGCAAGGGAGTCGGCAAGGAAGTACGAGTCTCGTCAACGGTTTGTTGTGGCCCTTCGTTCAGTAATTGGTCCTGCAATGGATTGTGTTCGCCAGGTGGGTGCTCTTCTTGGGGTGGTTGCCAGTTAAGAACTTGTTCAACATCCATCCCTTCATACTCAACATCAGGCAAGATTTGATTGACTTCAACCACTTTGTCATTGCTTGTTGATGGATCTAAGGCACTAACATTTTGATTTTTACGGTTTTGCATGTACAACCTGGAATTTTCTCTTATCTCATGGGCCTTTTCAGGGGGCAGTGGCCTCCTTCTAGACCTTCTTTGATTATTACATCTATTGCCCATATTCAATGTGCTTTTGGAAAAATGAAAATATGATCCCTGCAAGAATGAACAACAAACAAGATATTAAAACTCGATGTGCATGATTATTAAAGCTCGATGTAGCAATTGATTATGTACAACAAAATCTAGGGATAATGTTTTCATATAATCTTAAAAGCTATTGGGAATGCCCTACATATAAAGTTACAACATCACATCTAGGAACTCAGTAGGATGGTATTGGATGGTGGTATGGGATGTTAGTAGTCTAGCAAATTCCCTACAAGGGAGAAGCTCATATTGACTTCATTTTCATGGTATGGATGAGGGAAAATAGCCCCAAAAGACTAAGAGTTTTCAATTGTTTAGGTGTTTGTGTGAGTTGTTGTAGTGAAACCATGAGGAATTCAACATATGTTTGTCTACTAGATGGAGGAACGTGAATATGAAATGTTATTGGTGGTGATGCAAGTAATTTTTTTTTATTATCTTCATGAAAGGTTGAAAGCATTGCTTGGTGTATGTTGTAGTTTTTTTCTGGTAGGATGTTTTTACTGTCTATGTTGAAGATTAAGAAGACTAGAATAGATCTATCATACAATTCATGAGGAAAAACCAAAATAGATGCCATTCAAACAAGTGAATGAAGACTAAATTACATTTAACAAGATCAAATTTTCACTATACCTCAAGGATTATGATTGCTCTTTGCTTCAAATGTCAAATGCTCTTTTGATGTGTCCACTATATGTAAGAAGACTTCATGTGTATCCAAGTAGCATGAAAATTCAATACAAGGTGCCAAATAGAGTCCAACTATTGTGTATTCACTCAATTGATCCAAATAGATCCCAATAGGTGTGTATTCAATAGAAAGAGCCAAATAGAGCCCCAAATATTGTGTATTTTATCCAAATGGTGTATGAATTCAATCTACCATGAAAATGCTTGTTGGACTGTGCATGAAACCAACGAACAGAATGCGATGAATGAGAAAAAAATGCGGGAGAAAGAATGCAGGTGATTTTCTAAATTTTATGTTCAACAGGGATGCGCACGTGCCTCTAGCGCGTCCGCTCAAAAGGCGCGTGGGTGCATCTGGCGCGTGCACATCCTTGCTGAACGTTGCAATGGTTGGTGTGTAACGTTCATTGTATTTATTGCCCATCAGATATAAATGTGTCGGGTTATGCCTAGAGCCCCTCCCCCATAAAGGCCTTTAGGACCTCTTCTAAGTTTCTAACCCATAATCCCTAAGTGCATTTAAGTGCTTCTAGATGTTTGGGGGTTTAAGGGTATATTTAAAAATTTGTGTATTTTGATTTCAAAACATTAATTTAATTTTTAGTTATAAACATAGTTTCACATCAAGAATAATTAAATACATAGTAGATATATATTAATGTTGTATAAAGACTGCTCGGAGGTGCGATTATTGTGAGATCGCAGTATGTCAGATTTGTTCATAATTACCATCAGATTTTATTCTCTTAGGGCGATGCAGATGTGACAAAATGCACTTTGATGGTTAGTTTTATTTGCTGGGAAATATTTGCTCGGTTAATTTATGGGGAAGGATAACAGTCTTGATACTCCCACCCCTATGGAAGGCTGGAAAAGCATAGCACACAAGGTATTTAAGCTTGGATTCATGTAATATGCAGAGCACTCTTCTTTACATTGCTGTATTAATCAAAATCTAAGGAAGCTGTTATTTTTTGTCTCAGTGTAGGATGAAGATGATGAGATGTAAAGGGTCTAATCAAGTAGTCATGGAGGGCCCCCTCATCGTGGAAGCTTTTACGAATAGTGTTCATCTGCTGTAAGTGGAATCACAATTGCAATAAAATAAGCTTTTTCGTCATGATGATATGATGATGATGATGATGAAGATCATGACGAAGATGATGATGATGATGAAGATGGTGATGATGATGATGACTAATGGAGATGATGATGATGATGATGATGATGATGATGTTGACGATGATGTTGATGATGAAGATGATGACGAATATGCAACACATCATCCTCACCATCATCATCATCTTCATCATCATCAACAACATGATCATCATCATCACCATCATCATCATCATCATCTTCATCATCAATGTCATTGTGAGGACGAGGATGATGATAATGATGATGATGATGATGGTGGTGGATGATGATGAATATGAGTACGATGATGATGATGATGATGGTGGTGATGATGACGATGGTGATGAAGATCATGATGATGATGAAGATGGTGATGATGATGATGACGGTGATGAAGATGGTGATAATGATGATGATGATGACTAATGGATATGATGATGATGATGATTGATGATGATGATGATGTTGATGATGAAGATGATGATGAATATGTAGCACATCATCATCATCTTCATCATCATCCACAACATGATCCATAGCATGATCATGATCATCATCTTCATCATCGTCGTCATCATCATCATTGTGAGGAAGAGCATGCGGATGATGATGATGATGAAGATGATGATGATGACGACGGTGATGATGAAGATGATGACTAATGGAGATGATGATGATGATGATGATGTTGATGATGAAGATGATGACGAATATGCAACACACCATCCTCATCATCATCATCATCAACAACATGATCATCATCATCACCATCATCACCGTCATCATCTTCATCATCATCATCATTGTGAGGATGAGGATGGTGATGATGATGATGATATGATGATGATGATGATGGTGGTGTATGATGATGAATATGAGTATGATGATGAAGATGATGATGATGATGACGAATATGATCATCATCATCAAAATCATCATATTCATCGTCATCATCTTCATTAGTCATCATCATTGACATCTTCATCATCCTCACCATCACCATCATCATCATATGATCATGGTCACGATGATCATTGTCTTCATCATCATAATCGGCATCTTCATCATCCTCATCATACTCGTCATATCCATCATCATCATCATCATCATCATCATCATCATCATGAAGATGATGATGAAGATGAGGATGAGGATGAGGATGATGTGCAGCATATTCGTCATCATCTTCATCATCAACATCATCATCATCTCCAGTAGTCATCATCTCCAGTAGTCATCATCATCTCCAGTAGTCATCATCATCATCATCACCATCTTCATCGTCATCATCATCATCTTCATCATCATCATCATCATCATCATCATCATCATGATGATGATGATGACGACGACGATGAAGATGGTGATGATGATGATGATGATGAAGATGATGATGATGATGATGTTGATGATGATGATGATGACGATGATGACTAATGGAGATGATGGTGATGATGATAATGATGATGATGTTGATGATGATGATGATGTTAATGATGAAGATGATGGCGAATATGCAACACATCATCATCATCCACAACATGATCCATAGCATGATCATCATCATCGTCGTCATCATCATCGTCATCATCATAATTGTGAGGACGAGCATGAGGATGATGATGATGACGATGATGATGATGATGATGACGATGATGATGACGATGATGATGAATATGACGAAGATGTTGTTGGAGATGATGATGAATATGACGAAGATGTTGTTGGAGATGATGATGAATATGCAACACATCATCATCGTCTTCGTCGTGATGATATGATGATGGTGGTGGTGGATGATGATGAATATGAGTACGATGATGATGATGACTAATTTGGAGATGATGATGATGACGGTGATGATGAAGATGACGAGGAATATGTAGCACATCATCAACATCTTCATCATCATCATCAACATGATCATCATCATCAACTTCATCATCATCATCATCATCATCATTGTGAGGATGCGGATGATGATGAGGATGATGAAGATGATGATGATGATGATGATGATAGTCATCATAACAGTCATCTTCATCATCCTCATCATACTCATCATCACCATCATCCTTATGATGATGATGATGATGATGATGATGATGATGACGACGACGACGATGATGAAGATGGTGATGATGATGATGACTAATGGAGATGATGATGATGATGTTGATGATGAAGAAGATGACGAATATGCAGCACATCATTCTCATCATCATCATCATCTTCATCATCATCAACAACATGATCATCATCATCACCATGATCATCATCATCATCACCATCATCATCATCATCATCATATCATCATCATCATCATGATATGATGATGATGATGATGGTGGTGGTGGATGATGATGAATATGAGTACAATGATGAAGATGATGATGATGACGATGATGAAGATGATGAGGAAGAGGGTGATGACGAAGATGATGATGATGGTGGTGGTGGATGGTGATGAATATGAGTACGATGATGAACATGATGATGATGTTGATGATCATCGTACTCATCATCAAAATCATCATCATCATCTTCATCATCATCGCCATCAATGTTGATGATGAGGATGATGATGATGATGACGTTGACGATGAAGATGATGACCTAGATGTTGATGATGTTGATGTATATGTAACTTCGGAATGTATTTCACATATATGTATATTGTATTCCTATAGAGATGTTATTATTCCTCTATACGGAAGTGTCGTCATTTATATTGTAAGTGTCGTAACTTATACTTGATGGGTTATTAGACCACCTTGTTTGGGGTCGGCCCTGCATAAGTCATGTGGGTCAAAGGGTTATTAGACCACCCTATTGGGGGTCGGCCATGTGGGTCAAAGGGTTATTAGACCACCCTATTGGGGGTCGGCCCAGTCAGCATTATATTATGTGGTTAAGTTCGAGCCTACATGAGTTAGGTAAAAAGGCAAGTCAAGTCAAGTATAAATAGAGTGCGGGAGGCACTCTATTTGCTCACTCACTTCTCACACATGCTCTCAAGGAGGAGAGGCGCACTTATGGAGGAGGAGGATCTGCTTCTAGGTTATGTCTATCTCTTGGTTGGTTGTATCATTGCTCTATCTATCTCTGAGGAAGTTATTGGGGTTTTTCACCTTTATGGTTTTCCCCAAGTAAATCTTTGTGTCTCTTGTGTGCTTGCATTATTGTCTCCATGATTGATATGCTGTAGATATGCTGTACATGTTGTTCTCTCAGTTAAGATCCTAGATCATATTGAAGTAAATTCAGAAAATTTAACATGGTATCAGAGCTAGCCTGAAAGAAGGCATGATATGGCATGTATGACACTTGTTGCACTTACGATGCTAGGGCTTGATATAGCAAAAACCAGTCATCGTAGCACTTTCGCTATAAATCCGTTTTGGAAAAGTTTTCAGATCTGAAATTGTTACAGGACTAAGCTAAAATCTCCCGGTACCTTGTGTCCAAAGGAAAACCTCTAATTCGTTGTACTTTGTGATTTATGATCTGTACAATATAGGGTTTCTGCCTCTTCCAGATCTGAGTCAAAATCAGGTGACCTTGGGAAAAAGGTCATAACTTGGGCTAGGAAGCTCCAAATGAAATTTCGTAAAACGTGACAGGTAGTACACAGTCTGTACTATCTCAGAAAACTTTTTCAGAGGCCGAAGTTGAACCAGTGACACGTGGCACTCCGTACAAGTTCGCTCTACTGTTTTATCCCATAAACAGGTCACGTTGCGACACTTGGCATAACTCTCTCTCAGAAAATCCAATGGAGGTCAGACCTATCAGGATGGAAAGATAACAGGCCAAGCTATCTCAGAAACCTTTTTCAGAGGCCGAAGTTCAAATAGTGACACGTGGCACGCCGTACAAGTTAGCTCTTCTGTTTTATCCCAAAACAGGTCACGTTGCGACATTTGGCATAACTCTCTCTCAGAGAATCCAATTGAGGTCAGACCTGTCAGGATGGAAAGGTAACAGGTCAGGCTATCTCAGGAAACGTTTTTCAGACCCTGTGGATCAAAAATGTTAGAGTTACACTAGAAACAATCAGGTACATATTTCTGTCAAAACAGAATTATTTTTTGGTACCTTCATTCATGGCTTCCGGAATTTAGGGCTTTGAAGAAAGTTGGAATTTTTGTAATCGGAGACCACGGCTGAATGATACTCATCAAAATAAAAATTTAGAGACCAAAATCAGAATTTTTGGTTGGGAGGAAGGCCGGGCTTGATCAGACCCTAGTTCGGGACTTTGATCAGGAAAGTGGAAAATTAGGGCTTCTGTAAAAATGGGAATTTTTGAAATCTGAGACCACGGCTGGAAGCTCCTCAGAAAAATAGAAGCTTAGAGCTTTGGATCAAACCTTTTGATTGGGAAAAAGAGTGGGATTCATCAAACCCCAGTTCAGGGTCACGTCCAGTGAATCCGGAAGTTTCAAAGGCAAAATTGAGGAGTGAAACTTTGCAGTTTTCAAATTATGAATATACCAATTTGATCAGCTCATCAAGGCGCATATTTCTATCCTTTCGGAAGTTTGAAATTCAAAGTTTGAATTTTTGGGGTTTCTCTGACAAACCCATATCCAGCTCCAGGTCCAGTTCTTGCACATCAAGTGGATTGGGTTAATCCTAGAAGAAGATGGATTGGTCACCTACATAGGTGAAGAAGTTCCTGTTTCAGAGGGAGATGAGGCTAAGGCCTTACATAAGAAGATTACAAGCGATCTCGACACGTATGACTCATCGAGGTATGTTTTGATATTTGTCCATGATTAAGTTTATGGTATGTTTGTCTTCATGTTATTACAGTTAAGTACAATTTTGTTTTTAAATTTGTCGTATCACCTTAACAAAATTATGAATGCATGATAGAAGATATTCATTATTTAGGGTGTTGACACTTATGATTGTACTAATGCATTATGGTGTTGTATGAGGTTTATGTTGTCTACTAACATGAAAGGTACACCAAGAAAGACAAATCATGCTCCAGTTCAAGAACATATGATCATGGTGACATGAGGATAAAGACTCATCCATTGTCATGGATCTCATAGAAGATCCATTTACGAGGTATGTATAACTTGGTTTTATAATGGCTAACCATTGAGACATGCAGGTTACTAGCACAAGTCATTGAAGAGAACCAAAAGACATTATACGGGTATGTTAGACATAACTAGCTAGCATGCTAATCCAGGTATGTTTTTCCTATATCAAGCTAGAATCCTACCTTGTGTTAGGATCTTATACTATTGTGTTGTTGATGATGATTATTCACAAAGAGTCATAGGTTTGAATAATCATGGTTGTATGCATATTATGTTTCTTACCATAATTGATGATATGACTAACCAGAAGAATCATGAAGGTATAGCTTTTATGCATATTATATCTCTTATCTTGATTGATGATTCAACTAACCCGAAGAGTCATAGGTTTGAGTAATTACAGGTTTAGACATGTTATGTTTCTTATGATTTGACTAACCATAAGAATACTACATAAACCTTGAATGCTAATGCTTATTATTTCTGTTTGAAATGATCACGACTATACATGATTGAGATTATTGTGTTTTAATAGTATACTAATGAATGTATGATTTTATATGAGTTCACAAGGATAACACAATCATGATACTAATAAGCATGCATAGGGACCAAGGATGAATATGAGTTCAAGAACAGGTAATTTAGGAAGCAAAGATCAAGAGGGAGCACACTCCAGTTGTTCCTGCAAGAAAGCAAAGGAGCACACTTCAGTAGTTTCTGCAAGGATGCAGATATTCAGAGGGAGTTGACCATCTCTCTACATTCCACAATAGAAAGGTGTAGAAGAAGCTACTTCAGATTAGGACTCCAGCAGCTCCTGCAAGGAAGCAAAGACTCAGAGGGAGTCCACCCAACGAACAAACAAAGATAAGTATTTTAAATTATCATTTCTTGCATATTTGTTTGTTTAAATAATACTGTTCAATAATGTATACACTGATGTTCCTAGAATTAGGTTGTGTATTATGCATATTAGAATAGTTTCATTGATGAACAGTATACTACTAATATACATGGGTAAGTGGCCTATGGCACTGTACAACATTCCATTGCTACTTATCTAGAATGAAACCTCTTTGCTGACATGTTGGGAGTTGTGCACACTCTTAACAATGTTCTGGTAGAGATTGGAAGGCATCTAGAAAGTTACGGGATATGGATAAATGTTGTATTGAAGCATTGGCTAAGATAATTGCATGACTGTATGACATATTTCTTTATGTGTAAGAATTTGTTCTGAAAACTATGAGATGTTTTCTAATCATGCAATTTAACTTGTTGTGTAGGAAAGATCGTATGCCATCTCCTACAAAAGAAGAACTACAACATTTGTTCCAGCAACAAAGATATCTATTGAAGATATTGAAGATATTGGAGTTCCCAGGATCTGGGATGAAGAAATGAAATGCCATGATCCGTCGATCATGAAGAATGATGTTTGGGATGTAATCCCAAGACATGAAGAGAAGTTTGCTATGACTTCCAAATGGAACTATCAGATCAAGCATGTTGCAGATGGCAGCATTGAGAAATACAAAAGTGATGAAATAGAAAATGCACCAGATGGATTTCAAGACACATGATAGGAAATCATATATGTGCAGAACTTGGTATGGTAAAGATAGATTGATTGCCGACACGCAGCGGAAGCTTACTACCGAGTTCGAGATGAAGAACTTGGGGATGATGCACTATTTGTTTTTGACATGGAGGTGTGGCAGAGTGCAGATAGAATCTTCCTTGGACAAGGGAAGTATGCAGTAAGAGATCCTGAAGAGGTTCAGGATGATGGATTGCAAGGCCATGGCCACACCTATGGCATCGAATCTGAAGCTTCTATGTGATGCTTCATCTGAGCCGGTTGATGTCTCTATGTATCGTCAGATGATTGGGTCCTTGATGTACCTGACAAACACGAGACCAGACATTTGCTTTGCTGTGAACACATTGAGCCAGTTCCTGACGGATCCGAGGAGTGTTCACCTGGTTGCTGTAAAGCATGTTCTGAGGTACCTGAAGGGTACAGTGGATTATGGGCTCAGATATGAGGCGAATCAAAAGTTTAACCTGCAGGTTTATGTTGATTCAGATTGGGCTGGCAGTGCTGCAGACAGGAAGAGCACATCTGGGTGTTGCTTCAGTATGGGATCAGGTGTGATCTCTTGGTTTAGCAGGAAGCAGTCCTGTGTAGCACTGAGTACAGCTGAGGCAGAGTATGTTGCAGCCTGTTCAGCTAGTTGTGAGGCAGTATGGCTACGGAAGCTACTGTCTGAGTTATTTGATCTCCCGTTGGAGGCTACTGGTATCTTCTGTGATAACCAGAGTTGTGTGAAGCTGTCCGACAACCCAGTGTTTCATGACAGGTCGAAAGACATAGAGATCAAATATCACTATATCAGGGATATGGTGCAGAGAGGAGCTGTGAAGCTTCTGTATGTTGCGACGGACGAGCAGATTGCAGATGTGCTGACGAAGCCACTAGCCAGAGTGAAGTTCGAGTACTTCAGAGAGAGGCTTGGCGTTCTTCAGATCGAGGACACTTCTAGGAAGAAGTGATGGACACATTTACTGAAGCCATTCCAAGCATGTTGGAAGGAGGATCCTTCACATGGCTGTGGATGTAAGCGCTGGATGATGAGCATCATGATGATGTTCTGCTTTCTGCCTGGATATGATCAGTTGGATCATTTATGTATGTACGCATCATGTTGGATGCTGGATATGATCGGTTGGATCATGTGTATGTATTTTGTATGAACACATCATGTTGGATGCTGTTGGATACATTGTGTGGATCATGTATCTTTGTATGATCAGGTAGATCATGGATGATGATGGATACATTGTGTGGATCATGTATCTTTGTATGATCAGGTAGATCATGGATGATGATGGATACATTGTGTGGATCATGTATCTTTGTATGATCAGGTAGATCATGGATGCTGATGGATACATTGTGTGGATTATGTATCTTTGTATGATCAGGTAGATCATGCATACTGATGGATACATTGTGTGGATCATGTATCTTTGTATGATCAGGTGGATCATGTATGTTGATGGATACATTGTGTGGATCATGTATCTATGTATGTATCAGGTGGATACTTGGATGATCGTGGATGACAAGCTTCTCCAGATGACATGCAACAGGATGTTGCAGTGATGATGATCAGGATGATCATGTGTACATCAGGATGATGTTTGATGAGTATCAGATGATACTTTGTGGCCGTGGATCAGGTTGTGCAGGAAAGCATGTAATTTGTGCCCTGGGAGATTTGCAGATGGTCTTTCGAGGTTTTGCCTATGGCATGTAATTCGGTGCCCTGGGACATCTGGCAAATGCTCTTGCGAGGTTTTGCTTGGGAGGACATGTAATTTGTGCCCTGGGAGATTTCAGGTCGGAGTTGTGTACCCGTAACATCCTGAGATGCTCTTGCGAGGTTTTGTCCTATGGCATGTAATTTGCTCCTGGGAGATCTGGACAGGATGAAAAAGGCCTCAGATGCTTCAGCCAGGTTTTGCCATGA